>CM076849.1:101712257-101801548 GCA_039519185.1 Astragalus membranaceus
TTGGCCCATATTGTACCAACTCGTACAAGTTCGTACCAGTTCGTACGATTCGTACCTCTTTGTACCTACTTTATTCCATTTCCTGTGATTTCGTACCAGTTCCGACCAAATCGTACGATTTGGCCCATATTGTACAAACTCGTACGACTTCGTACCAGTTCGTACAATTTCGTACCTGTTTGTACCATTTCATACCATTTCGTATGATTTCGTACCAGGTCGGACCAAATCGTACGATTTGGTCCATATTGTATAAACTGGTACGATTTCGAACAATTTTTTTGAGCTCGTTCTAGTTCATACCAGTTTGTACGAGTCCGTACCTGTTCGTACCAGTTCGGACCAAATCGTATTATTTGGCCCATATCATTTCGTACCAGTTCGGACCAAATCGTATTATTTGGCCCATACCATTTCGTACCATTTCGTACTTATTCATACCATGTCGTGTGATTTCGTACCATTTCGCACTTATTCATACCATTTCGTGTGATTTAGTACCAGTTCGGAACAAATTGTACGATTTGGCCCATATTGTACCAACTTTACGGGTTCGTACCAGTTCGTACGATTTCGTACCTCTTTGTACCACTTCATACCATTTCGTGTGATTTCGTACCAGTTCGGACCAAATCGTACGATTTGGCCCATATTGTACAAACTCGTACGAGTTCGTACCAGTTCTTACGATTTCGTACCCGTTTGTACCATTTCATACCATTTCGTATGATTTCGTACCAGGTCGGACCAAATCGTACGATTTGGTCCATATTGTATAAACTGGTACGATTTCGAACAATTTTTTTGAGCTCGTACTAGTTCATACCATTTTGTACGAGTCCGTACCTGTTCGTACCAGTTCGGACCAAATCGAACTATTTGGCCAATATTGTACAAACTCATACGAGTTCATACCATTTCGTACGATTTCCTACCTGTTCATATCATTTCGTGTGATTTCGTACCTGTTCGGACCAAATTGTACAATTTGGCCAATATTGTACAAACATGTACGAGTTCGTACCAGTTCGTACGATTTCGTACTTGTTTGTTCCAAGTCATACCATTTCGTGTGATTTCGTACCAATTTGGACCAAATCGTACGATTTATCCCATATTGTATAAACTGGTACGATTTCGAACCATTTTTTTGAGTTCGTACCAGTTCATACCATTTTGTACGATTCCTTACCTGTTCGGACCAAATCGTACTATTTGGCCCATATTGTACAAACTCAAGCTAGTTCATACCATTTCGTGTGATTTCGTACCAGTTCGGAGGAAATCGTACGATTTGGCCCATATGGTACATACTCGTACGAGTTCGTACCGTTTTTTTTGAGTTCGTACCCGTTTGTACGATTTCGTACCTGTTTGTACCATTTCATACCATTTCGTGTGATTTCGTACCAGTTCGGACCAAGTCGTACGATTTATCCCATATTGTATAATCTGGTACGATTTCGTACCATTTTTTTTGAGTTCGTACTAGTTCATACCATTTTGTACGATTCCGTACCTGTTCGTACCAGTTCGGACCAAATCGTACTATTTGGCCCATATTGTACAAACTCATACGAGTTCATACCATTTCGTACGATTTCCTACCTTTCATATCATTTCGTGTGATTTCGTACCTGTTCGGACCAAATTGTACAATTTGGCCCATATTGTACAAACATGTACGAGTTCGTACCAGTTCGTACGATTTCGTACCTGTTTGTTCCAATTCATACCATTTCGTGTGATTTCGTACCAGTTTGGACCAAATCGTACGATTTATCCCATATTGTATAAACTGGTACGATTTCGAACCATTTTTTTAAGTTCGTACCAGTTCATACCATTTTGTACGATTCCGTACCTGTTCGGACCAAATCGTACTATTTGGCCCATATTGTACAAACTCAAGCTAGTTCATACCATTTCGTACGATTTCGTACCTGGTTGTTCATTTCATACCATTTCGTGTGATTTCGTACCAGTTCGGAGGAAATCGTACGATTTGGCCCATATGGTACATACTCGTACGAGTTCGTACCATTTTTTTGAGTTCGTACCCGTTTGTACGATTTCGTACCTGTTTGTACCATTTCATACCATTTCGTGTGATTTCGTACCAGTTCGGACCAAGTCGTACGATTTATCCCATATTGTATAAACTGGTACGATTTCGTATCATTTTTTGAGTTCGTACTAGTTCATACCATTTTTGTACGATTCCGTACCTGTTCGTACCAAATCGGACCAAATCGTACTATGATGACAACCTACCATGGGCTCGCTGTCCAATTTTAATTGCTCTAATTTTATTTTAAGTTGTAATAAAATGTGAGGGCAGAACTTTGATTTAATTAGGCCCAACACTTAAGTTTATTTTATTTGGTTGAGTGTTCTTTTTATGTGTGGAGCATGGGCTGCTAGTAGTATAGGCTGCCAGCTTGGTCTTTGCTATTGTTTGGTGTGTTTTTAAGTTGATTTAAAGTGTGTGCTGAAGCATGCATAGTGGAGAACGAAAATTAGGATTGAAATGGGTACAATGTCACTCTCTTATTGAAGAATAATCAACTTTGGATGCTAGGGAGTCTTTTGGTTTTTTTAAACTCCAAGTCATAAAGAAAAGACAAGGCAATTAAAAGAAGGAGTTACAAATTCAAGCAAGGCATTATGAGAAGACAAAGCAAATAAAAGAAGGAGTTACATATTCAAGGAACACTAATGCTCATTATTGTAAACTTTCTCTTTCTTGTAGCACATCAGATCCTAATGTTCTTTCCTATATATGTTTTCATCAAAATCAATGGAAAATAACAAGAATTTTAGCCAAAAATCACTTTGTGTGAAATTGAGAGCTTTTGCTCTTTGGTTCTGGATTGAACCATTATCTGATCTTATCAAGAAACCAGGTTTCTTGTGGCGATCCTCACTCATAGGCTTATCCTAGTCTTGGATTAGACAAGGTGGCGCCCCTTTCCTTTCATTCCATTTCTTTCACCAAATTCACAACAATTAATAACTAGTTTGAGCATAAGTGCCATTCTACAAAGACCACGAAATTTTCAAGTTTCCTTTCCCATTTTCTTCCATCATAAACCCAAAAATACAAAAAACTAAGAAACAACTAGACTTCCTATTGAAAAAAAAAAGAAATGGCCAAATTCCACAACGAGGCGGTTATCATTTGGTATCAAAGCTTAGGTTCTACTCACTATTTTTTTTGTTCATGATGGAGGGAAGGCAAAGGGATTATGGTATATACATTAGAGATTTTGTGATGGATCCTGCATATGTGAAATACCTTTATGAAAATGGGCTAAAAAAAGAGGCAGAAAGAGTAGAAAAGTTAGCCTTCAGAGAAAAGAAGAAACTGAGAGAAAAAAAATTAGAGGAGAAAATAGAAAGAGTGATTGTAGAAATATTTTGTGACCATCTTTGTAAAGTCCAAGAGTCACCAACCATTCACTCTAATATTTCTTTGTCTAGTTCTATTGCTATTGAATTTACTCAAGTATCTTTATCTCCAATGGAGGTAAAAGAGGAAGTAGAGGAAGAGACAATTTCTACTTCTGAGAGAGAACAAAAGATAATCAAAGAAACAGAGGAAGAACTACAGAAAAATACTGTTGGTGATATTGTGAAAGACTGGAAGTTTGCAAAGGGGAAGAAAAAGAATGCATTTAAAAACCAGAGGGGAATGAAAACTTGTAGAATTTTTTTAAATAACCCTTTAGTTTATTATGCAGGTTTGGATTTGAAGACAAATCCTTTCGAAGAATGGGAGAATGATGAGAGCACGAGTTCCCTAAGCATGTGGAAGGAATTCTATAAAGAAAAATATTAAGCTCCAACATTTTAGAAGCCAAAACACATCAATAAGAAGCAATCATGGAATAACTAATATTTCCTATTTTATTTTTAATTTTCGTATTTAATTTTAATTAAATAATTTTAGGTGTCTTTTGATCTTTCCTAAGTTAGTTTGTGGGTTTTAAAGGCTTGTAAATTCATTATGATGACTAGTGGAGTTTTATTTTTATAATTATGTTTATTTACTAGGTATTGAATAATGTAAATGCACTTATCAATTTATTTGATAAATGCATGATAGTGGAAATTTATTTAGTTTATTTCAAGAGTCACTTTAGGTTTCCAAAGGTTGTGAGTTTAGCCTATAAATAGGGATCTTTTGTACTACACAAAGCAGATTATGAATATGAATGAAAATTGAGTTTCCTCCATTTGTGAGAGCTTCCCTTGTGTTCTTGGGTTAAAGAACCAGTTTGATCTTATCAAGGCAACTTGTGGCGATCAAAATCCATGACTTATCACTCACTTTCTCATCTATTTCTTGAGTGTGGCGTCAATATCCTTCTTTTAAGTCTCATCATCAACGCGGTCTTTCCTAGTTTGCCATCATTTGGTAACCAAAGAGCAAAATCTCTCAATTTCACACAAAGTGATTTTTGGCTAAAATTCTTGTTATTTTCCATTGATTTTGATGAAAACATATATAGGAAAGAACATTAGGATCTGATGTGCTACAAGAAAGAGAAAGTTTACAATAATGAGCATTAGTGTTCCTTGAATATGTAACTCCTTCTTTTATTTGCTTTGTCTTCTCATAATGCCTTGCTTGAATTTGTAACTCCTTCTTTTAATTGCCTTGTCTTTTCTTTATGACTTGGAGTTTAAAAAAAACCAAAAGACTCCCTAGCATCCAAAGTTGATTATTCTTCAATAAGAGAGTGACATTGTACCCATTTCAATCCTAATTTTCGTTCTCCACTATGCATGCTTCAGCACACACTTTAAATCAACTTAAAAACACACCAAACAATAGCAAAGACCAAGCTGGCAGCCTATACTACTAGCAGCCCATGCTCCACACATAAAAAGAACACTCAACCAAATAAAATAAACTTAAGTGTTGGGCCTAATAAAATCAAAGTTCTGCCCTCACATTTTATTACAACTTAAAATAAAATTAGAGCAATTAAAATTGGACAGCGAGCCCATGGTAGGTTGTCATCATACTATTTGGCCCATATTGTACAAACTCATACGAGTTCATACCATTTCGTACGATTTCGTACCTGTTCTTACCATTTCATGTGATTTCGTACCAGTTCGTACCTGTTTGTTCCATTTCATACCATTTCGTGTGATTTCGTACCAGATCGGACCAAATCGTACGATTTGGCCCATATTGTACAAACTTGTACGGGTTCATACCTGTTTGTACCATTTCATTCCATTTCGTATGATTTCATACCAGTTCGGACCTTGTACAAACTTGTACGGGTTCGTACCAGTTCGTATGATTTCGTACCTATTTGTACCATTTCATACCATTTTTTATGATTTCGTACCAGGTCGGGCCAAATCGTACGATCTGGCCCATATTGTATAAACTAGTACGATTTCGAACCATTTTTTTGAGTTCGTAGTAGTTCATACCATTTCGTACCTGTTCGGACAAATTGTACGATTTGGCCCATATTGTACCAACTCGTACAAGTTTGTACCAGTTCGTACGATTTCGTACCTCTTTGTACCACTTCATACCATTTCCTGTGATTTCGTACCAGTTCTGACCAAATCGTACGATTTGGCCCTTATTGTACAAATTCGTACGAGTTCGTTCCAGTTCGTACGATTTCGTACCAGTTTGTACCTTTTCATACCATTTCGTGTGATTTCGTACCAGTTCGGACCAAATCGTACGATTTGGCCCATATTGTACAAACTTGTACGGGTTCGTACTAGTTCGTATGATTTCGTACCTGTTTGTACCATTTCATACCATTTCGTGTGATTTCGTACCAGGTCGGACCAAATCGTACGATTTGGCCCATATTGTACCAACTCGTACAAGTTTGTACCAGTTCGTACGATTTCGTACCTCTTTGTACCACTTCATACCATTTCCTGTGATTTCGTACCAGTTCTGACCAAATCGTACGATTTGGCCCTTATTGTACAAATTCGTACGAGTTCGTACCAGTTCGTACGATTTCGTACCAGTTTGTACCTTTTCATACCATTTCGTGTGATTTCGTACCAGTTCGGACCAAATCGTACGATTTGGCCCATACTGTACAAACTTGTACGGGTTCGTACCAGTTCGTATGATTTCGTACCTGTTTGTACCATTTCATACCATTTCGTGTGATTTCGTACCAGGTCGGACCAAATCGTACGATTTGGCCCATATTGTATAAACTAGTACGATATCGAACCATTTTTTCGAGTTCGTAGTAGTTCATACCATTTCGTACCATTTCGTACTTATTCATACCATGTCGTGTGATTTCGTACCATTTCGCACTTATTCATACCATTTCGTGTGATTTAGTACCAGTTCGGAACAAATTGTACGATTTGGCCAATATTGTACCAACTTTACGGGTTCGTACCAGTTCGTACGATTTCGTACCTCTTTGTACCACTTCATACCATTTCGTGTGATTTCGTACCAGTTCGGACCAAATCGTACGATTTGGCCCATATTGTACAAACTCGTACGAGTTCGTACCAGTTCGTACGATTTCGTACCCGTTTGTACCATTTCATACCATTTCGTATGATTTCGTACCAGGTCGGACCAAATCATACGATTTGGTCCATATTGTATAAACTGGTACGATTTCGAACAATTTTTTTGAGCTCGTACTAGTTCATACCATTTTGTACGAGTCCGTACCTGTTCGTACCAGTTCAGACCAAATCGAACTATTTGGCCCATATTGTACAAACTCATACGAGTTAGTACCATTTCGTACGATTTCCTACCTGTTCATATCATTTCGTGTGATTTCGTACCTGTTCGGACCAAATTGTACAATTTGGCCAATATTGTACAAACATGTACGAGTTCGTACCAGTTCGTACGATTTCGTACTTGTTTGTTCCAATTCATACCATTTCGTGTGATTTCGTACCAGTTCGGACCAAATCGTACGATTTGGCCCATACTGTACAAACTTGTACGGGTTCGTACCAGTTCGTATGATTTCGTACCTGTTTGTACCATTTCATACCATTTCGTGTGATTTCGTACCAGGTCGGACCAAATCGTACGATTTGGGCCATATTGTATAAACTAGTACGATATCGAACCATTTTTTCGAGTTCGTAGTAGTTCATACCATTTCGTACCATTTCGTACTTATTCATACCATGTCGTGTGATTTCGTACCATTTCGCACTTATTCATACCATTTCGTGTGATTTAGTACCAGTTCGGAACAAATTGTACGATTTGGCCCATATTGTACCAACTTTACGGGTTCGTACCAGTTCGTACGATTTCGTACCTCTTTGTACCACTTTATACCATTTCGTGTGATTTCGTACCAGTTCGGACCAAATCGTACGATTTGGCCCATATTGTACAAACTCGTACGAGTTCGTACCAGTTCGTACGATTTCGTACCCGTTTGTACCATTTCGTACCATTTCGTATGATTTCGTACCAGGTCGGACCAAATCATACGATTTGGTCCATATTGTATAAACTGGTTCGATTTCGAACAATTTTTTTGAGCTCGTACTAGTTCATACCATTTTGTACGAGTCCGTACCTGTTCGTACCAGTTCAGACCAAATCGAACTATTTGGCCCATATTGTACAAACTCATACGAGTTCATACCATTTCGTACAATTTCCTACCTGTTCATATCATTTCGTGTGATTTCGTACCTGTTCGGACCAAATTGTACAATTTGGCCAATATTGTACAAACATGTACGAGTTCGTACCAGTTCGTACGATTTCGTACCTGTTTGTTCCAATTCATACCATTTCGTGTGATTTCGTACCAGTTTGGACCAAATCGTACGATTTATCCCATATTGTATAAACTGGTACGATTTCGAACCATTTTTTTGAGTTCGTACCAGTTCATACCATTTTGTACGATTCCTCACCTGTTCGGACCAAATCGTACTATTTGGCCCATATTGTACAAACTCAAGCTAGTTCATACCATTTCGTACGATTTCGTACCTGTTTGTACATTTCATACCATTTCGTGTGATTTCGTACCAGTTCGGAGGAAATCGTACGATTTGGCCCATATGGTACATACTCATACGAGTTCGTACAGTTTTTTTGAGTTCGTACCCGTTTGTACGATTTCGTACCTGTTTGTACCATTTCATACCATTTCGTGTGATTTCGTACCAGTTCGGACCAAGTCGTACGATTTATCCCATATTGTATAAACTGGTACGATTTCGTACCATTTTTTTTGAGTTCGTACTTGTTCATACCATTTTGTACGATTCCGTACCTGTTCGTACCAGTTCGGACCAAATCGTACTATTTGGCCCATATTGTACAAACTCATACGAGTTCATACCATTTCGTACGATTTCGTACCCGTTCTTACCATTTCGTGTGATTTCGTACCAGTTCGTACCTGTTTGTTCCATTTCATACCATTTCGTGTGATTTCGTACCAGTTCGGACCAAATCGTAGGATTTGGCCCATATAGTACAAACTTGTACGGGTTCGTACCAGTTCGTATGATTTCGTACCTGTTTGTACCATTTCATAACATTTCGTGTGATTTCGTACCAGGTCGGACCGAATCGTACGATTTGGCCCATATTGTATAAACTAGTACGATTTCGAACCATTTTTACGAGTTCGTAGTAGTTCATACCATTTCGTACTTATTCATACCATTTCGTGTGATTTCGTACCATTTCGCACTTATTCATACCATTTTCGTGTGATTTAGTACCAGTTCGGAACAAATTGTACGATTTGGCCCATATTGTACACACTTGTACGGGTTCGTACCGGTTCCTAAGATTTCGTACCTGTTTGTACCATTTCATACCATTTCGTGTGATTTCGTACCGGTTTGGCCCATATTGCATAAACTAGTACGATTTCGAACCATTTTTTTAAGTTCGTAGTAGTTCATACCATTTCGTACTTATTCATACCATTTCGTGTGATTTCGTACAATTTCGTACTTATTCATACCATTTTCGTGTGATTTAGTACCAGTTCGGAACAAATTGTACGATTTGGCCCATACTGTACCAACTGTACGAGTTCGTACCAGTTCGTACGATTTCGTACCTCTTTGTACCACTTCATACCATTTCGTGTGATTTCGTACCAGTTCGGACCAAATCGTACGATTTGGCCCATATTGTACAAACTCGTACGAGTTCGTACCAGTTCGTACGATTTCGTACCCGTTTGTACCATTTCATACCATTTCGTATGATTTCGTACCAGGTCGGACCAAATCGTACGATTTGGTCCATATTGTATAAACTGGTACGATTTCGAACAATTTTTTTGAGCTCGTACTAGTTCATACCATTTTGTACGAGTCCGTACCTGTTCGTACCAGTTCGGACCAAATCGTACTATTTGGCCCATATTGTACAAACTCATACGAGTTCGTACCATTTCGTACGATTTCCTACCTGTTCATATCATTTCGTGTGATTTCGTACCAGTTCAGACCAAATTGTACAATTTGGCCCATATTGTACAAACATGTACGAGTTCGTACCAGTTTGTACGATTTCGTACCTGTTTGTTTCATTTCATACCATTTCGTGTGATTTCTTACCAGTTTGGACCAAATCGTACGATTTATCCCATATTGTATAAACTGGTACGATTTCGAACCATTTTTTTGAGTTCGTACCAGTTCATACCATTTTGTACGATTCCATACCTGTTCGTACCGGTTCGGACCAAATCGTACTATTTTGCCCGTATTGTACAAACTCAAGCTAGTTCATACCATTTCAAACGATTTCGTACCTGTTTGTACATTTCATACCATTTCGTGTGATTTCGTATCAGTTCGGACCAAATCGTACGATTTGGCCCATATTGTACATACTCGTACGAGTTCGTACCATTTTTTCGAATTTGTACCAGTTCGTACCTGTTTGTACCATTTCATACCATTTCGTGTGATTTCGTACCAGTTCGGAGGAAATCGTACGATTTGGCCCATATGGTACAAACTCGTACGAGTTCGTACCATTTTTTTGAGTTCGTACTAGTTCATACCATTTTGTACGATTTCGTCCCTGTTCGTACCAGTTCAGACCAAATCGTACTATTTGGCCCAAATTGTACAAACTCATACGAGTTCATACCATTTCGTACGATTTCGTACCTGTTCTTACCATTTCGTGTGATTTCGTACCAGTTCGTACCTGTTTGTTCCCTTTCATACCATTTCGTGTGATTTCGTACCAGTTCGGACCAAATCGTACCAGTTCGTATGATTTCGTACCTATTTGTACCATTTCATACCATTTCGTATGATTTCGTACCAGGTCGGACCAAATCGTACGATTTGGCCCATATTGTATAAACTAGTACGATTTCGAACCATTTTTTTGAATTCGTAGTAGTTCATACGATTTCGTACCATTTCATACTTATTCATACCATTTCGTGTGATTTCGTACCAGTTCGGAACAAATTGTACGATTTGGCCCATATTGTACCAACTCGTACAAGTTCGTACCAGTTCGTACGATTTCGTACCTCTTTGTACCACTTTATTCCATTTCCTGTGATTTCGTACCAGTTCGGACCAAATCGTACGATTTGGCCCATATTGTACAAACTCGTACGACTTCGTACCAGTTCGTACAATTTCGTACCCGTTTGTACCATTTCAAACCATTTCGTATGATTTCGTACCAGGTCGGACCAAATCGTACGATTTGGTCCATATTGTATAAACTGGTACGATTTCGAACAATTTTTTTGAGCTCGTTCTAGTTCATACCATTTTGTACGAGTCCGTACCTGTTCGGACCAGTTCGGACCAAATCGTACTATTTGGCCCATATTGTTCAAACTCATACGAGTTCATACCATTTCGTACGATTTCCTACCTGTTCATATCATTTCGTGTGATTTCGTACCAGTTCAGACCAAATTGTACAATTTGGCCCATATTGTACAAACATGTACGAGTTCGTACCAGTTCGTACGATTTCGTACCTGTTTGTTCCATTTCATACCAATTCGTGTGATTTCGTAACAGTTTGGACCAAATCGTACGATTTATCCCATATTGTATAAACTGGTACGATTTCGAACCCTTTTTTTTAGGTCGTACCAGTTCATAGCATTTGGTACGATTCCGTACCTGTTCGGACCAAATCGTACTATTTGGCCCATATTGTACAAACTCAACCTAGTTCATACCATTTCGTACGATTTTGTACCTGTTTGTACATTTCATACCATTTCGTGTGATTTCGTATCAGTTCGGACCAAATCGTACGATTTGGCCCATATTGTACATACTCGTACGAGTTCGTACCATTTTTTCGAAATTGTACCAGTTCGTACCTTTTTGTACCATTTCATACCATTTCGTGTGATTTCGTACCAGTTCGGAGGAAATCGTACGATTTGGCCCATATGGTACATACTCGTACGAGTTCGTACCATTTTTTTGAGTTCGTACCCGTTTGTACGATTTTGTACCTGTTTGTACCATTTCATACCATTTCGTGTGATTTCGTACCAGTTCGGACCAAGTCGTACGATTTGTCCCATATTGTATAAACTGGTACGATTTCGTACCATTTTTTTGAGTTCGTACTAGTTCATACCATTTTGTACGATTCCGTACCTGTTTGTACCAGTTCGGACCAAATCGTACTATTTGGCCCATATTGTACAAACTCATACGAGTTCATACCATTTCGTACGATTTCGTACCTGTTCTTACCATTTCGTGTGATTTCGTACCTGTTTGTTCCATTTCATACCATTTCGTGTGATTTCGTACCAGTTCGGACCAAATCATACGATTTGGCCCATATTGTACAAACTTGTACGGGTTCGTACCTGTTTGTACCATTTCATACCATTTCGTCTGATTTCATACCAGTTCGGACCTTGTACAAACCTGTACGGGTTCGTACCAGTTCGTATAATTTCGTACCTATTTGTACCATTTCATACCATTTCGTATGATTTCGTACCAGGTCGGGCCAAATCGTACGATTTGGCCCATATTGTATACACTAGTACGATTTCGAACCATTTTTTTGAGTTCGTAGTAGTTCATACCATTTCGTACCAGTTCGGAACAAATTGTACGATTTGGCCCATATTGTACCAACTCGTACAAGTTCGTACCAGTTCGTACGATTTCGTACCTCTTTGTACCACTTCATACCATTTCCTGTGATTTCGTACCAGTTCGGACCAAATTGTACGATTTGGCCCATATTGTACAAATTCGTACGAGTTCGTACCAGTTCGTACGATTTCGTACCAGTTTGTAGCATTTCATACCATTTCGTGTGATTTCATACCATTTCAGACCAAATCGTACGATTTGGTCCATATTGTACAAACTTGTACGGGTTCGTACCAGTTCGTATGATTTCTTACCTGTTTGTACCATTTCATACAATTTCGTGTGATTTGGTACCAGGTCGGACCAAATCGTACGATTTGGCCCATATTGTATAAACTAGTACGATTTCGAACCATTTTTTCGAGTTCGTAGTAGTTCATACCATTTCGTACTTATTCATACCATGTCGTGTGATTTCGTACCATTTCGCACTTATTCATACCATTTCGTGTGACTTAGTACCAGTTCGGAACAAAATGTACGATCTGGCCCATATTGTACCAACTGTACGAGTTCGTACCAGTTCGTACGATTTCGTACCTCTTTGTACCACTTCATACCATTTCGTGTGATTTCGTACCAGTTCGGACCAAATCGTACGATTTGGCCCATATTGTACGAACTCATACGAGTTCGTACCAGTTCGTACGTTTTCGTACCCGTTTGTACCATTTCATACCATTTAGTATGATTTCGTACCAGGTCGGACCAAATCGTACGATTTGGTCCATATTGTATAAACTGGTACGATTTCGAACAGTTTTTTTGAGCTCGTATTAGTTCATACCATTTTGTACGAGTCTGTACCTATTCGTACCAGTTCGGACCAAATCGTACTATTTGGCCCATATTGTACAAACTCATGCGAGTTCATACCATTTCGTACGATTTCCTACTTGTTCATATCATTTCGTGTGATTTCGTACCTGTTCGGACCAAATTGTACAATTTGGCCCATATTGTACAAACATGTACGAGTTCGTACCAGTTCGTACGATTTCGTACCTGTTTGTTCCAATTCATACCATTTCGTGTGATTTCGTACCAGTTTGGACCAAATCGTACGATTTATCCCATATTGTATAAACTGGTACGATTTCGAACCATTTTTTTAAGTTCGTACAAGTTCATACCATTTTGTACGATTCCGTACCTGTTCGGACCAAATCGTACTATTTGGCCCATATTGTACAAACTCAAGCTAGTTCATACCATTTCGTACGATTTCGTACCTGTTTGTACATTTCATACCATTTCGTGTGATTTCGTACCAGTTCGGAGGAAATCGTACGATTTGGCCCATATGGTACATACTCGTACGAGTTCGTACCGTTTTTTTTGAGTTCGTACCCGTTTCTACGATTTCGTACCTGTTTGTACCATTTCATACCATTTCGTGTGATTTCGTACCAGTTCGGACCAAGTCGTACGATTTATCCCATATTGTATAACTGGTACGATTTCGTACCATTTTTTTGAGTTCGTACTAGTTCATACCATTTTCGTGTGATTTAGTACCAGTTCGGAACAAATTGTACGATTTGGCCCATATTGTACAAACTTGTACGCGTTCGTACCAGTTCGTAAGAATTCGTACCTGTTTGTACCATTTCATACCATTTCGTGTGATTCCGTACCAGGTCGGACCAAATCCTACGATTTGGCCCATATTGTATAAACTAGTACGATTTCGAACAATTTTTTCGAGTTCGTAGTAGTTCATACCATTTCGTACTATTTCGTACTTATTCATACCATTTCGTGTGATTTCGTACTTATTCATACCATTTTCGTGTGATTTAGTACCAGTTCGGAACAAATTGTACGATTTGGCCCATATTGTACCAACTGTACGAGTTCGTACCAGTTCGTACGATTTCGTACCTCTTTGTACCACTTCATACCATTTCGTGTGATTTCGTACCAGTTCGGACCAAATCGTACGATTTGGCCCATATTGTACAAACTCGTACGAGTTCGTACCAGTTTGTACGATTTCGTACCCGTTTGTACCATTTCATACCATTTCGTATGATTTCGTACCAGGTCGGACCAAATCGTACGATTTGGTCCATATTGTATAAACTGGTACGATTTCGAACAATTTTTTTGAGCTCGTACTAGTTCATACCATTTTGTACGAGTCTGTACCTGTTCGTACCAGTTCGGACCAAATCGTACTATTTGGCCCATATTGTACAAACTCATACGAGTTCATACCATTTCGTACGATTTCCTACTTGTTCATATCATTTCGTGTGATTTCGTACCTGTTCGGACCAAATTGTACAATTTGGCCCATATTGTACAAACATGTACGAGTTCGTACCAGTTCGTACGATTTCGTACCTGTTTGTTCCAATTCATACCATTTCGTGTGATTTCGTACCAGTTTGGACCAAATCGTACGATTTATCCCATATTGTATAAACAGGTACGATTTCGAACCATTTTTTTAAGTTCGTACCAGTTCATACCATTTTGTACGATTCCGTACCTGTTCGGACCAAATCGTACTATTTGGCCCATATTGTACAAACTCAAGCTAGTTCATACCATTTCGTACGATTTCGTACCTGGTTGTACATTTCATACCATTTCGTGTGATTTCGTACCAGTTCGGAGGAAATCGTACGATTTGGCCCATATGGTACATACTCGTACGAGTTCGTACCATTTTTTTGAGTTCGTACTAGTTTATACCATTTTGTACGATTCCGTACCTGTTCGTACCAAATCGGACCAAATCGTACTATTTGGCCCATATTGTACAAACTCATACGAGTTCATACCATTTCGTACGATTTCGTACCTGTTCTTACCATTTCGTGTGATTTCGTTCCAGTTCGTACCTGTTTGTTCCATTTCATACCATTTCGTGTGATTTCGTACCAGTTCGGACCAAATCGTACGATTTGGCCCATATTGTACAAACTTGTACGGGTTCATACCTGTTTGTACCATTTCATTCCATTTCGTAAGATTTCATACCAGTTCGGACCTTGTACAAACTTGTACGGGTTCGTACCAGTTCGTATGATTTTGTACCTATTTGTACCATTTCATACCATTTCGTATGATTTCGTACCAGGTCGGGCCAAATCGTACGATCTGGCCCATATTGTACAAACTTGTACGGGTTCATACCTGTTTGTACCATTTCATTCCATTTCGTATGATTTCATACCAGTTCGGACCTTGTACAAACATGTACGAGTTCGTACCAGTTCGTACGATTTCGTACCTGTTTGTTCCATTTCATACCAATTCGTGTGATTTCGTAACAGTTTGGACCAAATCGTACGATTTATCCCATATTGTATAAACTGGTACGATTTCGAACCCTTTTTTTTAGGTCGTACCAGTTCATAGCATTTGGTACGATTCCGTACCTGTTCGGACCAAATCGTACTATTTGGCCCATATTGTACAAACTCAACCTAGTTCATACCATTTCGTACGATTTCGTACCTGTTTGTACATTTCATACCATTTCGTGTGATTTCGTATCAGTTCGGACCAAATCGTACGATTTGGCCCATATTGTACATACTCGTACGAGTTCGTACCATTTTTTCGAATTTGTACCAGTTCGTACCTTTTTGTACCATTTCATACCATTTCGTGTGATTTCGTACCAGTTCGGAGGAAATCGTACGATTTGGCCCATATGGTACATACTCGTACGAGTTCGTACCATTTTTTTGAGTTCGTACCCGTTTGTACGATTTCGTACCTGTTTGTACCATTTCATACCATTTCGTGTGATTTCGTACCAGTTCGGACCAAGTCGTACGATTTATCCCATATTGTATAAACTGGTACGATTTCGTACCATTTTTTTGAGTTCGTACTAGTTCATACCATTTTGTACGATTCCGTACCTGTTTGTACCAGTTCGGACCAAATCGTACTATTTGGCCCATATTGTACAAACTCATACGAGTTCATACCATTTCGTACGATTTCGTACCTGTTCTTACCATTTCGTGTGATTTCGTACCTGTTTGTTCCATTTCATACCATTTCGTGTGATTTCGTACCAGTTCGGACCAAATCGTACGATTTGGCCCATATTGTACAAACTTGTACGGGTTCGTACCTGTTTGTACCATTTCATACCATTTCGTCTGATTTCATACCAGTTCGGACCTTGTACAAACCTGTACGGGTTCGTACCAGTTCGTATGATTTCGTACCTATTTGTACCATTTCATACCATTTCGTATGATTTCGTACCAGGTCGGGCCAAATCGTACGATTTGGCCCATATTGTATACACTAGTACGATTTCGAACCATTTTTTTGAGTTCGTAGTAGTTCATACCATTTCGTACCAGTTCGGAACAAATTGTACGATTTGGCCCATATTGTACCAACTCGTACAAGTTCGTACCAGTTCGTACGATTTCGTACCTCTTTGTACCACTTCATACCATTTCCTGTGATTTCGTACCAGTTCGGACCAAATTGTACGATTTGGCCCATATTGTACAAACTCGTACGAGTTCGTACCAGTTCGTACGATTTCGTACCAGTTTGTACCATTTCATACCATTTCGTGTGATTTCATACCAGTTCAGACCAAATCGTACGATTTGGTCCATATTGTACAAACTTGTACGGGTTCGTACCAGTTCGTATGATTTCTTACCTGTTTGTACCATTTCATACAATTTCGTGTGATTTCGTACCAGGTCGGACCAAATCGTACGATTTGGCCCATATTGTATAAACTAGTACGATTTCGAACCATTTTTTCGAGTTCGTAGTAGTTCATACCATTTCGTACTTATTCATACCATGTCGTGTGATTTCGTACCATTTCGCACTTATTCATACCATTTCGTGTGATTTAGTACCAGTTCGGAACAAATTGTACGATTTGGCCCATATTGTACCAACTGTACGAGTTCGTACCAGTTCGTACGATTTCGTACCTCTTTGTACCACTTCATACCATTTCGTGTGATTTCGTACCAGTTCGGACCAAATCGTACGATTTGGCCCATATTGTACAAACTCGTACGAGTTCGTACCAGTTCGTACGTTTTCGTACCCGTTTGTACCATTTCATACCATTTCATATGATTTCGTACCAGGTCGGACCAAATCGTACGATTTGGTCCATATTGTATAAACTGGTACGATTTCGAACAATTTTTTTGAGCTCGTACTAGTTCATACCATTTTGTACGAGTCTGTACCTGTTCGGACCAAATCGTACTATTTGGCCCATATTGTACAAACTCATGCGAGTTCATACCATTTCGTACGATTTCCTACTTGTTCATATCATTTCGTGTGATTTCGTACCTGTTCGGACCAAATTGTACAATTTGGCCCATATTGTACAAACATGTACGAGTTCGTACCAGTTCGTACGATTTCGTACCTGTTTGTTCCAATTCATACCATTTCGTGTGATTTCGTACCAGTTTGGACCAAATCGTACGATTTATCCCATATTGTATAAACTGGTACGATTTCGAACCATTTTTTTAAGTTCGTACAAGTTCATACCATTTTGTACGATTCCGTACCTGTTCGGACCAAATCGTACTATTTGGCCCATATTGTACAAACTCAAGCTAGTTCATACCATTTCGTACGATTTCGTACCTGTTTGTACATTTCATACCATTTCGTGTGATTTCGTACCAGTTCGGAGGAAATCGTACGATTTGGCCCATATGGTACATACTCGTACGAGTTCGTACCGTTTTTTTTGAGTTCGTACCCGTTTCTACGATTTCGTACCTGTTTGTACCATTTCATACCATTTCGTGTGATTTCGTACCAGTTCGGACCAAGTCGTACGATTTATCCCATATTGTATAACTGGTACGATTTCGTACCATTTTTTTGAGTTCGTACTAGTTCATACCATTTTCGTGTGATTTAGTACCAGTTCGGAACAAATTGTACGATTTGGCCCATATTGTACAAACTTGTACGCGTTCGTACCAGTTCGTAAGAATTCGTACCTGTTTGTACCATTTCATACCATTTCGTGTGATTCCGTACCAGGTCGGACCAAATCGTACGATTTGGCCCATATTGTATAAACTAGTACGATTTCGAACCATTTTTTCGAGTTCGTAGTAGTTCATACCATTTCGTACCATTTCGTACTTATTCATACCATTTCGTGTGATTTCGTACCATTTCGTACTTATTCATACCATTTTCGTGTGATTTAGTACCAGTTCGGAACAAATTGTACGATTTGGCCCATATTGTACCAACTCGTACGAGTTCGTACCAGTTCGTACGATTTCGTACCTCTTTGTACCACTTCATACCATTTCGTGTGATTTCGTACCAGTTCGGACCAAATCGTACGATTTGGCCCATATTGTACAAACTCGTACGAGTTCGTACCAGTTTGTACGATTTCGTACCCGTTTGTACCATTTCATACCATTTCGTATGATTTCGTACCAGGTCGGACCAAATCGTACGATTTGGTCCATATTGTATAAACTGGTACGATTTCGAACAATTTTTTTGAGCTCGTACTAGTTCATACCATTTTGTACGAGTCTGTACCTGTTCGTACCAGTTCGGACCAAATCGTACTATTTGGCCCATATTGTACAAACTCATACGAGTTCATACCATTTCGTACGATTTCCTACTTGTTCATATCATTTCGTGTGATTTCGTACCTGTTCGGACCAAACTGTACAATTTGGCCCATATTGTACAAACATGTACGAGTTCGTACCAGTTCGTACGATTTCGTACCTGTTTGTTCCAATTCATACCATTTCGTGTGATTTCGTACCAGTTTGGACCAAATCGTACGATTTATCCCATATTGTATAAACAGGTACGATTTCGAACCATTTTTTTAAGTTCGTACCAGTTCATACCATTTTGTACGATTCCGTACCTGTTCGGACCAAATCGTACTATTTGGCCCATATTGTACAAACTCAAGCTAGTTCATACCATTTCGTACGATTTCGTACCTGTTTGTACATTTCATACCATTTCGTGTGATTTCGTACCAGTTCGGAGGAAATCGTACGATTTGGCCCATATGGTACATACTCGTACGAGTTCGTACCATTTTTTTGAGTTCGTACTAGTTTATACCATTTTGTACGATTCCGTACCTGTTCGTACCAAATCGGACCAAATCGTACTATTTGGCCCATATTGTACAAACTCATACGAGTTCATACCATTTCATACGATTTCGTACCTGTTCTTACCATTTCGTGTGATTTCGTTCCAGTTCGTACCTGTTTGTTCCATTTCATACCATTTCGTGTGATTTCGTACCAGTTCGGACCAAATCGTACGATTTGGCCCATATTGTACAAACTTGTACGGGTTCATACCTGTTTGTACCATTTCATTCCATTTCGTATGATTTCATACCAGTTCGGACCTTGTACAAACTTGTACGGGTTCGTACCAGTTCGTATGATTTTGTACCTATTTGTACCATTTCATACCATTTCGTATGATTTCGTACCAGGTCGGGCCAAATCGTACGATCTGGCCCATATTGTATAAACTAGTACGATTTCGAACCATTTTTTTGAGTTCGTAGTAGTTCATACCATTTCGTACCTGTTCGGACAAATTGTACGATTTGGCCCATATTGTACCAACTCGTACAAGTTGGTACCAGTTCGTACGATTTCGTACCTCTTTGTACCACTTCATACCATTTCCTGTGACTTCGTACCAGTTCTGACCAAATCGTACGATTTGGCCCTTATTGTACAAATTCGTACGAGTTCGTACCAGTTCGTACGATTTCGTACCAGTTTGTACCTTTTCATACTATTTCGTGTGATTTCGTACCAGTTCGGACCAAATCGTACGATTTGGCCCATATTGTACAAACTTGAACGGGTTCGTACCAGTTCGTATGATTTCGTACCTGTTTGTACCATTTCATACCATTTCGTGTGATTTCGTACCAGGTCGGACCAAATCGTACGATTTGGCCCATATTGTATAAACTAGTACGATTTCGAACCATTTTTTCGAGTTCGTAGTAATTCATACCATTTCGTACCATTTCGTACTTATTCATACCATGTCGTGTGATTTCGTACCATTTCGCACTTATTCATACCATTTCGTGTGATTTAGTACCAGTTCGAAACAAATTGTACGATTTGGCCCATATTGTACCAACTGTACGAGTTCGTACCAGTTCGTACGATTTCGGACCTCTTTGTACCACTTCATACCATTTCGTGTGATTTCGTACCAGTTCGGACCAAATCGTACGATTTGGCCCATATTGTACAAACTCGTACGAGTTCGTACCAGTTCGTACGATTTCGTACCCAAATGTACCATTTCATACCATTTCGTATGATTTCGTACCAGGTCGGACCAAATCGTACGATTTGGTCCATATTGTATAAACTGGTACGATTTCGAACAATTTTTTTGAGCTCGTACTAGTTCATACCATTTTGTACGAGTCCGTACCTGTTCGTACCAGTTCGGACCAAATCGAACTATTTGGCCCATATTGTACAAACTCATACGAGTTCATACCATTTTGTACGATTTCCTACCTGTTCATATCATTTCGTGTGATTTCGTACCTGTTCGGACCAAATTGTACAATTTGGCCCATATTCCCTCCTTGTTTCCTTTGTTATTCCCATGTTCTCTTTCACCGTCTCTCGCCCATATCTCACCCCCTTCTCTGCAACAAAGTTCTCTTTTTTAATTGGAATCACCAAGTACCATCTTTCTCACATACCTACTTTTCTTTTTCATGCTCCAACCTTCTATAACCTTCTCCAACATGAGTAATACTGATGCGAAAATTGATCAAGAAGAGTTTGCAATCAACACAAGTGACAATCACCAAGGAGCTATTGGCGTGGGGTCCTTTGCTAGCCATCATCAAAGGCTGAGTTTAATTACTTGGCTATTTTAAGTCATTTAATTGTTACTTGGCTATTTTTGTTTTAGTCATTCAATCACCAATAAATCAGCCATTTGAATCCTATTCTGAGCAGTTACAAAGGAGGAGCATTAAAGACAATTCAAGCCATTGGAAAAGGAGTTACATAGCTTATAGAATAATGTCATATTATTACTAAGTTTAATTGCTTTTATGTTGCACTTTAAATAAGCCAATGTTTTGGCTATATATGCCATGTATGCTGATCATTTTGGATATATAGAATTCAGTTCAAGAACATAGAATTTGTGTCTACATTTTCGAAAGGTTATTTGCAAGCGTCGTCTTGAGAATAATCCGATTAGCTCAATTGGTGTTGAGTGCTAATCTCTTTGTTAAACTATTGGTGTAGGTTAACATTGCGTATCCCTTCTTATTCCACTAAAACAATTCGACAAAACACTTCACACAAATCGACAAACACTTCACACAATTCGACTAACACTTCACAGAATTCGACTACACTTCACAGAATTCGACCAATACTTCACAGAATTCGACTAATATGGGTTGTACCTAGTACATTCGATATTGGTTGTTTGCTTCCGCTACCCTTACGAATTTAAAGCACTCTAATTCGTATCATTTGTGGTATCAAAGCTTCGGCTTTGAATCCTGGTTACGTGACAATGGTGGATTTCAACAGCGATGAGTTCATGGACAGATTGCGTGAAGCCTTAAGGGGCGTCGACTTGGGAGATGAACGATGGAGGGCTAGAAGGGGTGAACCACGTCCAAACGTGGATGAGTTCAAATTCAACGAGCTACCTGAATTCAATGGCAGTGCAGATCCGGAGGTTTATTTGGAATGGGAGCGCAAGATCGATAGAATGTTTGACTTCAAGGATCTTGACGATGAGAAGCGTTGTAAGTATGCTATTCTGAAACTTAGCAAAAGTGCATCGTTGTGGTATGAGGGTTTGAAGGCTAAACGAATACGAGATAGGAAGGAGAAAATCAGTTCTTGGGAGTCCTTGAAAAGAAAGTTGCGCAAAAGGTATGTGCCATCGAACCACAGATTGAATTTGTATAAGAAGATTTCAGATTTAGTACAAGGCAAAATGAGTGTTGCCGAGTACATGGATGAATTCCAAAACCTATGTTTAATGGGTGAGTTGGAGGAAAATGAAGAGCAAAGAATGAGTCGTTTTCTTCGTGGCCTGAATAAGAACATAGCATTTGCTGTTGAGCTATGTAATTATACTGATTTCGACACTTTGTGCACCTTGTGCTTAAAGATTGAAAATCAAAATAAGAGCAGATATAATGCTGGGAGTTCAAGTGGTTGGTCCAAGGGAGGTGCGTCGAATAGTGCAAATGTAGCCCCTAGCACTAAGCCAAATGTGACTCAACCAAAACAAGGTGAGCCTACTCCTAAACAGTCTAGTATTGCACCCAAAGAGACTAGCCTGTCGAAGGTTAGGTGTTTTAAGTATCAAGGCTTTGGACACTTTGCTAGAGCTTGCCCTAATCAACGAGTTGTGACCCTCAGAGAGGCGGTCAGCATGCGTGATGAGTTGGCTACGGAAGAGGAAGAATCTGGTGGCACTGTTGACATGGATGGACCTGAAACTGTTGAAGACGTCGAGGATGAGGTAGAAGAATATGAACCTCCCATCTATGATACTTTGGTCCTTAGAACTTTACAAACTAAAACTGTACCCTTGACTGGGGATCAAAGGGATCAAATCTTCTACACTAAGTGTCAAGTGAAGGATAAATGGTGTAGTGTCATTGTGGATGGAGGTAGTTGTACCAATGCAGCTTCAACTGAAATGGTGTCTAAGTTAGGATTGCTCACAACAAAACATCCTAAACCTTATGCATTACATTGGTTGGACAATGGGAGTAGTATAAAAGTTACAAAACAGGTTCGTGTGGGGTTAACCATGGGGTCTTATGTTGATGAGATCTTGTGTGATGTTGTGCCCATGGATGCAAGTCATATACTTTTGGGACGTCCTTGGCAATCTGATAGAGACGTGACGCATAGAGGAAGATCAAATGAGTATGAATTGAACTACAAAGGCAAGAGGATTGTGCTGAAACCTATGGCATTAAATGAAGTCCGTTCCATGACTACAAAGAGAGGTAAAAGTCCTAGCCTCACTATGTTTGCTACTGAAAATGAAGTGAAAAATGCTATTGATAATGGTGAATTAGTTTACATGTTGGTTGCAAAGAATGCTAAACAGGATGATATTGAAACTCCTCTTAAACAACAATTGGAAGCTGTCTTGAATGAGTATGACGATGTGTTTCCAAATGAACTACCAATTGGTTTACCACCTGTTCGTGGAATTGAGCATCAAATTGATCTAATGCCGGGAGCACCATTACCAAACAAGGCTGCCTATAGGTGTAATCCGGAGGAGACAAAAGAGCTGCAAAGGCAAATTGAAGAATTGATCAGTATGGGTTATGTGCGTGAATCAATGAGTCCTTGTGCTGTCCCAACGTTGTTGGTTCCTAAGAAGGATGGTTCATGGAGAATGTGTATTGATAGTAGGGCGGTGAACAACATAACCATCAAATATCGCTTTCCCATTCCAAGGTTAGATGATATGCTTGATGAGTTACATGGGTTGGTTATATTCTCAAAAATCGATCTAAGGAGTGGGTATCACCAAATCAGAATGCGTGAAGGTGATGAATGGAAGACGGCATTCAAGACCAAGCATGGTCTATATGAATGGCTGGTTATGCCATTTGGGCTCACGAATGCACCTAGCACCTTCATGAGGCTCATGAACGAAGTACTCAAGCCATTTTTGGGTAAGTTTGTTGTTGTTTACCTTGACGATATCTTGGTGTATAGCAGGTCTAGTGAGGAGCATTTCACTCATTTGAAACAAATCTTTGAAACCCTAAGAGCGCAAAAACTCTATGGGAAGAAGGAGAAGTGTAATTTCTTGGTCGAAAGTGTGGTGTTTCTTGGATATGTTGTGTCTAAAGATGGAGTATCGGTTGATCAAACAAAGGTGGATGCTATCAAAACTTGGCCAAGTCCTACAACAGTTTCGGAGGTGAGATCTTTCCATGGTCTTGCATCATTTTATCGACGTTTTATACAGAATTTCAGCACTATAACAAGCCCTATTACTGAATGTTTGAAGAAGGGTGCATTTGTGTGGAATGAGCAAGCACAAAAGGCTTTTGAGTTGATTAAGTTAAAGCTTTGTGAAGCTCCTGTTTTAGCTTTGCCCGACTTCACTCAACCATTTGAGGTTGAATGTGATGCTAGTGGAGTTGGCATTGGAGCTGTTTTGATACAAAACAAAAGGCCTATAGCTTATTTCTCGGAGAAACTTGGGGGAGCTCGATTGAACTATTGCACCTATGACAAAGAATTCTATGCCATTGTAAGAGCTCTTGATCATTGGAGTCATTATTTGCGTTCTAACCACTTTGTGTTGCATTCAGATCACGAGTCTTTAAAGTATATCAACGGACAACAAAAGTTGAGTCCAAGGCATGCTAAATGGGTTGAATTCCTTCAATCTTTTAATTTCTCTTCAAAATACAAAGATGGTAAAAGTAACGTGGTAGCTGATGCACTTTCAAGGAGGTATGCTTTGATTTCAATTCTCGAAACTCCTTTACTTGGTTTTGAGACTTTGAAAGATTATTATAAAGAGGATATAGATTTTGGTGAGATATACTCTAACTGCGTAAATGGAGCATTTGGAAAGTACATAATACAGGGTGGATTTTTGTTCAAGGAAAATCGGCTTTGCATCCCAAAGCATTCAATTCGTGAGTTACTAGTTCGTGAAGCTCATGGTGGGGGTTTGGCTGGTCACTTTGGCATCACAAAAACTCTAGAGATTTTAAAAGAACACTTTCATTGGCCAAAGATGTTAGGAGATGTGCAAAAGGTCATTAGCAAGTGTGTTACTTGTCATATGGCAAAGAGTTCTTTCAAGCCTGGAGCATATATTTCATTACCAACACCTAGTGGTCCTTGGATGGACGTGAGCATGGATTTTATTGTGGCTTTGCCCCGCACACAGCGAGGTAAGGATGCTATTATGGTTGTTGTTGATAGGTTTTCAAAGATGGCACACTTTGTAGCTTGTCACAAAACAGATGATGCTAGTAACGTTGCTGATTTATACTTTCGTGAGATTGTACGCTTACATGGAGTTCCTAAAACCATTGTTTCTGATCGTGATTCAAAGTTTTTGAGTTATTTTTGGAATACATTATGGAGGAAATTGGGTACTAAGTTGCTGTTTAGTACTTCCCATCACCCTCAAACCGATGGGCAAACAGAGGTGACTAATAGGACTCTTGGTACTTTGCTGCGTGGCTTGGTTAATAAAACTCAAAAGGATTGGGACTTGAAGTTAGCTCATGCCGAGTTTGCCTACAATCGATCCCCTACATATGCTACTAACCATTCTCCTTTTGAAGTTGTTTATGGTGTGAATCCTTACTTACCATTGGAGCTGATTGCTATGCCGAAGGAAGAATTAGTTCATCCAGATGCCGAGGCCAAACTAAAATCAATGATGAAACTACATGAGCAAGTGCAAGAAAGAATCAAGACTGTTAATGAAGCCTACAAGTGCAAGAAGAGTTTGCAATCAACACAAGTGACAATCACCAAGGAGCTATTGGCGTGGGGTCCTTTGCTAGCCATCATCAAAGGCTGAGTTTAATTACTTGGCTATTTTAAGTCATTTAATTGTTACTTGGCTGTTTTTGTTTTAGTCATTCAATCACCAATAAATCAGCCATTTGAATCCTATTCTGAGCAGTTACAAAGGAGGAGCATTAAAGACAATTCAAGCCATTGGAAAAGGAGTTACATAGCTGATAGAATAATGTCATATTATTACTAAGTTTAATTGCTTTTATGTTGCACTTTAAATAAGCCAATGTTTCGGCTATATATGCCATGTATGCTGATCATTTTGGATATATAGAATTCAGTTCAAGAACATAGAATTTGTGTCTACATTTTCGAAAGGTTATTTGCAAGCGTCGTCTTGAGAATAATCCGATTAGCTCAATTGGTGTTGAGTGCTAATCTCTTTGTTAAACTATTGGTGTAGGTTAACATTGCGTATCCCTTCTTATTCCACTAAAACAATTCGACAAAACACTTCACACAAATCGACAAACACTTCACACAATTCGACTAACACTTCACAGAATTCGACTACACTTCACAGAATTCGACCAATACTTCACAGAATTCGACTAATATGGGTTGTACCTAGTACATTCGATATTGGTTGTTTGCTTCCGCTACCCTTACGAATTTAAAGCACTCTAATTCGTATCAAATACCAAAAAGGGTTGAACTTTAATTCTGGGTTGCTGTTAATTTCTTCAAATCATGATCTTGAGTTTCTGTTGTGTTTTGCTTTCTTCTTCAAGTTGTTCTACCACTTCCTTTGATCTGAATCTTTTATCTTTCTTTTCAATATAGATTTTTATTTTTTGAGGTGTTTTTGATTGAGGGTTTTGATATTAGGGTTGGTGAAAATGAAGCTGTAAAAGTTTAGTTTTTGATTGAGTTCTTTTGGAACTTGTGAAATTGTGAGGGCCAAATTGGTCAATTCACTCAGATCCTTCTTGTGAGCATGCAAGTTGGATTCGTGAGCTATTTAGGGGAAGATGAATTTGCAGGAAATTCATTCTTGGACTTTAGGAAGAGTTATTGAGGCATTTATAGACCTATTTCTAGCTTATTTCTTGTTATGTGGATCAGTTATTACTTTCTTTATTTTCAAATTTTTCAGCTTTTTTGGATTTCAATTGCCTCGTTTTTGCAAGGGGATTTTAGGGTATAGGAATAGAAATTTCTATTGGCATAAAATGCTGTTTGAATGGCCTGGCGGCGAAGATGTTTCCCTTTGATCTTGTTTGGGTGAAGAAGGAAAATTCTTCATGTAATGCTAATGATGAAGAAGAAGAACAGAGTTTGAGTTTCAGAGAAAGAGGAATGAATGAGGTGATGATGTTGGCAGCCACGTCACCATCCACTAACGGTGTTAGTCAAAAACTAACAGCAGAGACCAAAATAGAAGCGTTTGGTATTTGCAAGGTTTTTTTTTTAAACTTTTTTTGCAGGGACGAAACTGGATTATTGTGATATTGGCAGGGATGAAACATACCTTTAAGCCTTTAAAAAAAGCTACCCAGCGCTTCCCTAATTTTTTTCTTCTAACTAGGACTAGTATTTTACCTGTGCATTCGCACGAGTGACACTGTATTTGGTAGAATTTGCTTTGCACCTATAAAATGATTTAAAATTGCAAAATTAAATAAAAGAAAAAAAAGGAAAAACTCGATAAAAATACTATATTTAAACTTACGTGAAATACTTTTATTGCAAAAAGTTAAAAAAAACTTAGTATCTGCTTCTAATCTTAAAAATGGAGTAAAAATTATTTAAAAAAGAAATGAGATTTAATCTAAGATATGCACCCCAATTTAGCTAATTTCATTTATTGAAATTATCAAGAGGTCTCAAGATAATTAATTAGCATAATTGATTAATTATGATATGGTGAGTTAATTGGGATTTTAAGCGAATAGGAGCACAGGGGTATTTTCGTCTTTTCCACCCCATTAATCTTCAGCTCACTTAAACAACAACAACACACACATGTTGCTGAAACCAAACAGAATCAAAGAAACAGAAAATGGAGAGAGTGGGAAGAGGGAGAGACCATGAGAGTGAGGGAGAAGAGAATAGGAGGGAACTCTCTCAATCCTTGGTGCATGTCACTCATTTTTGGTTCATTGAGTTCAGCTCAACTTCCGCTTCCAACTGATACTAGTTTTACCACCTATTCATTCCTCTTCCATAGATCACCATTGACACACCTACAAGCTTGAGAAATGAGATATGGAGTTTTGAGAGTGTTGGAAGCCTTGCATGTCAAACTTAGTACTAGCCTTGAGTAAAACAGCACCTACTTTGTAGTTGGAAGCCATATAGTGAAGGTCAAATCCTGTTCATGATAGCTTGGTTCTGTTTGAATGTTTGGAATCCATTTTTGGAGCTCAAATTCATGGTCACACATGGTTGAAGATGAAGCAACAAGTGCAACCGAAATTTCTGCTAGAAAACCCGTATGACCTACCTTCATTGTTTTCGTCGTATCTCCATGTATTCAACTCTTCTGTTCACGATTTTTGTTTCTATGGAAACTAGACACAAAATGCTTCAAATGAGCACAAGAACCGTCAGATTCCATTGAGAAATGAGGGTGATATCGTGTCCTAAAGTTTCGATTGAGAATTAGATACTGTATTGGATCAGTCACCTTGTTTCGGTGATATCTCCCAAACTACTGGTTGCATGCGTGTGAATCTTCAACCATCAGAAAGTAGACAAAATTCTCTTCACAATGGGCACTGATTTGAAGGGTTTTGGTCACGGATTGACCTAGATAATCGTGTTGCGAAACTGCACACTGATGTGGAAAACGGATGTGGAGCTGGGAATGTCGGTTCGTCAAGTTTCGATTCGAGTCGTCAAAGTTCGGGAGACGTCAATTCCGTAGACGGGAAGGGAACTCAGTAGCTGGGATTTGTGTTTGGTTGCTGTTCCGAAGTCAGAATCGAATCCTAGACGAGTTCGTGACACTTTGGAGCGGATTCGGGATAGTTCGCGAATTTCGGTTCGTTCGAGTTCACGGAGTTTTGGTATTGTGTGCGATTTTCATCGCAAGAGGTGAGTTCTATACTCGCTTAGGGATGTTTTCATGTTGAGTCATTAAGTTTCTGAATCGATGCGTTTGAAATCCGCTTTTTGAAAATTAGCGAAAAACTGTTTTATCGATAAACCGTTATTTTATAACCGATCGAATTGATTGAATTATTATGTGAATTGATTGATTGTTTATTGCTTTCACTGGTCTGGAATAATTGCTTGCTATGTTTGTTTTTAAGTTTCAAATGCTCTAAAAGTCTCGGCCTCGGATTGAAAGCAAAACGGACAAAATCGCTTTTCAAAAAGACTGTTTTTCCCACTATCAGGTGCCCATCGCGTCGCGACCCGTGCCTGTCGCGACGTGACCTTGTTAAATTTTGCGAAGGTTTTGGTTCTGTAACTTTTCGCGTCGCGACGGAATCTGTTCGCGTCGCGACACAGTGTAATTTTCAGCAAACCCTACCGATTTTGTTTTCGCGATAACTTTCGATCCGGGAATCCGATTGAGGTGTTTTCAGTTGCGTTTTAAAGCTTATTGAAAGGTCTATTCAGGGGTATAATTCAAACTATAAAATTTCATGTTTTGAAAGTTAAGAATGTTGGAAAAACCGAACTATAGTGAACGCGAGTGCATACGAATCATGTTGAGATAACGAACCTAAAGTTCATCATGTCATGCTAAGTTAATTGATTGTAAGTCTATAAAGACATTTAAACTCTCAATTCATGTAAACACAATTCAAGTTACTTTCCCTCGGGGAAAGGTAGATGGTATACTTTGAGTATATCGAGGATGACGATCCTCCAATTTATTAGCATACTAGGTGGGGGAAGTCATGAGCCCCAAATCCTAGGCCCACATGTTTTGCCCACTAGTGATTAGCGGGATGGGTTCACCAAAGGCCAGAGAAATAACCATGCTAAGGTAGGCTTGAGGTGTTGTGCTAAGTTCATGAAAATATGATGTGTATTTGCTTATCTGGGCTACATCGAGAAAGTAATTAATTTAACGAGTAGTCGCTTATTAGGGCTACAAGTTACATGAAAATAATATATGTCCACATGGTCGCTTATTAGGGCCATGAGTTCAAGATAAAGTCAAATAAACCGCTAGAGATAGTAAGGGGTCTCGATAGGACTCACTGAGACAATGTTTATCTCACCCTTTATATGTTGTGGTTTTTACAGAGAAGCGGGGGAAAGCAAAGTCGACAAAGCACGGTTAGCCGGTGCGACTCATGGAGTCATTGGAGACTTGATGTCCTGTTTAGGCCTTTGTGCTTTTCTAGTTATTTTACCGAATGTACAACTATCATTGTATAAGTTGTAAAATCGTTTCCGCTACTTTATGTTTTGAGTATTGAACACCAGGATTGTATAAGTCTTAAGTTGTGAAACTTAAGCATTTTCAGGAAGTTAATGAGGTTTAGAGAACCATTTATCAAGTATTATCGAAATTTTTAGTTGTGTTCAATATTCATTAACAGAAAGTTACTCTGATGTATGCCATTTAGTGCATTTTGGTAATTCTACATGTTAGAATTTATCGGGGTGTTACACCCGTTGTGTTTATCGTGGATTTTGGTAAACAATCGCTGGTTTAAAATTTGTTACTTGCAAGATCAACCAGTAAATCTTACGACATTTGTGCTATAGGTTTTTTCAGAAAAGTTATGAATGTTCTTGATGCTATTTGTAATAACTGACAATTTCACAGTTGTTGAAACTGTCGAATTTGTTTATGTATCTTTGAATTCGATCAAATGCAGAAAAACAAGTAAATTACAGAAATATTTAAGAAAACATAACTAGATTGCTTTGAAATAAAAGAAGTTGGTACACAATATCATACATCTGGTTTTTGTAACTCGTGTTTATCTGTAACTTGGAATTCTGAGCGTGAGAAATATGTATGAGAGTTTGCGACCTCTTTTCTCTATGAGAAACTACTATATATACTGTGCAGAAACTGTAACTGTTTACAACGGTTATATATAACTGTGCAACGGAACTTAAAACAACAACTGCCGTATCTTTCGATGACGTAACTGCTGCATCCTTCGACAACAACTGCCGTATCCTTCGATGGCGTAACTGCTATACTCTTCGACAGCACTTCCTTGGCTTTGATCTGCTACCAATCTCTTACTTTCATTCTTGTCGAAATGTCGCCTTCAAGCTCTCAATTTCGTTAAGTTCTAGGAGTGGTCGAAGATCTCCCTCGGAATACCTTCTCAGTGTCGAAGGCCAACATTTCCTCTTTAAAATGACAGGTCAAACTTCATTGACTGCTTTTAATTGAGCTTGTCGAAAATACAAGCTAACAAATTGTCCCCCAAAAAGGGCCTTTTCGACTGAGTTTTAAATGAAGGTAGAAAATGACGTTTTTGAAACCAGAACTTAACAGGTTTATGTCAAGTCCGATGATGTCATTAACATCACGTAGTGGGCCACCTTTTGAAAGGTAGTGGGCCACGTTTGCATTGAAACTCCCCACTACATCATTACACGACCGTCAATGTAGTGGGATACGCAAAGGCTTCCCCCCCTTTTTTTTTTTAAAAATTTTGTAATTTGCTCTGTACCTTGACAACGTTTTGGCATTTTAGAATTTTCAAAAGCCATATTTGAATTCTCTTCATTATTTTACTCTTGTGTTATTCTAACTTCCTGCAATATTGGCTTATATTTCTTTAAATACTTGCCATTTATTCGTAAAATTCGACTATTAGTGCCTAATTCTTCGACTTCATAGGCACCATTAGAAAAAACCTGCGTAATTCGAAATGGTCCTTCCCAATTTGATGACCATTTGCCTAAGACTCTATCTTTTTTGTCCATGGGCAAAATAACTTTCCAAACTAGGTCTCCCAAGGCAAACGTTTTCAACTTAACCCTTCTATTGTAGGCTTTGGCTATTCTCTCTTTTTGCCTTGTAAGGACATTTAATGCGGCTAATCTTTCTTCATCTAGATCAATTAATTCATCTAACATCATATTCCAATAATAATCTGATGGAATTTCATATTGCCTTTGAATCCTAGCTGATTGTAGATGGATTTCAACTAGCAACACTGCATCATGCCCAAACGTAAGTCTAAATGGAGTAGCATTAATAGACTCTCTAGGGGAATTTCGACAAGCCCATAAAACTTGGTCAAGAGTCTTGTGCCAATTTCTTGGTTTTTGTCCAATATGCTTTTTTATCAAGTTAATAATGATTTTATTGGCTGCTTCTACTTGACCATTGGCTTGTGCATAATATGGTGTCGAACTTAATAACTTAAAACCCGTTTCAGAGGCAAATTCCAAGATCTTTCGACCAGTAAAAACTGAGCCTTGATCTGTGGTAATGGTTTCTGGAATCCCAAACCTATATAGAATATGGTTTTGAATAAAATTCATAACTGCTTCTTGGTCAACATTGGCTCAGGGGATAGCTTCGACCCACTTGGTAAAGTAATCTATGCCTACTAATATATAACGGTGGCTTTTCGACGAGGTTGGTCTAATCTCACCAATTATGTCTAAAGCTCAACCTCTGAATGGCCAAGGTTTAATTATTAAATGCAATTCATCGCACATGTTGAACTCCTGCGTGCCTTTGGCATTCTTGACAACCTTTAGCAAACTCTATATAGTCTTTCAGCATAGTTGGCCAATACACACCTTGTCGAAAAAAAGCCATTTCATCTTGTGACCTGTTTGATGTGAGCCACAAGCACCACTATGAGTATTGGATATTGCCAAATAAGCTTCGTTTTCACTTAGGCATTTAAGCAAAACTCCTTCAGGAGTCTTTTTGAACAATTCGTTTCCAACAATCAAGTAGCTTAAGGCTCTATACTTGGTTTTTTGACTAGTTGTTCCTGTTGGATTTTCCAAGTATTCGACAGTTTGTTTTCGCCAATCATCATTCGGCATATTGTCAATGGCAAAAATTTCAAAAATTTCAATTTCAGCTGGAGGTGACACCACTTCTGACTCGTCTGCCCCCCCCCCAAGTTTTGGCATTGACAATTGTGTGTTGGAACTATCTGTCGAAAAGAGCTTCTCTTTTATTTCTATCAACTCTTGCAATTTTTCTTTAGAAACTCTGTAGCCTGAAGCCATCTGTGCCAACTCATTTGCCTCTTCGTTATCAATTCTAGGCACATGTTTAATGTCAACATGAGTGAAACGTTTTAACATTGCATTGGCAGTAATAAAGTACTTTATTAAGTGTTCTTTGATGCACTTGTACTCTTTTGTTAATTGTTTCACAACTAGTTCAGAATCACCTCTGATTTCTACGACTTTTGCCCCCAACTCTAGTAGCATTTCAAGTCCTGCTATCAAGGCTTCATATTCAGCCTCATTATTGGAGCAATTTCCTACGATTTTAAACTTAACTTTTGTTGGTATCTTTGTTGGAGATATTATGAGTACTCTAATTCCTGTACCATTTTTATGGCTTGACCCATCGAAGTAGAACTTCCCGGGTTGAACATCCACAAAGCTTAACATTGCTTCGACCAAAGAGTGGTCTACAATGAAGTCAGCAACAACCTGGCCTTTAATAGCTTTCAAAGGCTGGTACGTGAGCGAATATTCAGATAAGGCTAAAGCCCATTTTCCGATTCGACTATGTAAAATTGGTTTTGACAACATATGTTTAATTATATCATAATGCGAATAGACATATACATCAACAGGCTTTATGTACTGCTTCAATTTTGTACATGAAAAATACAAACATAGGCATAGTTTCTCAATTGGATGATAGTCTACTAAGATAATAAATGGCTCTTTCGACAGCATTTTCATCCTATTGTGCTAACATACTACCTATTGTCATTTCTGACGCTGCTATGTACAATTTCATTACCCTATTCCTCATAGGGGGAAGCAACATAGGTGGTTTAATCAAGTAAGACTTGATCTCGTCGAAGGCTTTCTGATGTTCTGGATCCCATCTGAACACATCCTCCTTTTTCAGTTGAAGTAATGGCGAAAAAACTTGTGTCTTGCCACTTAAGTTTGAAATAAACCTTCTTAGGAAGTTAATCTTTCCTAGTAAAGACTGCAACTCTTTCTTTGTTGAAGGGGCCTTCGTTTCCAAGATCGCTTTCGTCTTGTTTTGATGGACCTCAATGCCTTTTTTGTGCACAACAACACCCAAGAAATCACCTGCACGAACACAAAAGGCACATTTGATTGGATTCATTTTCAATCCATATTTTCTCATTCTTTCGAATGATTGTCGAAGTTGGTCTAAATGACCACTTTCTGTTGAAGACTTAACAACAATGTCGTCTATGTATACTTGCATAAAATCTTCTATAAAATCATGAAACATAGAATTCATTGCCCTTTGGTATGTTGCACCAGCATTTTTTAGGCCAAAAGGCATTACTACCCATTCATAAACGCCTAAAGCCCAGGGCAGCGAAATGCTGTTTTTGACACATCTTCTTCAGCAATATAGATTTGATTGTAACCTGAATACCCATCAAGCATACTTAGATAATCAAACCATGCTGCTGAGTCGACCAACATTTCTTCCACTGGCATGGGATATTCATCCTTTGGCGTAGCACTGTTTAAGTCCCTAAAATCTATGCAGACTCTGAGAGTGCCATTTTTCTTAATTACAGGAACTATATTAGCTAACCAATCAACATACATCACAGTTCTGATGAACCTGCTCCTGATTAGCCTTTCGATCTCTTCTTTGATCTTCGATAAGATTTGTGGTTCAAACCTTCTTGGTGTTTGTTTCACAGGTTTCTTATCTGGTCGAATTCGAAGCTTCAGTTCCACCACTTCTCGACTCAAACCAGACATTTCATTATAATCCCATGCAAAGCAATCTTTGTACTCCTTCAAGAGCTCTATTGTTCGATCTCTCAAACTTTTGTCAATTTTAGCACTAATAAACGTTGGCCTCTTTATAGAGCCATCTCCCAAGTCAATTTCTTCCAAGGGATCTTGTGCTTGAATTCTCTTGGTCGAACCCATTGGGTCTTTTTCAAATCCCAAAGGCTCGTCATCATAGATACAGTCTAGCCTTTGGGCTTTGACCATATTTTCTCTATCATCATGTCTAATGGTTTCACCTACCATTTTTTGTTGCATTTCGGCTTCTAAAACCGCATTGTGCTTGTTCTCGGCCACATAGGCCGTAATCCTTTCCCATGCACTGGGTTGAGACATTACTAATTTTTTAGGGTCCATCCCACCCAGTAGGTTTGCTGTAACCTTTTGGGTAGCTTGTTTCACCGATTACCTCCCTATCCCAAATAAATCCATGAGTAAGGTGAAGGTCTAGTGAAGCATAAACATTGTCTTGGGGTACATAGGCACTGTCAGAAGGTGTACATGACGCAATGTTTGTCGATTGCTTATCGAAGGTCTTCTTTGTGATGTGATCTACTTCCGCTAAAAAGTAGCTTTGACCACCTTCCACATTTTCTACCAGTCCATCTTCTCTCCAAATGGAGATTCTCTGGTGTAGGGTCGAAGGAACCGCTCCTACTCCATGTATCCATTCCCTGCCAAGTAGCAAGTTGAAGTTTGCCTTGGTTGGAATAACCATGAACAATGTTAACCTCTTAACGCTGCCAACAACAAGTTCAACCTCAATTGCTCCCAGCGAATAGCCAGATTTGCCCTCGTAGTTAGTGAGCACTACATTGTGTGGCCTTAAATCTGTGTCAGACTTGCCAATCTTCGTGAGCATACCTTGGGGCATTAAGTTAACTGCAGCACCCCCATCGACTAGCACCTTGTTGACACCCACATTGTTGACCCTGGCTTGAATGAACAATGGTTTAAGGTGGTATTTCATCCCCCCATCTGGCCTTTCAAAGACAGCACTCTGCTCTTCAATGCATCCATTGTTCAGAACATAGTAGCATATTGGCTTATGTTTAGCCATGTCTTCATCGAGATATTCTTCGACTTCGTTTACTTCCGAAACCACGTCGAACTCTATTGGGAGAATGGAGACTACGTTGCATATCACGTCGAAGTCAGGTTTTGAATCAGTGAAACCAGAACCCATTTCCTCATCAACATTGAGGCCCTCTTTTGTATCAAGACCTTCTTTAATAACCGACAGTGGAGGAAATATTCTCTCCGTTGCAGGCTTCCTGGGAATTTCGACAAAAGAGGCTACTTGTTTACCCTTGCTTTTGTTGGAGTTCTCACCCTTTCCTGCAGCAGCAACAACTTTCTTTTGGCGTTGATACCTACGCCATTGTGTTCTTGTCATCGGGTTTTTTCCCTTGTAGTTATTGTTGTAGGCATACTTATTCGAACCAGTTGCCTTGCTCTGTTTTGCTGTGCTTGTACTTCCTTTGACCGTAGTTGAATGATGACCTGTGTCTTTGCCACCTGAATACACCCACTTCTCGACAGGCGACTTAGTTGGTGGCACAAAGGTCTTGATTTGCGCCTTCTGAGGATTCTCGGTCGAAGTTACCATATATGGTATTCCTCTGTTGTTGAAGCTGAATTTTGGCCTTTTGTCGACCCAATTGGCTTTCCGCTTCCATTGAGGCTTGAACCCTTCTAGGTTCTCTGCAGCCTTCTTGTCGAAAACAGAACCACACCTTGGACACAGCATGACCTCTGCAGCCTTGCATCTTCTCGTTGTACTGGTCCTCAGTGACCATTTCGACGTTGTCCTTTGAACATTCAATTGTTCCTTTCTTGTCGACATTTGCAGCAGCAAACTCAGTAGCTTCCACCACATTGATTTCGACTGGTTCAGCATACATAGCATCTGCTACTGGCAGAGGATCAGTGTCAATCTTCATTGGAGGCTTAGACCTGTCTCCAGATTTCAGCCTTCCTTCATTCAGTGCTTTTTGGACCAAATCCCTGAAAAGAACACAACGAGATGTATTATGGCCTAAAAAGTTATGATACTTGCAATAACCTCTTTTCTTTTGTTGCTCTAATGGTGGTATCTTTAGGCCCTTAGGCACTATAATTTTACCATCATTAACTAAAAGATCAAATATTTGATCACATTTAGTAACATCAAATGTATATGTTTTTGCAACAAATCTATCATTTTTAGGTTCGACAGGATTTTTCCCATCTGAAGGCTTCAATAATTTACAAGTATAAGGAGGTATGCAACCATATTGACCTCTTCTTCGACATCATCATAAGAGACATCAAATTCTTGGTCACTGTCAATATTTTTGACGTATGCAACCTTTTTTTTATTAAACCTACTGGTTCTAGCCTTTTCAGCTTTTAGCCTTTCGACTTGTCGAACCCTATCAACCAATTGGGCCATATCTCTTAAGTGCGATGTATCTAACTTCTTTCTTATAGAAAAATCGAGGCCACCAGCAGCCATTTCGACTAACTCATGTCCGGGCACTTGTGTAAAGCACATTGCCTTGAGAAGTCTGAATCTATTGTGATGTGATCCTAAGTTCACTAAGCATGTGGAAAGAAACTTATAAAGATACCATTATTTCATTGAGTACAAGACTTTAATGGCTTATACCATTTTGAATCCAAGTAGCCATCTTGCATTATCATTGGCTGAAGAAAATTCCTATCAACTCATGCAACTAAGTTCTACATGTAGAAGTTGAAGGAAAATCTCATGAAGAGTAAACTAGTACAATATCATGAAGAATAAATTAGTGCAATTTATTTCCATTTTTAGTATTTTATTTTAGGATTATATCTAAGGCTTTAATGTCATTTAATTGTCTTCTTTAATTTAGGATTTGAATCAATGTCTTTAATGCCAATTAGTTATTTTCATTAAAATTAGGATTTGATATTTATTAGTATATTTTAATTTCTAGGGTTTTATTGAGTCAATTGGGCCTGATGTTCTTTTGGGTCAAATTGGGCCTAAGGTTCTCTATAAATTGTAATTCGTTTGATGAAATAAACAAGTTGAATTTTCAGTAAAAATTTAGAGACGTGTCTCTTTGGTTCTTCGTGAGCCGTTATCTGAGCTTATCGGTTTACCGTGGCGCTCATCTCGACTTATCAACCGGAACCTCCATAGCCGGTTGTGGCGTCTTACCGACTTATCGATCGGTCATCCATCCCCGATCGTGGTGTCTCCATCACTCCCACCTTCATGACTCCTGAAATAGTCACCGACGGCTCTGAGGTTGCCATCATCTGGTATCAAAGCTTAGGTTCTATCAAGGTGTTATCTATCCTTTTCAATTTTAGTCTCTAAATTTTGTTCATCTCATTTTTTTAAAATTATTTTTGCAAAAAAAAGGGAAAAAAATTCGAAAATTCAAAAAAAAAAAAAAGAGAAGAAGAAGAAAGAAGAAAAGAGAAAAAAAGGAGAAAAAAAGCACTTTTTTATTATCGTTTTTTGTTGTTTGTTTGCAAGTTTTATTTTTTTTTGTGTGGTTCATGATGGAGGGAAGGCAAAGGGATTATGAAATATACATTAGAGATTTTGTGATGGATCCTGCGTATACGTCACCTTTATGAAAATGGACTAATAAAAGAGGCAAAAAGAGTAGAAAAGTTAGCCATTAGAGAAAAGAAGAAATTGAGAGAGAAAAGAATAGAGGAGAAAATAGAAAGAATGATGGTTGATATTTCTGAAATATTATGTGAGCATCTCCGTAAAGCACAAGAGGACTTGGAGTGCGCTTCTGAAAAGAAAAAGGAAAGCAATGGGAAAGAAGTGGTGGAGGAGAAGAAGAATATTGAGAGAAAATACGAGGCAATAGAAAATAATGGGAGCATTGTTGAGAAAAATAGTGATTTTAAGAGAAAGGTGGATGAAATATCCAAATTTCAAAAAGAAAGAAGAGAAAAAAAAGAGAGAATTTTTTTCAATAACCCATTAATTTATTTTGCAGATTCAGATTTGAGGACAAATCTTCTTGAAGAAAGGGAGAATGATGTGATCCTAAGTTCACTAAGCATGTGGAAAGAAACTTATAAAGATACCATTATTTCATTGAGTACAAGACTTTAATGGCTTATACCATTTTGAATCCAAGTAGCCATCTTGCATTATCATTGACTGAAGAAAATTCCTATCAACTCATGCAACTAAGTTCTACACGTAGAAGTTGAAGGAAAATCTCATGAAGAGTAAACTAGTACAATATCATGAAGAATAAATTAGTGCAATTTATTTCCATTTTTAGTATTTTATTTTAGGATTATATCTAAGGTTTTAATGTCATTTAATTGTCTTCTTTAATTTAGGATTTGAATCAATGTCTTTAATGCCAATTAGTTATTTTCATTAAAATTAGGATTTGATATTTATTAGTATATTTTAATTTCTAGGGTTTTATTGAGTCAATTGGGCCTGATGTTCTTTTGGGTCAAATTGGGCCTAAGGTTCTCTATAAATTGTAATTCGTTTGATGAAATAAACAAGTTGAATTTTCAGTAAAAATTTAGAGACGTGTCTCTTTGGTTCTTCGTGAGCCGTTATCTGAGCTTATCGGTTTACCGTGGCGCTCATCTCGACTTATCAACCGGAACCTCCATAGCCGGTTGTGGCGTCTTACCGACTTATCGATCGGTCGTCCATCCCCGATCGTGGTGTCTCCATCACTCCCACCTTCATGACTCCTGAAATAGTCACCGACGGCTCTGAGGTTTGTGATCTCTTTTCTCTATGAGAAACTACTATATATACTGTGCAGAAAATGTAACTGCTTACAACGGTTATATATAACTGTGCAAAGGAACTTAAAACAACAACTTCCATATCTTTCGACGACGTAACTCCTGCATCCTTCGACAACAACTGCCGTATCCTTCGACGGCGTAACTGCTATACTCTTCGACAACACTTCCTTGGCTTTGATCTGCTACCAATCTCTTACTTTCTTTCTTGTCGAAATGTCACCTTCAAGCTCTCAATTTCGTTAAATTCTAGGAGTCGTCGAAGATCTCCCTCGGAATACCTTCTCAGTGTCGAAGCCAACATTTCCTCTTTAAAATGACAAGTCAAAATTCATTGACTGCATTTAATTGAGCTTGTCGAAAATGCAGGCTAACACGTTGCCGATCTCGTTTCTGTTGCCGCTCCTGTTGCCATTCCTGTTGATAGTGGTCAATTTTTTTTTGTCAATTATTAGTAGTTAAATTGTTTGATTTTAGTAGTTTTTGTAAATTTTAGTAAATAGTAAATTCTTGATAATTTAAAATTAAATCAATTATTTTAATTAAATTAGTAAATTAATTAAAAAACTTATTTTGGAATTTTTGATAATGGTTAAATTTTTTTTGACAATTGTTTGTGATTAAATTGATTGGTTTTAGTACTTTTAGTAAATTATAGTAAATATTAAATTTTAGATCATTTAATATTAATTTAATCATTTGAATTAAATGATTAAAGTGTTGGAAAAAAAATTATTTTGGAATTTTTAATAGTGGTTAATTTTTTTTTGACAATTGTTTGTTAGTATAAATGTATTTTTGTCTTTTGATCAAAAAAAACTATTAGATAAATTTTAAACTTTTTTGACTCTCTCTTTGCGTGTTAGACCCTATTTGTTCTCTCTCCCTCTTTATTGCTGTCTGTCCCCAACATTTTTTGTGAAATTGTCTGTCATTTTTTGTCTTGCATTTTTTTTTGACCGAGTGGTTTGCATTTATCAGCGTTGATTTTTTTTTACTGAAAAGTTTACTTTTGTATTTAAAATTGAAAAAGCTGCAACAATTTTGTCTTTTAGTTGAAGAATGGCTAATTTGCCCAAAAAATGGACACGTGCCACTTTAGTGGAATGTCTAAAAATGCCAATATACTAGCACATTGTTTTATTATAGTAGTATTTGATTTGATTTTACCCGGTGAAACTGCATTTGTTATAATTTTTTTTTGGTAGTGTTACAAAGTAACAAAATAAAGAAAAGAAAAAAAAAGACTAGCGCTGCTAAGCTTATCCAACAATATTAGCGATTCTAACCCTGGGGGTGGGGACTCCCAATGAGCAGATATGGTTGAATGAGCTCCCTCCTTGGCTATGAAATCAACACACTTATTTTGCTCTCTCAAAACATGAACCAAACTAATATCCTCAAAATCACGCATAGACTCCATGATGTCTAATAGGAGAGAAGCATAAGAATGGAGAGGATGACTATCAATATCATTGATGATGTTTACAACATCTAAGCAGTCACTTTCACAAATAACTCTCTTGAAACCCAACTTTAGGGCCCGCATTTCAGTAAGGGTAGCTTCACCACCTATCGCCAAATGAGTGTACCCAACAACCCAATCTCCATTATGATCGTGAATGATACCACTAGATCCAGCATGAGCTCTATCCTCAAGGAAGTTACCATCAGTATTCAACTTGACATAACCTTCAATAGGGGGCTCCAACGAGCTAGAAGGCGGGAATGAGCCGGGTCAAGATCACTATGGGGATAAAAGGTTACATACTCATAATGAGAGGATTTAGCTTTTCTCACAACCTCATGAATTAGCCAGGGATGGTCTTCAAAGATCATATTTTTCCTCCAGCACCAAGCTTGCCACAAACCTGCTAGGAAGAGGATGGAAGCAGAGTCACGAGCCATACATGTAAGCCAAGTCCTAGCACCGGAGTTATGAAATTATAAATACGTTGAAAAATGCAAAATGTAAAAATATTAAAATGAAAAACTCAATAAAAAGGGTATCTTTCAACTTGCTTAAAATACTTGTGTTGCAAAAAGTTAAAAAAAAAGTCGGTATATTCTTCTAATCTTAATAATGGAGCAAAAATCAGAAGAAAAAGAAAATGACATTTAATATAAGATATGCACCTCCGTTGTCACTCTCGTTGCCGCTCTCTTGTTAGTTCTCCTGTTACCGATCCCAATGTCAGTCTCTTGTTGTCGCTCCTGTTGCCGCCCCCGTTGCCGCCCCCGTTGCCTCTTCCTTTACTGATCCCATTGCTAGTGTCTCGTTGTCTCTCCTATTGCCTCTCCCTGTTGCCTCCCCCATTGCCGGTCTCGTTGTCAGTCTCTCGTTGCCATTCCCGTTGCCACTTGTTTATATCTTTTGCCCTAAATCATTTAATATTAATTTAATCATCTTAATTTATATTATTAAAAAAAAGTTATCTTGAAACTTTTGATAGTGGTTAATTTTTTTGACAATTATTAGTGGTTAAAATTGGATGGTTTTAGTAGTTTCAGGACATTATAGTAAATAATAAATTTTAGATAATGTAACATCAATTTAATCATTTTAATTAAATTATGATATTATTAAAAAAAGTTATTTTGGAATTTTTGATAGGGGTTAATTTTTTTTGAACAATTGTTAGTGGTTAAATTGATTGATTATAGTAGTTTGAGTAGATTATATCAAATTGTAAATCGTAGATAATTTAATATTTAATTAAAAATATTAGTTAAATTTTTAAAGAAAGTTATTTTAGAATTTTTGATAATGGTTGAAATTTTGTTGACAATTGTTAGTAGTTAACTTGATTAGTTTTAGTAGTTTTAGTATATTATAAATTTATAATAAGTAACAAAAAATTAATTTTTTTAAATATTTTCAAAAAAAATAAAAATAAAAAAGCTGACAGCACGTAGTGCGACAGTGCATTAGCGCTACTATCAGCTGCTTTTCTTTTCCTGCGCCAGAAACTGAAAAAACAGAATGTTTTTTGGCGTGTAGTGGCAATTTGACCAAAATGCCCCTAATTGTGGACAGACGGCAGTTGCATGAGATGTCAACTACGGACATTTTTCTGCCACTTGACTTAATTCTAATGTATAAATGTATTGATATGAGAGATCGATTAAGTCTCTCACTATTGAACCACTAAAATTGATCGTAGAATATTCTATAAAATACTATGAGTGTTAAGATTAATGAACCAATATTAATTCTCAACCATTGATGAGGTTTTATACTAGCTAGCTACTTCCTAGTTTATTGTAAGTGATTAAGAATAGATTAGGAATAGGATAAGATTGGCTAGCCACTTCCTAAATCATGATAGCCACTTCCTAGTTCATTGTAAGTGATTAAGAATTGATTAGCAATTGGATAGGACTTGCTAGCCACTAGGAATGGCTTGCCACTTCCTAGTTCATTGTACGTGATTAAGAATAAACTAGGATTGGGATAGGATTGGCTAGCCACTTCCTAAATAATGCTAGCCACTTCCTAGTTCATTGTAAGTGATTAAGAATAGATTAGGAATAGGATAGGATTGGCCAACCACTTCCTTAGGATTTGCTAGCCACTAGGAATGGCTTGCCACTTCCTAGTTCATTGTAAGTGATTAAGAATAGATTAGGAATAGGATAGCATTGGTTATCCACTTCCTAAATCATGCTAGCCACTTCCTAGTTCATTGTTAGTGATTAAGAATAGATTAGGAATAGGATAGGATTGGCTATCCACTTCCTAAATCATGCTAGCCACTTCCTAGTTCATTGTAAGTGAATTAGAATATATTAGGAATACGCTAGGATTTGCTAGCCACTAGGAATGGCTTGTCATTTCCTAGTTCATTGTCAGTGATTAAGAATAGATTAGGAATAGGATAGGATTGGCTAGTCACTTCCTAAACCATGCTAGCCACTTTCTAAATCATGCTAGCCACTTCCAAGTTCATTGTAAGTGATTAAGAATAGATTAGGAATAGGATAGGATTGGTTATCCACTTCCTAAATCATGCTACCCACTTCCTAGTTCATTGTAAGTGATTAAGAAAAGATTAGGATTGGTTATCCACTTTCTAAATCATGCTAGCCACTTCCTAGTTCATTGTAAGTGATTAAGAATAGATTAGGAATAGGATAGGATTGGCTATCCACTTCCTAAATCATGCTAGCCACTTCCTAGTTCATTGATGTGATTAAGAATAGATTAGGAATAGGATAGGATTGGCTAGCCACTTCCTAAACCCTGCTAGCCACTACCTAGTTCATTGTAAGTGATTAAGAATAGATTAGCAATAGGCTAGGATTGGCTAGCCACTTCCTAAATCATGCTAGCCACTTCCTACCTCATTGTAAGTGATTAAGAATAGATTAGAAATAGGCTAGGATTGGCTAGCCACTTCCTAGTACATGGTAAGTGTTTAAGAATAGATAAGCAATAGGCTAGGATTGGCTAGCCACTTCGTAAATCATGCTAGCCACATCCTAGTTCATTGTAAGTGATTAAGAATAGATAAGGAATAGGCTAGGACTTGCTAGCCACTAGGAATGGCTTGCCAAGCCATTTCCTAGTTCATTGTTAGTGATTAAGTATAGATTAGGAATAGGCTAGGATTTGCTAGCCACTTCCTAAATCATGCTAGCCACTTCCTAGTTCATTGTAAGTGATTAAGAATAGATTAGGAATAGGATAGGATTTTTCTAGCCACTTCCTAGTTCATTGTAAGTGATTAAGAATTGATTAACAATTGGCTAGGATTGGCTAGCCACTTCCTAAATCATACTAGCCACTTCCTAGTTCATTGTACCTGATTAAGAATAGATTAGGAATAGGCTAGGACTTGCTAGCCACTAAGAATGGCTTGCCACTTCCTAGTTCATAGTAAATGATTAAGAATAGATTAGGAACAGGATAGGATTGGCAAGCCACTTCCTAAATCATGCTAGCCACTTCCTAGTTCATTGTATGTGATTAAGAATAGATTAGCAATAGGCTAGGATTGGCTAGCCACTTCCTAGTACATTGTAAGTGATTAAGAATAGATTTGCAATAGGCTAGGATTGGATAGCTACTTCCTAAATCATGCTAGCCACTTCCTAGTTCATTGTATGTGATTAAGAATAGATTAGCAATAGGCTAGGATTGGGTAGCCACTTCCTAGTGCATTGTAAGTGATTAAGTATAGATTAGGAATAGGTTAGGATTTGCTAGCCATTTCCTAAATCATGCTAGCCACTTCCTAGTTCATTGTAAGTGATTAAGAATAGATTAGGAATAGGATAGGATTGGCCAACCACTTCCTTAGGATTTGCTAGCCACTAGGAATGGCTTGCCACTTCCTAGTTCATTGTAAGTGATTAAGAATAGATTAGGAATAGGATAGCATTGGTTATCCACTTCCTAAATCATGCTAGCCACTTCCTAGTTCATTGTTAGTGATTAAGAATAGATTAGGAATAGGATAGGATTGGCTATCCACTTCCTAAATCATGCTAGCCACTTCCTAGTTCATTGTAAGTGAATTAGAATATATTAGGAATACGCTAGGATTTGCTAGCCACTAGGAATGGCTTGTCATTTCCTAGTTCATTGTCAGTGATTAAGAATAGATTAGGAATAGGATAGGATTGGCTAGTCACTTCCTAAACCATGCTAGCCACTTCCTAAATCATGCTAGCCACTTCCAAGTTCATTGTAAGTGATTAAGAATAGATTAGGAATAGGATAGGATTGGTTATCCACTTCCTAAATCATGCTACCCACTTCCTAGTTCATTGTAAGTGATTAAGAATAGATTAGGATTGGTTATCCACTTTCTAAATCATGCTAGCCACTTCCTAGTTCATTGTAAGTGATTAAGAATAGATTAGGAATAGGGTAGGATTGGCTATCCACTTCCTAAATCATGCTAGCCACTTCCTAGTTCATTGATGTGATTAAGAATATATTAGGAATAGGATAGGATTGGCTAGCCACTTCCTAAACCCTGCTAGCCACTACCTAGTTCATTGTAAGTGATTAAGAATAGATTAGCAATAGGCTAGGATTGGCTAGCCACTTCCTAAATCATGCTAGCCACTTCCTACCTCATTGTAAGTGATTAAGAATAGATTAGAAATAGGCTAGGATTGGCTAGCCACTTCCTAGTACATGGTAAGTGTTTAAGAATAGATAAGCAATAGGCTAGGATTGGCTAGCCACTTCGTAAATCATGCTAGCCACATCCTAGTTCATTGTAAGTGATTAAGAATAGATAAGGAATAGGCTAGGACTTGCTAGCCACTAGGAATGGCTTGCCATTTCCTAGTTCATTGTTAGTGATTAAGTATAGATTAGGAATAGGCTAGGATTTGCTAGCCACTTCCTAAATCATGCTAGCCACTTCCTAGTTCATTGTAAGTGATTAAGAATAGATTAGGAATAGGATAGGATTTTTCTAGCCACTTCCTAGCTCATTGTAAGTGATTAAGAATTGATTAACAATTGGCTAGGATTGGCTAGCCACTTCCTAAATCATACTAGCCACTTCCTAGTTCATTGTACCTGATTAAGAATAGATTAGGAATAGGCTAGGACTTGCTAGCCACTAAGAATGGCTTGCCACTTCCTAGTTCATAGTAAATGATTAAGAATAGATTAGGAACAGGATAGGATTGGCAAGCCACTTCCTAAATCATGCTAGCCACTTCCTAGTTCATTGTATGTGATTAAGAATAGATTAGCAATAGGCTAGGATTGGCTAGCCACTTCCTAGTACATTGTAAGTGATTAAGAATAGATTTGCAATAGGCTAGGATTGGATAGCTACTTCCTAAATCATGCTAGCCACTTCCTAGTTCATTGTATGTGATTAAGAATAGATTAGCAATAGGCTAGGATTGGCTAGCCACTTCCTAGTGCATTGTAAGTGATTAAGTATAGATTAGGAATAGGTTAGGATTTGCTAGCCATTTCCTAAATCATGCTAGCCACTTCCTAGTTCATTGTAAGTGATTAAGAATAGATTAGGAATAGGATAGGATTTTTCTAGCCACTTCCTAAATCATGCTCGCCACTTCCTAGTTCATTGTAAGTGCTTAAGAATAGATTAGGAATAGGATAGGATTGGCCAACCACTTCCTTAATCATGCTAGCCACATCCTTGTTCATTGTAAGTGATTAAGAATAGATTAGGACTAGGCTAGGATTTGCTAGCCACTAGGAATGGCTTGCCACTTCCTAGTTCATTGTAAGTGATTAAGAATAGATTAGGAATAGGATAGGATTGGCTAGCCACTTCCTAAATCATGCTAGCCACTTCCTAGTTCATTGTAAGTGATTAAGAATAGATTAGGAATAGGATAGGATTGGATCCACTTCCTAAATCATGCTAGCCACTTCCTAGTTCATCGTAAGTGATTTAGAATAGATTAGGAATAGGATCGGATTGACTATCCACTTCCTAAATCATGCTAGCCACTTCCTAGTTCATTGTAAGTGAATAAGAATAGATTAGGAATAGGCTATGATTTGCTAGCCACTAGGAATGGCTAGCCACTTCGTAGTTCATTGTGACTGATTAAGAATAGATTAGGAATAGGATAGGATTGGCTAGCCACTTCCTAAACCCTGCTAGCCACTACCTAGTTCATTGTAAGTGATTAAGAATAGATTAGCAATAGGCAAGGATTGGCTAGCCATTTCCTAAATCATGCTAGCCACTTCCTAGTTCAGTGTAAGTGATTAAGAATAGATTAGGAATAGGCTTGGTTTGCTAGCCACTAGGATTGGCTAGCCACTTCCTAGCTCATTGTAAGTGACTAAGAATAGATTAGAAATAGGCTAGGATTGGCTAGCCACTTCCTAGTACATTTTAAGTGATTAAGAATGACTAGCAATAGGCTAGGATTGGCTAGCCACTTCCTAAACCAGGCTAGCCACTTCCTGGTTCATTGTAAGTGATTAAGAATAGATAAGGAATAGGCTAGGACTTGCTAGCCACTCGGAATGGCTTGCCACTTTCTAGTTCATTGTAAGTGATTAAGTATAGAATAGGAATAGGCTAGGATTTGCTAGCCACTTCCTAAATCATGCTAGCCACTTCCTAGTTCATTGTAAGTGATTAAGAATAGATTAGGAATAGGATAGGAATTTTCTAGCCACTTCCTAAATCATGATAGCCATTTCCTAGTTCATTGTAACTGATTAAGAATTGATTAACAATTGGCTAGGATTGGCTAGCCACTTCCTAAGTCATACTAGCCACTTCCTAGTTCATTGTACCTGATTAAGAATAGATTAGGAATAGGCTAGGACTTGATAGCCACTAGGAATGGCTTGCCACTTCCTAGTTCATTGTAAATGATTAAGAATAGATTAGGAACAGGATAGGATTGGCAAGCCACTTCCTAAATCATGCTAGCCACTTCCTAGTTCATTGTATGTGATTAAGAATAGATTAGCAATAGGCTAGGATTGGCTAGCCACTTCCTAGTACATTGTAAGTGATTAAGAATAGATTTGCAATAGGCTAGGATTGGCTAGCCACTTCCTAAATCATGCTAGTCACTTCCTAGTTCATTGTAAGTGATTAAGAATAGATTAGGAATAGGCTAGGACTTGCTAGCCATTAAGAATGGCTTGCCACTTCCTAGTTCATTGTAAGTGATTAAGAATAGATTTGCAATAGGCTAGGATTGGCTAGCGACTTCCTAAATCATGCTAGTCACTTCCTAGTTCATTGTAAGTGATTAAGAATAGATTAGGAATAGGCTAGGACTTGCTTGCCACTAGGAATGGCTTGCCACTTCCTAGTTCATTGTAAGTGATTAAGAATAGATTATGATCGGGATAGGATTGGCTAGCCACTTCCTAAATCATGATAGCCACTTCCTAGTTCATTGTAAGTGATTAAGAATAGATTAGGAATAGGATAGGATTGGCCATCCACTTCCTTAATCATGCTTGCCACTTCCTAGTTCATTGTAAGTGATTAAAAATAAATTAGGAATAGGCTAGGATTTGCTAGCCACTAGGAATGGCTTGCCACTTCCTAGTTCATTGTAAGTGATTAAGAATAGATTAGGAATAGGATTAGATTGGCTAGCCACTTCCTAAACCATGCTAGCCACTTCCTAAATCATGCTAGCCACTTCCTAGTTCATTGTAAGTGATTAAGAATAGATTAGGTATAGGATAGGATTGGCTATCCACTTCCTAAATTTTGCTAGCCACTTCCTAGTTCATTGTAAGTGATTAAGAATAGATTAGGAATAGGATAGGATTGACTATCCACTTCCTAAATCGTGCTAGCCACTTCCTAGTTCATTGTAAGTGAATAAGAATATATTAGGAATAGGCTAGGATTTGCTAGCCACTAGGAATGGCTAGCCACTTCGTAGTTCATTGTGAGTGATTAAGATTAGATTAGGAATAGGATAGGATTGGCTAGCCACTTCCTAAACCCTGCTAGCCACTACCTAGTTCATTGTAAGTGATTAAGAATAGATTAGCAATAGGCTAGGATTGGATAGCCACTTCCTAAATCATGCTTGCCACTTCGTAGTTCATTGTAAGTGATTAAGAATAGATTAGGAATAGGCTTGGCTTGCTAGCCACTAGGATTGGCTAGCCACTTCCTAGCTCATTGTAAGTGACTAAGGATAGATTAGAAATAGGCTAGGATTGGCTAGCCACTTCCTAGTACATTTTAAGTGATTAAGAATAGACTAGCAATAGGCTAGGATTGGCTAGCCACTTCCTGGTTCGTTGTAAGTGATTAGGAATAGATAAGGAATAGGCTAGGACTTGCTAGCCACTAGGAATGGCTTGCCACTTCCTAGTTCATTGTAAGTGATTAAGAATAGATTATGAATAGGCTATGATTTGCTAGCCACTTCCTAAATCATGCTAGCTACTTCCTAGTTTATTGTTAGTGATTAAGAATAGATTAGGAATCGGATAAGATTGGCAAGCCACTTCCTAAATCATAATAGCCACTTCCTAGTTCATTGTAAGTGATTAAGAATTGATTAGCAATTGGCTAGGACTTGCTAGCCACTAAGAATGGCTTGCCACTTCCTATTTCATTGTAAGTGAATTAGAATATATTAGAAATAGGCTAGGATTTGCTAGCCACTAGGAATGGCTTGTCATTTCCTAGTTCATTGTAAGTGATTAAGAATAGATTAGGAATAGGATAGGATTGGCGAACCACTTCCTTAATCATGCTAGCCATTTCCTAGTTCATTGTTGATTAAGAATAGATTAGGAATAGGCTAGGATTTGCTAGCCACTAGGAATGGCTTGCCACTTCATAGTTCATTGTAAGTGATTAAGAATAGATTAGGAATAGGATAGGATTGGCTAGTCACTTCCTAAACCATGCAAGCCACTTCCTAAATCATGCTAGCCACTTCAAAGTTCATTGTAAGTGATTAAGAATAGATTAGGAATAGGATAGGATTGGTTATCCACTTCCTAAATCATGCTAGCCACTTCCTAGTTCACTGTAAGTGATTAAGAATAGATTAGGAATAGGATAGGATTGGCTATCCACTTCCTAAATCATGCTAGCCACTTCCTAGTTTAATGTAAGTGAATTAGAATTGATTAGGAATAGGCTAGGATTTGCTAGCCACTAGGAATGGCTAGCCACTTCCTAGTTCATTGATGTGATTAAGAATAGATTAGGAATAGGATAGGATTGGCTAGCCACTTCCTAAACCCTGCTAGCCACTACCTAGTTCATTGTAAGTGATTAAGAATAGATTAGCAATAGGCTAGGATTTGCTAGCCACTAGGAATGGCTAGCCACTTCCTAGTTCATTGATGTGATTAAGAATAGATTAGGAATAGGATAGGATTGGCTAGCCACTTCCTAAATCATGATAGCCACTTCCTAGTTCATTGTAAGTGATTAAGAATAGATTAGGAATAGGATAGGATTGGCCATCCACTTCCTTAATCATGCTTGCCACTTCCTAGTTCATTGTAAGTGATTAAAAATAAATTAGGAATAGGCTAGGATTTGCTAGCCACTAGGAATGGCTTGCCACTTCCTAGTTCATTGTAAGTGATTAAGAATAGATTAGGAATAGGATTAGATTGGCTAGCCACTTCCTAAACCATGCTAGCCACTTCCTAAATCATGCTAGCCACTTCCTAGTTCATTGTAAGTGATTAAGAATAGATTAGGTATAGGATAGGATTGGCTATCCACTTCCTAAATTTTGCTAGCCACTTCCTAGTTCATTGTAAGTGATTAAGAATAGATTAGGAATAGGATAGGATTGACTATCCACTTCCTAAATCGTGCTAGCCACTTCCTAGTTCATTGTAAGTGAATAAGAATATATTAGGAATAGGCTAGGATTTGCTAGCCACTAGGAATGGCTAGCCACTTCGTAGTTCATTGTGAGTGATTAAGATTAGATTAGGAATAGGATAGGATTGGCTAGCCACTTCCTAAACCCTGCTAGCCACTACCTAGTTCATTGTAAGTGATTAAGAATAGATTAGCAATAGGCTAGGATTGGATAGCCACTTCCTAAATCATGCTTGCCACTTCGTAGTTCATTGTAAGTGATTAAGAATAGACTAGGAATAGGCTTGGCTTGCTAGCCACTAGGATTGGCTAGCCACTTCCTAGCTCATTGTAAGTGACTAAGGATAGATTAGAAATAGGCTAGGATTGGCTAGCCACTTCCTAGTACATTTTAGGTGATTAAGAATAGACTAGCAATAGGCTAGGATTGGCTAGCCACTTCCTGGTTCGTTGTAAGTGATTAGGAATAGATAAGGAATAGGCTAGGACTTGCTAGCCACTAGGAATGGCTTGCCACTTCCTAGTTCATTGTAAGTGATTAAGAATAGATTATGAATAGGCTATGATTTGCTAGCCACTTCCTAAATCATGCTAGCTACTTCCTAGTTTATTGTTAGTGATTAAGAATAGATTAGGAATCGGATAAGATTGGCAAGCCACTTCCTAAATCATAATAGCCACTTCCTAGTTCATTGTAAGTGATTAAGAATTGATTAGGAATTGGCTAGGACTTGCTAGCCACTAAGAATGGCTTGCCACTTCCTATTTCATTGTAAGTGAATTAGAATATATTAGAAATAGGCTAGGATTTGCTAGCCACTAGGAATGGCTTGTCATTTCCTAGTTCATTGTAAGTGATTAAGAATAGATTAGGAATAGGATAGGATTGGCGAACCACTTCCTTAATCATGCTAGCCATTTCCTAGTTCATTTTTGATTAAGAATAGATTAGGAATAGGCTAGGATTTGCTAGCCACTAGGAATGGCTTGCCACTTCATAGTTCATTGTAAGTGATTAAGAATAGATTAGGAATAGGATAGGATTGGCTAGTCACTTCCTAAACCATGCAAGCCACTTCCTAAATCATGCTAGCCACTTCAAAGTTCATTGTAAGTGATTAAGAATAGATTAGGAATAGGATAGGATTGGTTATCCACTTCCTAAATCATGCTAGCCACTTCCTAGTTCACTGTAAGTGATTAAGAATAGATTAGGAATAGGATAGGATTGGCTATCCACTTCCTAAATCATGCTAGCCACTTCCTAGTTTAATGTAAGTGAATTAGAATTGATTAGGAATAGGCTAGGATTTGCTAGCCACTAGGAATGGCTAGCCACTTCCTAGTTCATTGATGTGATTAAGAATAGATTAGGAATAGGATAGGATTGGCTAGCCACTTCCTAAACCCTGCTAGCCACTACCTAGTTCATTGTAAGTGATTAAGAATAGATTAGCAATAGGCTAGGATTGGCTAGCCACTTCCTAAATCATGCTAGCCACTTCCTAGTTCATTGTAAGTGATTAAGAATAGATTAGGAATAGGCTAGGCTTGCTAGCCACTAGGATTGGCTAGCCACTTCCTTGCTCATTGTAAGTGATTAAAAATAGATTAGAAATAGGCTAGGATTGGCTAGGCTCCTAGTACATTGTAAATGATTAAGAATAGACTAACAATAAGCTAGGATTGGCCAGCCACTTCCTAAATCATGCTAGGCGCTTCCTAGTTCATTGTAAGTGATTAAGAATAGATAAGGAATAGGCTAGGACTTGCTAGCCACTAGGAATGGCTTGCAAATTCCTAGTTCATTGTAAATGATTAATAATTGATTAGGAATAGGCTAGGATTTGCTAGCCACTTCCTAAATCATGCTAGCCACTTCCTAGTTCATTGTAAGTGATTAAGAATAGATTAGGAATAGGATAGGATTGGCTAGCCACTTCCTAAATCATGATAGCCACTTCCTAGTTCATTGTAAATGATTAAGAATTGATTAGCAATTGGCTAGGATTGGCTAGCCACTTCCTAAATCATACTAGCAACTTCCTAGTTCATTGTAACTGATTAAGAATAGATTAGGAATAGGCTAGGACTTGCTAGCCACTAGGAATGGCTTGCCACTTCCTAGTTCATTGTAAATGATTAAGAATAGATTAGGAATAGGATAGGATTGGCTAGCCACTTCCTAAATCATGCTAGCCACTTCCTAGTTCATTGTATTTGATTAAGAATAGATTAGCAATAGGCTAGGATTGGCTAGCCATTTCCTAGTACATTGTAAGTGATTAATAATAGATTAGGATGGGATAGGATTGGCTAGCCACTTCCTAAATCATGCTAGCCACTTCTTATTTCATTGTAAGTGATTAAGAATAGATTAGGAATAGGATAGGATTGGCCAACCACTTCCTTAATCATGCTAGCCAACTTCCTAGTTCATTGTAAGTGATTAAGAATAGATTAGGATTAAGCTAGGATTTGCTAGCCACTAGGAATGGCTTTCCACTTCCTAGTTCATTGTTAGTGATTAAGAATAGAATAGAAATAGGATAGGACTGGCTAGCCACTTCCTAAACCATGCCAGCCACTTCCTAAATCATAATAGCCACTTCCTAGTTCATTGTAAGTGATTAAGAATTGATTAGCAATTGGCTAGGACTTGCTAGCCACTAGGAATGGCTTGTCACTTCCTAGTTCATTGTAAGTGAATTAGAATATATTAGGAATAGGCTAGGATTTGCTAGCCACTAGGAATGGCTTGTCATTTCCTAGTTCATTGTAAGTGATTAAGAATAGATTAGGAATAGGATAGGATTGGCGAACCACTTCGTTAATCATGCTAGCCATTTCCTAGTTCATTGTTGATTAAGAATAGATTAGGAATAGGCTAGGATTTGCTAGCCACTAGGAATGGCTTGCCACTTCCTAGTTCATTGTAAGTGATTAAGAATAGATTAGGAATAGGATAGGATTGGCCAGTTACTTCCTAAACCATGCTAGCCACTTCCTAGATCATGCTAGCCACTTCCAAGTTAATTGTAAGTGATTAAGAATAGATTAGGAATAGGATAGGATTGGTTATCCACTTCCTAAATCATGCTAGCCACTTCCTAGTTTATTGTAAGTGAATTAGAATAGATTAGGAATAGGCTAGGATTTGCTAGCCACTAGGAATGGCTAGCCACTTCCTAGTTCATTGATGTGATTAAGAATAGATTAGGAATAGGATAGGATTGGCTAGCCACTTCCAAAACCCTGCTAACCACTACGTAGTTCATTGTAAGTGATTAAGAATAGATTAGCAATAGGCTAGGATTGGCTAGCCACTTCCTAAATCATGCTAGCCACTTCCTAGTTCATTGTAAGTGATTAAGAATAGATTAGGAATAGGCTAGGCTTGCTAGCCACTAGAATTGGCTAGCCACTTCCTAGCTCATTGTAAGTGATTAAGAATAGATTAGAAATAGGCTAGGATTGGCTAGCCACTTCCTAGTACATTGTAAGTGATTAAGAATAGATTAGCAATAGGCTAGGATTGGCTAGCCACTTCCTAAATCATGCTAGCCGCTTCCTAGTTCATTGTAAGTGATTAAGAATAGATAAGGAATACGCTAGGACTTGCTAGCCACTAGGAATGGCTTGCAAATTCCTAGTTAATTGTAAATGATTAATAATTGAATAGGCTAGGATTTGCTAGCCACTTCCTAAATCATGCTAGCCACTTCCTAGTTCATTGTAAGTGATTAAGAAAAGATTAGGAATAGGATAGGATTTGCTAGCCACTTCCTAGATCATGATAGCCACTTCCTAGTTCATTGTAAATGATTAAGAATTGATTAGCAATTGGCTAGGATTGGCTAGCCACTTCCTAAATCATACTAGCAACTTCCTAGTTCATTGTAACTGATTAAGAATAGATTAGGAATAGGCTAGGACTTGCTAGCCACTAGGAATGGCTTGCCACTTCCTAGTTCATTGTAAATGATTAAGAATAGATTAGGAATAGGATAGGATTGGCTAGCCACTTCCTAAATCATGCTTTCCACTTCCTAGTTCATTGTATTTGATTAAGAATAGATTAGCAATAGGCTAGGATTGGCTAGCCACTTCCTAGTACATTGTAAGTGATAAAGAATAGATTAGGATGGGATAGGATTGGCTAGCCACTTCCTAAATCATGCTAGCCACTTCCTAGTTCATTGTAAGTGATTAAGAATAGATTAGGAATAGGATAGGATTGGCCAACCACTTCCTTAATCATGCTAGCCAACTTCCTAGTTCATTGTAAGTGATTAAGAATAGATTAGGAATAAGCTAGGATTTGCTAGCCACTAGGAATGGCTTTCCACTTCCTAGTTCATTGTTAGTGATTAAGAATAGATTAGAAATAGGATAGGATTGGCTAACCACTTCCTAAACCATGCCAGCCACTTCCTAAATCATAATAGCCACTTTCTAGTTCATTGTAAGTGATTAAGAATTGATTAGCAATTGGCTAGGACTTGCTAGCCACTAGGAATGGCTTGTCACTTCCTAGTTCATTGTAAGTGAATTAGAATATATTAGGAATAGGATAGGACTTGCTAGCCACTAGGAATGGCTTGTCATTTCCTAGTTCATTGTAAGTGATTAAGAATAGATTAGGAATAGGATAGGATTGGCGAACCACTTCCTTAATCATGGTAGCCATTTCCTAGTTCATTGTTGATTAAGAATAGATTAGGAATAGGCTAGGATTTGCTAGCCACTAGGAATGGCTTGCCACTTCCTAGTTCATTGTAAGTGATTAAGAATAGATTAGGAATAGGATAGGATTGGCTAGTCACTTCCTAAACCATGCTAGCCACTTCCTAAATCATGCTAGCCACTTCCAAGTTCATTGTAAGTGATTAAGAATAGATTAGGAATAGGATAGGATTGGTTATCCACTTCCTAAATCATGCTAGCCACTTCCTAGTTCACTGTAAGTGATTAAGAATAGATTAGGAATAGGATAGGATTGGCTATCTACTTCCTAAATCATGCTAGCCACTTCCTAGTTTATTGTAAGTGAATTAGAATAGATTAGGAATAGGCTAGGATTTGCTAGCCACTAGGAATGGCTAGCCACTTCCTAGTTCATTGATGTGATTAAGAATAGATTAGGAATAGGATAGGATTGGCTAGCCACTTCCTAAACCCTGCTAGCCACTACCTAGTTCATTGTAAGTGATTAAGAATAGATTAGCAATAGGCTAGGATTGACTAGCCACTTCCTAAATCATGCTAGCCACTTCCTAGTTCATTGTAAGTGATTAAGAATAGATTAGGAATAGGCTAGGCTTGCTAGCCACTAAGATTGGCTAGCCACTTCCTAGCTCATTGTAAGTGATTAAGAATATATTAGAAATAGGCTAGGATTGGCTAGCCACTTCCTAGTACATTGTAAGTGATTAAGAATAGATTAGCAATAGGCTAGGATTGGCTAGCCACTTCCTAAATCATGCTAGCCGCTTCCTAGTTCATTGTAAGTGATTAAGAATAGATAAGGAATAGGCTAGGACTTGCTAGCCACTAGGAATGGCTTGCAAATTCCTAGTTCATTGTAAATGATTAATAATTGATTAGGAATAGGCTAGGACTTGCTAGCCACTTCCTAAATCATGCTAGCCACTTCCTAGTTCATTGTAAGTGATTAAGAATAGATTAGGAATAGGATAGGATTGGCTAGCCACTTCCTAAATCATGATAGCCACTTCCTAGTTCATTGTAAATGATTAAGAATTGATTAGCAATTGGCTAGGATTGGCTAGCCACTTCCTAAATCATACTAGCAACTTCCCAGTTCATTGTAACTGATTAATAATAGATTAGGAATAGGCTAGGATTTGCTAGCCACTAGGAATGGTTTGCCACTTCCTAGTTCATTGTAAATGATTAAGAATAGATTAGGAATAGGATAGGATTGGCTAGCCACTTCCTAAATCATGCTAGCCACTTCCTAGTTCATTGTATTTGATTAAGAATAGATTAGCAATAGGCTAGGATTGGCTAGCCACTTCCTAGTACATTGTAAGTGATTAAGAATAGATTAGGATGGGATAGGATTGGCTAGCCACTTCCTAGTTCATTGTAAGTGATTAAGAATAGATTAGGAATAGGATAGGATTGGCCAACCACTTCCTTAATCATGCTAGCCAACTTCCTAGTTCATTGTAAGTGATTAAGAATAGATTAGGAATAAGCTAGGATTTGCTAGCCACTAGGAATGGCTTTCCACTTCCTAGTTCATTGTTAGTTCATTGTTAGTGATTAAGAATAGATTAGGAATAGGATAGGATTGGCTAGCCACTTCCTAAACCATGCCAGCCACTTCCTAAATCATAATAGCCACTTTCTAGTTCATTGTAAGTGATTAAGAATTGATTAGCAATTGGTTAGGACTTGCTAGCCACTAGGAATGGCTTGTCACTTCCTAGTTCATTGTAAGTGAATTAGAATATATTAGGAATAGGATAGGACTTGCTAGCCACTAGGAATGGCTTGTCATTTCCTAGTTCATTGTAAGTGATTAAGAATAGATTAGGAATAGGATAGGATTGGCGAACCACTTCCTTAATCATGGTAGCCATTTCCTAGTTCATTGTTGATTAAGAATAGATTAGGAATAGGCTAGGATTTGCTAGCCACTAGGAATGGCTTGCCACTTCCTAGTTCATTGTAAGTGATTAAGAATAGATTAGGAATTGGATAGGATTGGCTAGTCACTTCCTAAACCATGCTAGCCACTTCCTAAATCATGCTAGCCACTTCCAAGTTCATTGTAAGTGATTAAGAATAGATTAGGAATAGGATAGGATTGGTTATTCACTTCCTAAATCATGCTAGCCACTTCCTAGTTCACTGTAAGTGATTAAGAATAGACTAGGAATAGGATAGGATTGGCTATCTACTTCCTAAATCATGCTAGCCACTTCCTAGTTTATTGTAAGTGAATTAGAATAGATTAGGAATAGGCTAGGATTTGCTAGCCACTAGGAATGGCTAGCCACTTCCTAGTTCATTGATGTGATTAAGAATAGATTAGGAATAGGATAGGATTGGCTAGCCACTTCCTAAACCCTGCTAGCCACTACCTAGTTCATTGTAAGTGATTAAGAATAGATTAGCAATAGGCTAGGATTGACTAGCCACTTCCTAAATCATGCTAGCCACTTCCTAGTTCATTGTAAGTGATTAAGAATAGATTAGGAATAGGCTAGGCTTGCTAGCCACTAGGATTGGCTAGCCACTTCCTAGCTCATTGTAAGTGATTAAGAATAGATTAGAAATAGGCTAGGATTGGCTAGCCACTTCCTAGTACATTGTAAGTGATTAAGAATAGATTAGCAATAGGCTAGGATTGGCTAGCCACTTCCTAAATCATGCTAGCCGCTTCGTAGTTCATTGTAAGTGATTAAGAATAGATAAGGAATAGGCTAGGACTTGCTAGCCACTAGGAATGGCTTGCAAATTCCTAGTTCAGTGTAAATGATTAATAATTGATTAGGAATAGGCTAGGACTTGCTAGCCACTTCCTAAATCATGCTAGCCACTTCCTAGTTCATTGTAAGTGATTAAGAATAGATTAGGAATAGGATAGGATTGGCTAGCCACTTCCTAAATCATGATAGCCACTTCCTAGTTCATTGTAAATGATTAAGAATTGATTAGCAATTGGCTAGGATTGGCTAGCCACTTCCTAAATCAAACTAGCAACTTCCCAGTTCATTGTAACTGATTAATAATAGATTAGGAATAGGCTAGGACTTGCTAGCCACTAGGAATGGTTTGCCACTTCCTAGTTCATTGTAAATGATTAAGAATAGATTAGGAATAGGATAGGATTGGCTAGCCACTTCCTAAATCATGCTAGCCACTTCCTAGTTCATTGTATTTGATTAAGAATAGATTAGCAATAGGCTAGGATTGGCTAGCCACTTCCTAGTACATTGTAAGTGATTAAGAATAGATTAGGATGGGATAGGATTGGCTAGCCACTTCCTAGTTCATTGTAAGTGATTAAGAATAGATTAGGAATAGGATAGGATTGGCCAACCACTTCCTTAATCATGCTAGCCAACTTCCTAGTTCATTGTAAGTGATTAAGAATAGATTAGGAATAAGCTAGGATTTGCTAGCCACTAGGAATGGCTTTCCACTTCCTAGTTCATTGTTAGTTCATTGTTAGTGATTAAGAATAGATTAGGAATAGGATAGGATTGGCTAGCCACTTCCTAAACCATGCCGGCCACTCCCTAAATCATGCTAGCCACTTCCTAGTTCATTGTAAGTGATTAAGACTAGATTAGTGTTCTGTACCGAGCAGCTTTTTGGTCGTCTGCTGTTGGTAGGTCTCTTACTGTCCTGACCGAAGGTCAATGAGCGCCCGGGGGGGTACCTGGAAGCCACTCCGACGCTCAAGTCAGTATATAGAATATAAGAGTGAAGGTACTAAGGATTAGAGATTCAACCTTTGTAAGGGAAAAGTTTGCCTGTATTTATAGGAAATCGTGCCCTTTTGTGGATCGTTGGATGGGTAGAGTCGATCTTGACCGTCCAAGCTTGTTGGGCTCGCATGAGGTGGATATGGGCTGAATTGGTTGGGCTGATCCATATGACTTGCTAAGCGCACCTCCTGGTTTTGCTAATGGGACCGTGTAGTTGACTCCAGAACAGTTGCCCCCCAAGCCGAGATTATTCCGGAGGATGGTCTTGGCTTGAAGGTTTTTTGTCAGTTTGTCGGCTCCGTAAGGTTATGCGAGACACTGCCTTTGTAGTGGCCGGGTTCTCCTTCGGTGTAATTCTTGTGCCTGGTACCAAGCTAAGGTGACGTATCCTGGTGTTGGCGTCGCTTTGTGTCGAGCGCTCTGAGGTTGGCGCCCTCTTGGGTGCCTTGGGCGTCGTTCCCTCCTAGCGTGTGCTGGATGGCCTATCATGGAGCAGATTTGGCGGGTCAAGGTTCGGTGCTCACGTGGGCGTCTTACTGTATAGTGCTGACCACCCTACCGCGAAGGGTCTGCTTTCCGACTGCCCCCTGCCAGGCGCCCCTCTGCTAGACGCTGCTTGCTCCTGCCAGGCGCCCACTTGGGCGCTGGCTGTTCCTGACTGGCGCCCTCCTGGGCACTGGCTTCCTTGACTGGCGCCCTGCCAGGCGCCCTCATGGGCGCTGGCCGCCTCATTGGCGCCCTGCCAGGCGCCCTCATGGGCGCTGGCTGCCTTGACTGGCGCCCTGCCAGGCGCCCTCATGGGCGCTGGCTGCTTTGACTGGCGCCTTGCCAGGCGCCCTCATGGGCGCTGGTTGTGTAGACGGGCGCTTGGCACTTTGCTTTCTTTTTCACTGCTCATCTTGTCTTTTTTGTGTTTTTGAGCATGTCTTAAGGTGACAGGCGTATTGGGCTTCTACGTCGTGGATATGGGGCAAGTTGTTTTGCCGGATCCGCGGTGTGGGGTGAAATGCCAACTCCTATAAATAGGCGGGTATTTTGTCGTGTGGTCCACACTTTCTTGGAGCGCTTTCTTTAGGGAGGAGGAAGGAGTAGGGGCCAAGTCACCAACCCTAGCGCCTACTTCAAGGAGGAGGAAAGAGTAGGGAGCAAGTCACCAACCCTAGCACCTGCTTCAAGGAGGAGGAAAGAGTAGGGAGCAAGTCACCAACCTAGAGCCTCCTTAAAAAGAGGAGGAGGGAGTAGAGCCCACTTGTTTCAACGTCTCTTCTTCTTGGTAAGTGTTTTGTTGTTCATTCCCGTTTGCTTACGTTGTTGACAGTGCCCTCCTGCCAGGCACCCTCATGGGCGAGGAAAGAGTAGGGAGCAAGTCACCAACCCTAGCGCCTGCTTCAAGGAGGAGGAAAGAGTAGGGAGCAAGTCACCAACCTAGAGCCTCCTTAAAAAGAGGAGGAGGGAGTAGAGCCCACTTGTTTCAACGTCTCTTCTTCTTGGTAAGTGTTTTGTTGTTCATTCCCGTTTGTTAACGTTGTTGACAGTGCCCTCCTGCCAGGCACCCTCATGGGCGCTGCCAGGCACCCTCATGGGCGCTGGCTGCCTTGACTGGCGCCCTGCCAGGAGCCCTCATGGGCGCTGGCTGCCTGGGCGCTGGGATCGCTTGTGTGTTGTTGCTGTTCTGGCGTTGGGCGCCATGTGCTGGGCGCCAGGATCCTCTGTGTGTTGCGCTGTTCTGGCGCTGGGCGCCAGGATCCCTGTTGTGTTGCTGCTGTGTTGCCTGTTGCTGGCGCAGAGGGGCGCCAAGGGCGCTTAATTTTGGCTGCCTGTGTTGCGTTCCTAAGATGTGTTTCCGTATAGTTATGTTTCCTGGATGTCATTGGTGCTGAGTTTTGGTTGCTAAGTTGTGTATTCTGAAATGTCACTGAGATCCCCTCCCCTGGGCGCTAGTTCTGCCTGCGCCAGTTTTTCGGTGTTGCTGTCTTGCTGGGCGCCAGGATCCCCTATGGGCGCCAGGATCCCTTTCCTGTGCCAGTTTTCTGTGTTGCTGGGCGCCAGGATCCCCTTCCTGCGCCAGTTCCTGTTGCTGGCCAGTTCCCAGCGTGTTCCCTGCTAGGCGCCCAGTGCCTGGGCGCCATTTTCCGGATGTTCCTTAAATTTTTTCCGGTTTTGTTTTTGACATATCTTTTGACTCGGGTGTCCGTTTTAAGTGTTTCAAAGGGCGTTGCGAAGCTTATTCAGTTTTCTACCTGGGTGTTCTATTTTAAGGTAAAAATTATTATTTTTCTGACAGTTTCTGGGCGCCTCAAGGGGCTGTCCCCGTTGGTCGTTTTTGTTGGCGTTGTAAAACTATTTCGGTGTTTAAAACTCCTTTTGGTGTCCTATTTGGTGTCGTGAGCTGAAGTAAAACCATTTAATGTAATCAGTAATATTAGTGTCCCGGTGTCAATAATGATGTGCTGATGTTTTTGACGATAATGCCCCTAGTGGCTATTACTTTGATTGACGATGGTATTGATGATGAATAAAAGCTGTGGTTTTATAAGTGACGACGATGCCATAAAGGCTATTAGCGACGATGATGTTAATGACGATGAATGTTAGTGGCAAATATATGTGTGACAATAACTTGACAGGTGATGTGCCTTTTATTGGCAACTTGGTAAGTGATGGGTTGTTAAGTTGACTGTGTTTGTATGGGACTGCCTCTGGTGCATGTCATGGTGTCTCATACATCTCATGTGCATAAACAAGTGACGATGATGCCATAAAGGCTATTTAGCGACGATGATGCCATAAAGGCTATTTATTGACGATGATGACAGGTACCTCATGCATACACCCGTTGCGATGGGTTGCATTTCATACATGTTCATGACATTGTGATGACTTGCTGTGATGACTGATTTGATGTGTGATGTGGTTTATATAGCGTTGTGGCTCTAGCATAATACTTATCATATGCACTATTATATTGTTAGATGAACTCACCCCTTCTGTTTGAATGTTACCCCTATGCGGTAACGTGCAGGTGATCTCGAGTGAAGGCTTAGGTACCTTTGCTAGCTGAGTCTGGTCGTCTGCTCTGATACGTAGCACTCAGTGGGGAGGGAATGAACCTTAGTTTTTATAATTATTGGATTGCTGTAGTTGCTGTTTTATGACTTTCCGCTGCGTAGTTGCTGAGTTTTTATTATGTTGGTTGAATTGAGCGTTTTGAGCTCACCCCAGTTGTGATGTGCTATGTAAAACTATTGACGATGAGAACTATTTTATAACGATGCACGATTTTATGTGGATTTATGTGTGACATCCCATGTGGTGAAATATGACTTTTAAAGAAAAAAAAAGAAACTCTGATTTTTAGTAATTAAATTACCTGGTAGAAACGGGGTGTTACAGAAGGAGTATCAAATGGACACCTTCAAGGCCCAAATGGAGGAGCAAGTAGCCCAGTATGATGTAGATAGAAGTTTCAATGAGCATACTCACAGTGAAACCAGGAGAGAGTACCAGGAGCACCTTGAGAAGAAACATAGAGAAATGGAAGAACTCCTCAAACTAAAGGAGGATGTGCTGGAGGAAAATTGGCAACTAAAGGGAGAATTGAGGAACTCTGAAGCAGCCCATGCCGAAACTCAGCAGTGCCTGCTTAGCCTCGATTTGAGGTTGAAAGAAACAATTGCCCAATATGAAGAAAAGATCAGAAACGACAACCTAGAGTTCAGGAATTCAATCCACTTGTATCAGGCTACTATCAATAGGAAGAATGAAGAGCTGAGTCTCTTGGGACTGATTAGAGCGGTAGAGGTAAATCGCATAGAAACCTGGTATGAAGTTGGGTATTGGACCCACAAATTGGAAGATGTTCGAAGAATCCCTAGACTAGTCCGTGACACGGAAGTTATGGTCAACCCACTCACCACCCCCCATGAGGCGATCGAGTTGATCGACGTTTGCAAGAGACTTGTTGAAGACTTCGAGAAGTTGGTCAAGCAGGCCATGAAGGACGTCATCATGAATGATGTTTGAATGTTTTCCTTTTGATATTGAACTATAGTTATGTAGTTTGGAAGAACTCGTTTGTTATTGTTTTCGATTTTGGATTTTGGATTTTGGACTTATTGTTTTGAATGTTATCTGTTGAGGAGACTCGTTTGTTTAACTCTCCATAAGTTCCATGTCTACGATCTATTTATCAAACCAAAGATACTCACTTCAGATCCCAAGAACAATCTATAATGATTCCTCGGCAACTTACTGGTAATTTAGTTATTTCTTGCATACAAAACAAAAAATAATAATAATAAATTTTCTCTTTTTTGTTAAAAAGGAACTTAGCGACCATTGCTCGAACTAATAAAGAAAAGGCCAATCAAACTCGAGTGTACTTCACCAGATCTAGAGCAAGAATGGCTGAGCAAGAGGAACAACATGGAAGAAATTTGACCCAGGAAGTGGACGAAGTCAGAGAAAGAATGGGAGAAATGGCCGCGACCCAGACGCGGATGGAAGAGACCCTGCAGGCAGTAAGGGAGACTATTGCTCTGTTGACAACAAGGGTAATAGGAGTAATTGGAGGTGAGGGCGGAAGGTTCCCGAACCAAGGTGAGGGTCCACATAACATAGCGCTCGATATACCCATCGGGATGGGCTATGAAGCTATGGGACGTACTGGACCTGAAAACCAATACCTTGGGGACAGAGGTGGGGGACAATTCCACGTTGAAAATGGAGAAGGTGAAAGGCATGCAACGACGCTGCAGAACAGGGTCAGACAATCGTGGATGGATAAGATGGAGGAAAAGATCAAGGCAATCCAGAGATCTGGTGCTTTCGGGTCCTTGGGGGTAGACGAACTCTGCCCTACTACAGACGTAGTCATACCTCGAGACTTCAAGGTGCCTGATTTCACGAAGTACCATGGAAGCACCAGTCCTCTTCTGCATCTGAGGACCTATTGCACCAAAATGTCGATATGGTCCAAGGATAAAAAATTCATCATTAGTTTTTTTCATGAGAGTTTGACTGGGCCGGCGTTGGAATGGTATATCCAAATGGACCACTCTAAGATTGATTGCTGGAAGGACCTCGCCGATGCCTTCATGAATCAGTACAAGTTTAATATGGATATGGCTCCAACCCGTGAGCAACTGGGAATCCTGCAGAAGAATAATGATGAGGCCTTTAAGCAGTACGCCCAAAGGTGGAGAACTCTCGCTGCACAAGTACAACCACCGCTCACTATATCTGAGATGTGCTCCTATTTCCTGGGAACGTTAGGATCTCCCTATGTGGCAGCAATGGCAGGGGCTGCGTACCGGGACTTTGCAGATTTAATATCTGCTGGAGAAAGAATTGAGATGCTGACAATCAAAAGGCGGGCAATCTAAAAAGAACTACACTCAAAAGAAGAAAGATCCAGAAATCAGTTTCATCCGAGCACCACCAAATATCACTCCCCAACAGCCATACTATAATAGACCCCGCCCGAATACACCTTACACAATGAACCCAAACACAAACCCCTCACCCATGCAAACACTTCCTGTAAACAGCATCCCAGGAACCTACCCACAGCCACGGCCAAACTACCAGTAGACCCGTCCGAATTTCCGCCAAACCCAAGTCAACTTCCCACCATTCTCTAAACTCTCCATTACCAACACCGAACTGTTCCAACGACTGGCAGACGCCTGTTTGATTGCAGGAATCCCTGTGAAGGATTGGGAGCCTCCATTTCCAGCACGGTATACTTCAAACTTGACTTGTAAGTACCACATGGGGGCCGCAGGACATTCAATTGAGGATTGCGAGGCCTTCAAGACGGCCGTAAGAAGATTGATCGCTCATGGGAAACTCGACATCCAGGAAGAGACAGGACCAAATATCAATAGCAACTCTCTCCATAATCACGATGGAAATAGGGCAGTGAGTATGGTAGAAGGAGACCAAAAGCCCATCAAGAAGGTCTTGAAACTCCAGACCCCTATGATAGAAATATAGGAAGGGTTGCACCAGGCTGGCTATGAAGTGTTGGCACCAACAAAGGAGGTCGTAAAATATGCCATGTATGATGAAGAGAAAGAGTGTGTGTACCACCATAATTGTCTAGGCCATGATATTGAAGATTGTTGGGACTTCAAAGCTCGAGTCCAAAGCCTAATGACCCTAGGAGTGGTGCAAGCTAGGGGGGTCTATGTTTCAGGAGGAGATTGATGTTGTGGAACGTTTTGTGCTTAAAGTTCCACCGCTCAACCAACCTGCAGCACCTGAAAAGGTTGTAGTGACTATAAAGAAGCCCATGTCCTTTGCTTGCAAAGACACTCATGCAATTCCCTGGAACTACGAGACCCGAGTCGAAGTTGTGGGAGGTGCCACTAAGAGTGAAATAAGCAAGAACAAAGGAGTTGAGGAGTCTGTGGACAACCTTGCAAGTGTTAGCGGAATAACCCGGAGTGGGCGATATTTCAGTCCGGAAGAGGCCGAAAAGAAAAAGAAAGAAGCCGAAGAGCCATCGGAAGAAGAGTTCCTAAAAATCATGAAGCAGAGTGAGTATGATGTGACTGAGCAACTGAAAAAGACTCCAGCTCGGATCTCGTTGCTTTCTCTCATCCTCTCTTCCGAGATACATAGGAAAGCTTTGTTGAGAACATTGGAAGAAGCTTTTGTGAAACCTAATGTGACTCCCCAGACGGTGGTCAACATGGTAGATCCAATGCAGCGAGTCAACCTGATCACATTTTCCGAGAATGAGGTACACCCTCAGGCAAGAAGGGAGCATCGAGCTCTGCACATCACATTGAAGTGTCGAGAATTTGTGATAGCCAAAGTACTAATAGATGGTGGATCGGCCCTTAATGTCCTGCCTATGACCACTTTAACAGCATTGGGATTGGGAGAAAGAGATTTAACCCCGCAAACTTTGATGGTTCGGGCTTTCGATGGATCTAAAAGAAGTGTCCTGGGTGATGTAGTGCTCTCGTTGGAGTTCGGCCCAAGTGTCTTCCGGGTGCTGTTCCAAGTCATGGTTATCGATTCGGCATACACCATGTTATTGGGACGACCATGGATCCACGAAGTTGGGGCAGTACCTTCGACTCTCCACCAGAGGGTCAAATTTGTTGAAAATAGAAACATCATCACAATCCGTGGAGAAGAGAAAATGATGGTCGCAAAACCTATGTCTCTACCCTATGTGGACAAGACTGAAGAAGAAGTAACAAATATGTGCCACAGTTTCGAGGTGGATAAATCTGGAGTTACCGAAGGAGCCTCGTTGAGGCGCGGCGTGAATCAAGTAGTGTTCCGGATAATGACAAAAATGGCTATGAAGAAGGAAAAGGTTTGGGTCGTTACTTACAAGGAACTTGCACTCCCATACCCGTGAAGCAGAAGTCAGACACCATGGGAATTGGCTATGAGGGGAGCCTCGAGATGAAGTCAAAGAAACCGACAATGGGTAAAGAGGAAATTCAGTTGATTCCACACTTGAGCGACACTTTCCCAGCACCAGCAAAAGTGCTAGCACCAGAAGATATAGTCGGCACTATGCACCGCCTTGTGATCAACATGATGGACAAAGACAGTTCGGAAGCGGGTGGCGTCGTTCTCCCTTACAACAATCAAGAGTCACTGAGCAATTGGCCAGCTGAACCAGTTGTTGATGTTGTTACTTTCATGTAATCGCCTTTTATTTTGTTGTTTTAGCCATTTAAGGCTATAAGACTTTTGCTATTTTACTTGAGACAAGAATTAAATGAATTTGCATGCATTTCTATCCATTTGTGTTGTTACGTTTTGCATTCTCGCGTTCTATCTCACGTTCGTTTGTTTATCCCTTTTATTTTCATTTTTTCTTTTTCTACCGTCATTTATTGTGGTTATCCCCTCCTCAACCTCGCTAACTACTCTCCAGGGATCCCAATTTCGCTAAAGCTTTGCCTCATTATGAGAACGTCAAGAATGCTTTTGGTGAAGACTATGTTGAGTCGGAAGAAGATAATGAAGAAATTGATAGGCTCTCTAAACTGCTAGGGCACACTGAAAAGGAGTTTGGTTTGAATGATGACACGGTAGAAATCATTAATATGGGGACTGAAGAGGATAAGAAGGAGTTGAAGTTGGTCAACAACCCTGAACGGGAAGAGATGATTACCTTGTTTAAAGAATATCTTGATGTTTTCGCATGGTCCTACAAAGCTATGCCCGGGATTGACCCAAAAATAGCAGCACATAATATTCCTCTTTTTCCGGATGTAAAGCCAAAGAAACAAAAGCTGAGGAAGATGCATCCGGATATGTCTTTGAAAATCAAGGAGGAAGTGACTAAACAATGGGAGGCTGGATTTTTAGAGGTCTCAGTACATCCAGAATGGGTGGCCAACATCGTCCCAATACCCAAGAAGGATGGAAAAGTTAGCATGTGTGTGGATTACCGAGATCTAAACCAGGCCAGTCCGAAGGATGACTTTCCTCTTCCGCATATTGACTTGCTTGTTGACAATACCTCCAAGAACCAAAGGTTTTCCTTCATGGATGGTTACTCTGGATACAACCAAATTCCCATGAATGTTGAAGATAAAGAAAAGACGACATTCATTACCCCATGGGGAACCTTCTGTTATAGGGTGATGCCTTTCGGTTTAAAAAATGCTGGGGCAACCTACCAACGTGCCATGGTCGCACACTTCATTTGATGCATAAAGAGATCGAGGTGCATGTGGATGACATGGTGGCAAAATCTCAAGAGCAAGAAAGTCATGTGGCAGTACTGCAGAAGTTATTTGAAAGGCTCAGGAAATATAAAGTGCAGTTGAACCCCAATAAGTGTGTCTTTGGGGCATCCTCAGGGAAGTTACTCGGATTCATTGAAAGTAGGGATGCTATAAGGGTGAATCCGGATAAGATAAAGTCTGTTCAAGAGATGCCTACCCCCAAAAGTGAACGTGAAGTGAGAGGCTTTTTGGGGAGACTCAATTACATTGCAAGATTCATTGCCAACTTGACTAGTACATGCGAATCGATATTCAAGTTGTTAAGAAAGAACCAACCAGGTAAATGGGATGACAAATGTCAAGAAGCTTTCGATAGAATAAAGGATTATTTATCAAACCCTCCTGTTTTGGCGCCCCCAACACCAGGGAGACCATTGATTTTGTACTTGACTGTGTTGCCATCATCCATGGGGGCAATGCTGGGGCAACATGACACGTCGGAGAAAGAGCAGGCCATCTACTATTTGAGTAAAAAATTCAATGACTGCGAGACCCGCTACATGGCAGTTGAAAAGACGTGTTGTGCCTTAGTCTGGACCTCTAGAAGACTTCGCCAATACATGTTGTACTACACTACTTGTTTGATTTCACGATTTGATCCACTAAAGTACATTTTTGAAAGCCCCCACGTTTCCTTAAGGGTTTCGAAATGGCAAGTGATCTTATCGAAATACGACATCAAGTACGTGTCGCAAAAGTCTATCAAGGGAAGTACCATCGCTGACTACCTAGCCGATAACCCTCTCGCGGAAGGGAAATCTTCTAGTTTGGAGGATATAGAAAGAGGAGTAATGGTAACTAATGAAGATAAAGGAACAAAAGATGCATGGAGAATGTACTTCGACGGAGCAGACAACATGTATGGAAATGGTGTTGGGGCATGCGCATGTATGGAAATGGAGTTGAGTTTCGAATGCACCAACAACATCGCCGAGTATGAGGCATGCGCAAATGGACTACAGGTTGACATCGACCTTGGTGTGAAAAAACTAGATGTGTTTGGAGATTCGGAACTCATCATTTACCAAGTAAAGGGCGAATGGCAAACCAAGGACTCAAAGCTAATACCTTATCAAAAACACTTAACCCAATTGGTAGAAAATTTCGAAGAAGTAACATTCACCCATCTGGTGCGAGATAAGAACCAATTTGCCGATGCTTTAGCTACCTTGGCAGCGATGTTTAAACTGAGCGTTAATGCTGAGGTCCAACCCATCTGTATAGAAGTCATGGATGAACCAGCTCACTGTGCTAATGTGGAAGAAGAAGAGCCGGGTAGTGAACCATGGTTCTGTGACATAAAGCGGTACATCCAACAGGGAGAGTACCCAACAGGGGCAAGTGAAGTAAACAATAAAACAATTAGAAGGCTAGCAATGAGTTTCTTTTTGAGTGGTGAGATACTTTACAAGCGAAGCCAAGATGGTACTTTGTTGAGATGCGTAGATGCTCGAGAAGCTCGAAAAATCATGATTGAGGTACATGAAGGAATCTGTGGAACACATGCAAACGGGCATATGATGGCCCGCAAAGTCATGAGAAGTGGTTTTTATTGGACATCATCTGCCGATATGGAATTCCTGAAAGGATAATCACAGACAATGCTCCTAACCTCAATGGCTCTGAGATACAAAGGCTATGTTTCAAGGTCAAGCACCACAATTCAACTCCATATAGACCCCAAATGAATGGTGCAGTGGAAGCCGCAAATAAGAACATCAAGAAAATCATCGCTAAAATGGTGATTAATTACAAAGATTGGCACGAGATGTTACCCTATGCTCTACATGCTTATCGCACTAACGTACGATCCAGCATTGGGGCAACGCCATTTTCTTTAGTGTATGGAATGGAAGCTGTGTCCCCCGTGGAAGTTGAAATACTATCCTTGAGGGTTTTGATGGAGGCAGATCTGGAAGAGTCAGAATGGGTAAAAGCTCGGTTTGAACAGTTGAATATGATCGAGGAAAAGAGATTGGCGGCTATTTGCCACGGGCAGTTATATCAAAGTCGAATGGCCAGAGCCTTCAACAAGAAAGTCCGTCCAAGAGAGTTTCAACCTGGAGACCTGGTTTTGAAGAGATTACTGCCACACCAAGAGGACGCTCGTGGTAAGTGGGCGCCCAACTACGATGGGTCTTACGTGGTCAAGCATGCATTCCCGGGTGGAGCCCTAGTCCTACTCGACAAGGAAGGACGTGAACTTCCAAAGCCAATAAATTCAGACGCTGTCAAGAAATTTTATGCCTAAAAAAAATGGAAAGAATCCCTCTAGATTGAAAACCCAAAAGGGCGGTCTAGGAAAAAATTAGCGATAAGAAAGGCCCGGTAGATAGAAAACCCCAAAGGGCGGCCTAGGCAAAAGTTAGGGTCAACAAAAGTCTGCTAGATTGAAAACCCAAAAGGGCTGTCTAGGCAAAAATTAAGGCAAAGAAAAGAAAAAGGGCATACATGGCAGACTCAAAGGACTCACAAGCGCGCCTACACCGGGGCAATATAACTGCATGGAAAGGAATCAGAATCGGATTCCACTCTAATAGTCGCATTAAGGGTTCTCAAGAGGATCGGCTGGTAGGGGATTGACCTAGTCATAACAGGGAAAAGTTTGTGTGAAGTTTCCTATATGTGACCTTCCTTCCTTTCTGTACCCTTTCATCCTAGTCAATACCACATCAATCTTGCTATTTTTTATATGTTCATGCATTTGCTATTGATCATTTGTTCATGCATTCATGACCTATCCGCCTAGCTTATTTCCTTTATTCTTTCATTCATGATTGACGCATTTAATCTATGTCTCAAGTAAAATGGTTTAAGTCGGGAAAACTTCCAGACGAACGTGTCAGTAGCACATTAAAAAAAAAGAGAAAACTCGGTTGACTGGGGAGAGTAGGCCCACACTTCTCACGAAAACTCGCAAAAAGAGCAAGGAAGCTGGAAGCCTCGAGGTTGTTCCTAATAACTTTTCATAAGGTTTAAGGGGAGTGCTTTCAATCAGGTGAATAAGGGGATTGATGCTATGAAAGGGCGACTGTGGTTATAAGGAAGAGGTGAAGGCAAGTAAACGAAAGTTTGATTGGTCAAGGATCCTTGGTTCGTAGAAATGGTTCTAGCACTAAAACAAAGGCAACCACAAGTAAACATGCATTACATTACGATTTTCATTTTTTCTCTCCTGCTATCGGTCTTGCCCTGGCATTTGTTTTTAATTTTCTGCTATCGGTCTTGCCCTGGCAATTGCTTTTAATTTTTTGCTATCGGTCTCGCCCTGGCATTTGTTTTTAATTTTCTGCTATCGGTCTCGCCCTGGCGTTTGTTTTTAATTTTCTGCTATCGGTCTCGCCCTGGCGTTTGTTTTTAATTTTCTGCTATCGGTCTCGCCCTGGCATTAGTTTTTAATTTTCTGCTATCGGTCTCGCCCTGGCATTTGGTTTTAATTTTCTGCTATCGGTCTCGCCTGGCATTTGCTTTTAATTTTCTGCTATCGGTATCGCCCTGGCATTTGTTTTTAATTTTCCGCCATCGGTCTCGCCCTCGCATTTGCTTTTAATTTTCTGCTATCGGTCTCACCCTGGCATTTGTTTTTAATTTTCTGCTATCAGTCTCGCCCTGGCATTTGTTTTTAATTTTCCGCTATCGGTCTCGCCCTGGCATTTGCTTTTAATTTTCTGCTATCGGTCTCGCCCTGGCATTTGTTTTTAATTTTCTGCTAACGGTCTCGCCCTGGCATTTGTTTTTAATTTTCTGCTATCGGTCTCGCCCTGGCATTAGTTTTTAATTTTCTATTATCGGTCTCACCCTGGCATTTGTTTTTAATTTTCCGCTATCGGTCTCGCCCTGGCATTTGTTTTTAATTGTCCGCTATCGGTCTCGCCCTGGCATTTGTGGACCTAGGATCCAATAAGTCCATAATATAAATACCTTATCCCTTAGTGTAATTAGGGAGAACTTTTGGATGAATGAAATCATTTCCTCAATTTTGCAAAGTTGAAAGCCTTGAGAGATACCTAGTGAGAGGTGAGAGTGGCGAGTACATGCATATGGGAGGTGAGGTTCATCATAAATTTCTCCAATGGTTCTTGAAGAAGAGGACCTTGCTTACAACCTTGGGGCTAGGAGCGCCCAAGGCTAGTTGATCTTATCGCCTTCCAAGAAGGTGTGGCGTCATTCATCTCCACATTCATCTCTAGTCTCATCCACATTTGTTCTTTCTTCTACTTTTCATGTAAGTACATTGTGTTTGTGTTGTGTGTTCTTCATTTTCCTTGATTTGTCAAGAACACTTGTCTTGATTTTGTGTGAGAATTATTGAATTGTCAATTTTCTAGATCCTATCCTTCTTGATCTATTTTAGATCATATCATGTGGTAATCAAAGCTAGTAGAATTTTGACAATTTTTTTTTCTCTTCTCTCACATTTCCAAATCTTAGATCTAAAAGGAATTTGAATTTGACTTGAAATCTTGTGAATATCCTTTGGTAATGTGTTAGATCTAAATATTTGAAGTTCAAATTCAGTTAGATCTCAAAATTTGAGTTCAAATTGATCAAAAAAAATTCAGATCTAGATCTATTTGTTTTGGAAGAAAAGTTTGTTATACAGAAAAGTTTTGCCTAATGTCTGAATTCCAACAACTGTTTTCAGCAACAGTTTTCTTCACTGTTTAGCGCTAAGTTCATTTTTTTAGCCTTGATATCGTTTTTTCTTTTCTCTTGATTTCGTCTTCGATTTCTGTTTGAAACTTGTTCATTGTGTAATTTGCAATTTATTACACACTCGTTTCACTGATTTTGAGCAAGAATTCATCAAATTCGAAGTATAAAACCTTCAGCACTTTCGTTCTTCCAATTACGATTTCTTGCTCATTGCTTGTTCGATTTTGATGAAATTTGTTGCTAGTAATCACTTTCTGCAGTGCTTTCGAACCTTATGCAACTTGTTTGATGATTTTTGGTTGAGTATTAAGTGTTTCCCCAAATCACAAAACCTAAACGGGATTTTAGTTCGTATAATCGCTTTTTGGTTAAGTTCTTCGCATCTTTTGTCCAAATTGATGGTATATTTGGAATCCTTGTGAAATTTCCCATGAGATGCACTACTCATTCGTCGGATTTGGTGCTGAATGGAGAAATCGGGAAATTGCTCTTGTTCTTGATGTTCTTGATAATCTGTTCTTCATTTTCTGCACTTTGATCCAAAACTGTTAATGTCGAACTTCAGTTTGTGTTAGTGAATTCAATATAGCTCCGTTTACGGTGATTCAAAAGCCAGGTTATTTGTCTCAAAGTCTAGTATTATTTGAGAGACTGAAAAAAAAAATCTAAAAAATAAAAAGAAAATACTGCAAACAAAAATATAGCAAAAACAAATAGTCAAATAAAAAAAAGGCAAAACCTCACCGCGGGAGCATCAAAATAATTCAAAAAATTCTAGAAATATTCCTACTGTTTCTATACATTTTTTGGATCATTGTGCAATTTTCTCAAGATTTTTTGAGAACATGTGGACTATTTTGCCCTTGGAGGCTTATATGCTCATTTAGTTGCAATATTTGTTGGTGCCTTGCTAGCAAACTTTTGAGTCTTTTTTTTGTAGTTTAAATTTGTCTTTAAGTACTCTATATTTGGTTTAGCTTCAGTTTTTTTTTTGGACTTTGTGTCTTAAAAAAATTCCTTAGTTTTGTCATAGTAGTCTCCTTTTTCTATACCTCTTGGTGAGTGATCATACATGCATTGGGTTCTATAGTAACATCAACACCAAGGTTTGGATAGTAGCTTATAGGTTTCTTTTTCATGTTCTAATGGAGAATTGAGTGGCTTGAGTGACCTACTTACATTGTGTGTGACCAAAAAGCCCTTGAGTGAGAGTGTTTCCTAAAAGCCTAAACACGAGTGGAGTGATATTTAGTGAGCTAAACACTTTCGTGAGGACTTATTGATGGATATTTTCATACTAACATTCTCTTGTAGGTACACACAAATTATTCCATGTTGAAGTCCATATTTGATAGAATGTATGATTCACCATTGAGGTATGATTCTCCTAGGAGGTATCATTCCCCAAGAAGGTATCCTCCCCAAGAAGGTTTAATTCCCCCCATAAGATGTCATTCCCCTATTAGATATGACTCTCCTTGTGAATTTTATGACAAAAGAAATAGGAGGTATATGTTGTTGAGGAGGGTGAAAGGAGCCATAGAAGGAGGAACATCAAAGAAGAAAACTCCTCCAAGTATACCCACACAAATACTTGGAAGGCCAATTCAAAGAGGGAGGAAGCCTATACACCTGAAACGGTAAAAGATGAAGCTTCGGCCATAGTGCCAAAGAGTAAGGAAACTTTCTCTACTCCTACTAATCCTTCTAGCTTTCATACTAGATGTCTTGTGTCAACTAGATTATGTTGTGTGCAAATTGATGGTGGAAGTTGTGTTAATTGGGCTAGCACTCGCTTAGTCACAAAGCTCAATCTTCCCACTCTCAATCATCCAAACCCATACAAAATACAATGGCTTAATGAGCCAAAAGAAATAGTTGTGGATAAACAAGTGCTTGTTAGTTTTTCCATTCATAGATACAAAGACAATATCTTATGTGATGTTGTCCCTATGGAGGCCGGCCACCTAATCTTAGGAAGGCCATGGCAAATTGATACAAAAGCCATCTATGATGGATTTACTAACAAATACTCCTTTGTGCATAACAATTTGAAAATTGTTCTTTCTCCTCCTAGTCCTCAAGAAGTTTTGAAAGACCAAATCATTTTGAAAAATAAAATTGAGGAGGAGGAAATAGAAACAAATGCCAACCTCAAGTTGGAAGGCCAAAGTGTAGTTGTGGTAGGCACCCCTAGTTTTGATCATGACGCTTACAAAGAATTAAAAGACCAAAAGCTTGAGGAAAAGGACCCAAAGAAAATGAAAAGTTTGATTGCAGTGCCTAGCAAGGATGCTAAGAGGAAAGAATGTATGTGCCTTAGGAAACCTTTGCATGAAATATCATATGAAAATATCTCTAACTATTTCCTTGCACATAGTTTTGTTCATTCCTTGTTTAGGACACCTATGAAGTTGTTGCCTAAGCCACTTTCTTGTGGGAATGGCAAGGACCTTGGTGGTACTTCCAACGACATGCAATTAAATGGTAAGGCCAAGGTAATGGAGAATGTGTCTCTTGTTATGAAGTTGCAAAGGTATCATCTTCTACCTCTTATCTCTATTCCTTCCCCTAGACTTTTTTCTTTTACTTGGAAGTTTACAAAATTTTACATTTTGATAAAACTTGTAGTTGGATTTTGCACACTTAAGCTATTATTTGGGCTCACTCACTTTCCTTTTGATCCCGGTGGAGCCTAAGAAATTAATGCATTAGTGTATTTCTTTGTGTTTTTCAAAATAAGTGATTTTCTCCATACTTGATGTAGGTTTCCAAGAGGGGGAGTTCACTTGAGGACAAGTGAAATTCAAGAGGGGGAGGATGATGTGAGCCCACATGGAGCTTGGATGAAGTGTTTCCTATACTTTGTTTTCTTTTATTTGTATATTTGTAAGACACTTTCATTTTGGGCCATGTGGCTTTGAGTAGATGGGCTACGGCCTAGACTAGTTTTTGTGGCTAAAGGCCTTTCTTGTAATTGTGGATTTGGGCTTTATATTGTGGACCTAGGATCCAATAAGTCCATAATATAAATACCTTATCCCTTTGTGTAATTAGGGAGAACTTTTGGATGAATGAAATCATTTCCTCAATTTTGCAAAGTTGAAAGCCTTGAGAGATACCTAGTGAGAGGTGAGAGTGGCGAGTACATGCATATGAGAGGTGAGGTTCATCATGAAGTTTCTCCAATGGTCCTTGAAGAAGAGGACCTTGCTCACAACCTTGGGGCTAGGAGCGCCCAAGGCTAGTTGATCTTATCGCCTTCCAAGAAGGTGTGGCGTCATTCATCTCCACATTCATCTCTAGTCTCATCCACATTTGTTCTTTCTTCTACTTTTCATGTAAGTTCATTGTGTTTGTGTTGTGTGTTCTTCATTTTCCTTGATTTGTCAAGAACACTTGTCTTGAGTTTGTGTGAGAATTATTGAATTGTCAATTTTCTCGATCCTATCCTTCTTGATCTATTCTAGATTATATCAACCGAGTAGCTAGGGGGTTGTACGAAGTTATTCCCTTATAGCAAACCTTGTCAATTTTTTTTTTTTTTTTGCAAACGAAAGGTATATATTTTATTCTATATAGGTTTTTGGGCCCTAAAAAAGTTTGATTGGGCTGAGACCCTATGTAGTAGCATAGGTTGCACAGCCCAATAACCGGCCGTGGGTGTAGAGAATTTTTCCATCTCATGCGAACTATACTTTTTTATTAAAAAATATCTCATAAGAACTGTATAAGTTGATTTTACAGCACCGATAATTGGTACGAAAAATTATTCGTCAAAAACAAACAAAGGTGTAATGTTCTTTAGAAAAAGTCACCGGGAAAAAACCGAGTGGGTGAATAACATCATGCATTACTCGTTGATTAATTATATAATACTTAATTTATTCACGTACAATTCTGACATTAATTATATAATACTTTGTAAACTGCATAAAAAAATTACAGTCATATAAATTAATCACCATCCATAACAGATCCTTCGCACAAATTAACCAAATTCTAACATTTCGTACGACATCCACTTCATAATATCATGCATTACTCGTTGATTTTATTATGAAGTAAGTGAATAGGGAAACCAAATCTAGCTGGAGCGTCAAAATTAGAAGTTATCCTCCACAACTATTGTTAAGTAAGTGAATAAGGTAAACCAAAGTCTAAGGATTATTGACCACTAGATGTGGATGAATTGAAAAAGTATTGTATTATTTTAGAAAACTTTTTAATATTTAATGAATATTTTTAAATTGATACTTTTGATTTATTTTCAGAACCAAAAGTAGTAACAGAAGTGTTAAATTAATACTCCAATAGAAGTATTGAGTTATTTTATAATATTAAATTTTTTTCCAAATGTATATACTATCTATAGAAAATTATTGAGAATCCCTATAACAATCGTTATCTCTGAAAGAAGTTTTTCAAAATTAAATTTGCTCAAATTATTTCTAAGTTCAACAATGTCACACGAAAGATTGAATGGATTAGTTCTCTTATCTATTGAGAGTGAAATTAATATTAGAATAGTTTGATTATAAAACGTTGATAAATGATTTTGCAGCTCAAAAAACTAAAAGATTAATATAAAAAATTGATAACTTATATGATATTAGGTCTTTCTAACATTTTCACCTTAGGCCCCAAAATGTCTGTACGCGGCCCTGTTTACATCAAGGTAATCAAAACCGGACCGGACATTGAACCGGAAGAGGTAGCGGTTCAGGGGTTCTTGGGTTCAACCGGTTGAATCGGGGGTTCAACCGGAATTAATTAAATATATTATTTAATATTTTTAATAAATATATATAGGATAAAAAATAATAAAAAACCATAATACTCATAATAATTAATAATACAACAACATATCCAAGTCAATACAATACTTATCCATTAATCCATTAACAACTACTCATAAAATTCATTGAGGTTGTGTCCATCAAATTCAAATATGTTGGGATTGGCATCATGATCTTCATAAGTTCCACCATCATTAGTTCCACTTCCACCATCATCAAGTGGAAACGCCGTAGTGTCTACTTCTTCATCACCTAGTTACATAACAAAGGCAAAATAAATTGTTGGGTCTATAATTAATAATTATAACTTATATACAAACACATATTCAATGTTATTATATATTACCTCCATTATTTGGCAATATATCATCAACCGGCCTTGCATTAGCATTATAAAGAGCATTTTCAATCTCATCAATATCAAGTTCAGGGGGCTCTTCTTCTTCAACCACCCAAAAGTCAATGTCGTCAATGGATTCATAATCAATGGGATCATAACTTGTCCTTTTGGATATACACCTATTCTTCAAACGCAAGTTATAAGCAACATAAACAAGATCATTCAGTCTTTGGTGTTCAAGCCTGTTTCTCCTCTTCGTATGGATGCGTTCAAAGACGCTCCAATTTCTTTCACACCCCGAAGAAGAAGAAGTTTGACTAAGAAGTCGCATTGCTAACTTTTGCAAAATTGGGGCACTACCCCCATAATATCTCCACCATTCATCTACAAAAAAAACATATTGAATTAGATAAAATAAGAAAATACACCTAACTATTAAAGTTAAATTAATTTAAATAAAATATAGTGGTGCTCACCGGGTTGCATTGTCTTCCTTAACTTCATAGCACTTTCTTTACCGAAGCTTCCTTCACGACGGCGATACGCTTGCATCTCCTCCATAGCTTTGGCCATGTTAGGACATATAGCTTTTACTTCAAGCATTTCAACAACCGATTCCACAACTCTACTCTTCTCTTTGTATGAATCATCATAAAAGACTGCAGGATTTAAGTAGTAAGCAGTAGCATGAAGATTGCGCTTTAGGTGTTTATCCCATCGAGCCTTAAAAATTTCGGTGTATTTCTTATACAAAGGCTTCCTATTCCTAAACATTTCCTTGATTGCTTTCTTTTGCCCTATACATTCCATCATAAACATAACCCATTGAAGGTTTTGCATCTCCATCTACAATTTTTAGTAATTTAATGACCGGCCCCATAAGCTTTGCAATCATGTAACAGTCATTCCAAAATTTGCTATCCAAAATAATAGCATTAACATTTTGTCCCGCTTGAGTCTTGGCTAACTTATGACTAGTAAAATGTTTGTCTACCATCAAAGCTTGCAAATCATGCTTATGTTCATAAATACTTTTTAATGTAATGAAAGTAGTAGCAAACCGAGTTACCCCTGGGCGCACAATTTCTTGCCACCCTTCTCTTTTCCTCAGCCAAGAAAGAAAAACCATATGATTGTACACAAATTTAGTTACCTGTGAAGCCTTGGTAGCAAGCTCTGCAACATGGGACATGCTACAAATATCTTTCAACAATAGGTTCAAGCAGTGAGCCGCACAAGGAGACCAGAAAATAGATTCATACTTGTCATGTATCAATTTACCAGCAGATACATAATTGGCTGCATTGTCTGTCACTACGTGAACAACATTTACAGGTCCAACCCATTCAATAACTTCAGAAAACATAGCACACAATGTTGCGGCATCTTTGACAACATCCGATGCATCAATAGATTTCACAAAGACCAAGCCTCGAGAACAATAAACTAGAAAGTTTATCAAAGTTCTTTGCTTTTGATCGCTCCACCCATCAGCCATTATTGTACATCCACTTTCAGCCCAATGAGCTCGATGACTTTCAACAAGCAACTGACATTCTTTCTTGCAATCTCCTAACAAATTAACCCTCATATCATGATAGCTTGGAACTTTGAATCCCGGGCCAATAGCCGCTATGGCATCTGCAGCAGCTTGAAAATATGGTGATTTTGTTGCATGAAATGGAAGGTTAGAATAAAAAAACCATCTAGCAATTGCCATCTTAGCTCTGTGTACTGCTTGTTTACTAGATAATACACTTCTAAGGGTTGGTTGGGAGCAAGGAGTTGTCCTTGGAGCAAAAAAACTATCAGGTGGAATACTTGCTTTCCTTTTTCCAGTGTTGAGGGTAGAAGTAGGTGTAGGCCTTGGTTGAACTTCTTGAACTTCTTCATTAGTATCAGTATCACCATATGAATCACTCAGATTGTCAAGGCTTTTCTTCTCTTTAATACCTTCTAATAGCAACAACATTTGATGACGAATATCACCAGAAACTTTCTTACAAGCTGCTATGTTACCCTTCACACCCGCAAGATGTTGCTTCATTCTATTGATGCCTCCTCCTTTATATGTATTTGAGCAATGCAAGCAAGTGTACACAATAGTTCTTCCCTCTTTTTTAAATGCAATATGTTCCCATGCCGGATCAGCTTTACCACGACTGGAAGCCGGAGAATCCGCTGATGCTGATGCTGATTGTGTTTCTGACATTGGTGAAGAACTATGATCAACTCTTTGAGGAACATTCACACTAGCTGCTTCCTATAAGTCACATGAGAACAATCAAACAAATTAACACACAAATCAAACAAATTAACACACAAATCAACAAACCAGCAAATCAACAAATCAACAGAATTAATATGAAGTATAAATTAACAAATTAACAGTTTCATTTACAAACAAATCAACACCAACAGATTACAACAAATCAACACCAACAGATTACAACAAATCAACAAATCAACAAACAAATTTACCTGAGGAGTTATAAATTAACAAACAAATTAACAGTTTATTTACAAACAAATCAACACCAACAGATTACAACAAATCAACACCAACAGATTACAACAAATCAACACCAACAGATTACAACAAATCAACAAACAAATTTACCTGAGGAGTTATAAATTAACAAACAAATTAACAGTTTATTTACAAACAAATCAACACCAACAGATTACAACAAATCAACACCAACAGATTACAACAAATCAACACCAACAGATTACAACAAATCAACAAACAAATTTACCTGAGGAGTTATAAATTAACAAACAAATTAACAGTTTATTAACACACAAATTAACAAACAGAGGAGAACGACGGCGAGCAAACGGAGTGCACTTACATGACGAGTAGACGACATTGTGGGTGACTGGTACGACGGCAAACAGAGCACGACGGCGAGCAAACGGAGGAGAACGGCGAGCGCAAACGGAGGAGAACGGCGAGCGCAAACGAAGGAGAACGGAAGGCGAGTGCGAACGGAGGAGAACGGAGGAACTAAGGCGAGCGCGAACGGAGGAGAACGGAGGAACAGAGGAGCACGGCGAACGCGAACGGAGGAACGGAGGAACGGAGGCGGAGGAATGGAGGGAGGTGGAGAACGGAGGGTTCGTTTCTCGTTTCTTTCTGGATCTAGTTCTCGTTTCTTTCTAATCTTTCTAATTCAGTAATTCTTCAGCTGGTTTCCATTATGTGAGAAAAAAAATTAAAAAAAAACACAAAACGACGTCGTTTCGTTTAAAAAAATTTAAAAAAAAAATAAAAAGTTGCCTTTTCTCAGAACCGCTCCAAACCGGCGAACCGCCGGTTCTTACCGGTTTTCCCGGTTCTGGACCGGTTTTCCGGTTTTTCCACCGGTTCTGCGCGTATCCAGTTCTGTGGTCCAATTGGACCGAACAGGGGTCCGGTTCCCGGTTCAACCGGTCGGACCGGCCGGTCCGGTTCGGTTTTGATTACCTTGGTTTACATCATTAGCTTATTATCGACCACTTGATGATGGATGAATTAAAATGAATCTTCTTTTACTCAAAAAACTTGACAGGTGGGGGATTCTAACAATCTTTTCATTTTTGTCCTAACAATCTATAGACAACTCTTCATTCTCTACTGTCCTAGAATTTCCAGCATGCCGACAATAGTGAAGAGGTAGGAATATCGACCAATTTAAAAGTTCGTTTGCCCATTCATTCATTAGTGCTTCCATGCAGAAGCACTTTATCAATCATTAATGTGTTTTCGGCAAGATGTTTGGTGGAGTGTCAAGTATGAGGGAAAAAGTCACACATTCGATAGAAAGAGAGATGTTGAACAATATATACTTAATGCCATAAGATTTTTAGTGAAAGAAATGGTGTCAAATCCACTTATACGCTTGTTCTTGCCTCAACGTGGAGATTGTCATGGGTGCAAGTGTATGTACACGAGAAAGCTTCCGCTTGAGGGGTAGCAATGGATTGTTGAGTACCAAGTGTGAGTATGAAGTCTCACATTGAATGGAAATAGAGATGTTGAACAATATATAAGTGAATGAACTCGTACATCTAATTCCTTAAGATTTTGGTTAAATGAAGTGGTGTTAAGTGAGAACGTTTGATTATTATGAGAAATAAGAACATTTAATTATCACTGTTAGATTAACATTAACAACTTAAATTACGTCATTATTTACAAAATCTCGTACGAATATTTCCTTTCAAGTTAAAGATCACGTGAGATCTTGTAATTAATAACGTAATCTGAGAAGTTAATTTTAATCTAACGGTTATAATTAAATGTTCTCATTTAAAACTGTTATAATTAACTGTTCTCATTTAAAATAATAACAAAATGTTCTCACCCGAGTCGTCCCATATATATATATATATATATATATATATATATATATATATATATATATATATATATATATATATATATATATATATATATTCTCTGGGCCCATTATAGAGATATCTATGGTGTTTTAGGCTCACTATTAGAAATTGCAAGATTTTCTATGAAATATCGTACGAAAATTTTTTACACGAAATTCCTACAATCTTTATACACACACACACAAATAATGGCGTATCTACGATCTTAGGTCAGAGTGTGCAAAATTTTTTAAAACACCATCGCTAGAAATATAATAAAAATAAAAACATTTAATATATTTAAATAAATAAATAAATTACACAACTCATAATTAGTCGCTTAAAGGAGGAAGAGAAAAACAAGAACATGCTTGAGTATGATGCATTAAATTGGTGCTCGAGTATGATGCATTAATTGTTTTGGTTTCTGAAATTTTTAAAACTCAAAACAGAAACTGGTTTTGGTTTTTGAAAATTTCAAAACAGAAAACTACTCCAAACAGGACCTAAGTAAGTGTTGTAAAGTGATGTGTCGATGCTGTGAGCCAGATTCGAATCTACAACACTGTTTTTGCTCACCAAATCTTAGGGGTGTTCAAAACCGAACAAATTCAATATAAAATCGCAATTCGAACCAACCGAAACCGAAAACCGCAATAAACCTATATTTGTCGGAACTATTTAGTTTTTTTTACTCAACCGCGTGGTTCGGTTCGACCTACAGTTTTTATTCCACCAACTGAACCAAACCAAACCACAAGTAAACTCATGACTTACCACCTTCCTTGACTGACTCGCTATTTGGCTTCAACTTACAGCTGAAGTTTCATTTAGTAGTCCAAATCCAACTTCGTTGTTTCCTTGACTAACCTGAAGTTTTCCAGCTCGCTGCCAAGTCTCACACTTCTCACTCTAAAATTAGATGCCCTTTAATGGCCACAATCAATTAGTTGAAGTTTATTTGTTTGTGTAATGACATGTTGTAGGGCCGATTTAATTTATATAATATAATCATGTGAACACACGAGCCTTATCACCCTACTAGTGATAATCATGTGAATTTACGGGCCTAATGGCCCTAAGGTGGTTCTAATAAAGTTTCTCTTGGTTAGATAAAAAAAGTAGTAATATTTAGATTTAGGATTAAATTAGTTATTTTTAACTCTTTTAAATTATGTTTTGTCTCGCAAAAACCCTGATCAATCCAAACCGCATTGGTTTGGTTCAGATTCTTTTTAAGAAGCCAACCAAACCAAACTGAATATATTTTTATCTTGCGGTTCGAATGTTTTTTGAAACAAAACCGAACCAAAACTCACTCCAAAAACCCAACGTCATCCCCCAACATTAACCATTTATACTAAAGAGAAAAATATTCATTCTTATTTCTTGTTCTATTTCTTTTTGTCTTAGCTATATATTCTCACAACAATTTAATGGCTAACAAACATGTGTATAAAGAAAGATAATTGAATTGAATTATTGCAAAAAAGATTGAGTTTTTTTTTTTAGATAAGCAAAAAATTCATTGAAGGGAGCATAAGGGGTGCCCAACCCTTACAATGGAGATATAGGAAAGGGGGAGGACCTCCTTAAAACCTCCCTGAGCCAAAACCCAATGGGAAAAAGACTCAAGAAGGAAAAAGAGTACCTCGTACAACCTGCACCACAGTGGGAACACAACAACCTAGCCCACTATTTCTCCCCCTACTAGATTACAGATTGTTAAGGAACGTAAGTGGGTTAGACCACCATAGAGATACAGACAAAGATGAATTACAGTTGAGTTTATAAAGACACCAACTCCAAGATAAGTTCTTGATCCGGTTAACAACCCCCTCCATATTTGGTTCCTCCTCTTTGAATATGACTCTGTTCCTAGCTAGCCAAATGCTCCAACAAGTAGTTAACCAGAAGAGATGTTTCACCCGCTTTGCTTTCTTCCCTGTACACCACTGGCCACAATTACTAAAGAAATCCTCCACACCCATAGAGACATCCACGTCAATACCTAGCCAAGTACCAACAATATGCCAAACAGAACGCGCAAAACCACAAGTGATGAAAAGATGTTCGACAGACTCGCGAGAGGAATTACAAAACTAACAACCAACTTCTAGCTCGGAGTGGATGACGTTCCTGTGCAACAGCTGCTCACGCACTGGTAAGGAATCTAACAGTAACCTCCACCCGAAGACTACAACCTTCGAAGGGACAATAGATTTCCATAGTCTCCCTAACAAGTGCTGATTGTAACATCCCTAGTTTTTGTTAATTTCGGTTTACGAAATTAACTAATGATTTATCATTCGATTTGATGATAAATCGGGTCATGAATATGATGATTACGTGAAAACAATGTTTATTCGCTCAAGCATATGAAGTACACGCAATTTATTCGGATTGTATGCATCGTTTTGGGAAATTGAGAAAAAGGGTAAAATCGTCATTTCACCTCACATCGAAGATGTATCAATTGAGTGAAATAGTTAGTCGCAACTCGAACGAAGGGCGGTCGTGAAATCTAACCGAATTGTTAACCGTAAAATTCTTGAAGATTTTCAGCACCTAACCATGACTTAATGGGCCGAGGGTAGTTTGGTCTTTTCACCACCACTTACCCTCAGCCCCATATCCTAACCCATCTGACCCCTTTCCCCATTCACTTACCACTCCCAACAACACAAAAGAGAGGAAAAACAGAAAGTGAAGCAAGGAGAAAAGAAGAAAGGAGCCATATTTCCGCCGCAAAATTGGACTTTGCGGCGGATTTTTGCCGCCGGTAGCCAGGTCGCAGCAAACGCTTTCCGGCGGATTATCCGCCGGAAACTTGCGGCAGATTTCGTGGCGCCGATAAATTCGCCGCAAGTTTCCGGCGAATAATCCGCCGGAAATGCCAAAAATATTTGCCGCAAATTATCCGCCGCAAAGACCTTGAATCCGCCGGAAAATTATCCACCGCAAAGACCATGATTCCGCCGCAAAAACCGTTTTTTTAAAAAAAAATCGTTTTATTTAAAATTCCGCCGGAAAATACAAAAATCCGCCGCAAAATCCTTTTTTTTAAAAAAATAAATATTATTTTTTTAAAAAAGTCGTTTTACTTAAAAAAAAATTATTTTTTTATTATTGATAAAAAAATAAAATTCAATAGGATATTGGGGTGACTGGCGCTGGGGCTGCTGGTGTGACTGGACTGGCGCCTAGGGGTGCTGCTGGTTTGGCTGGCGGGGTGACTGATGCTGTTGCTGCTGCAGGTATGGCTGGAATGGCGCCTGGGCCTGCAGGTATGGCTGGTATGGCTGGGAATACTGAGGTGCGCCATACTGTTGGGGATATTGGGGTGCATACTGCTGATGGGAATATTCGGGTGCAAACTGCTGAAATGCACCGCTGTAATGCTGCTACGGCGGCTACGGGTAGGATGCTGATGAGGATGGCCTCCAGTGCTGAGACATCAGCTGATCCTGCAAAAACTTAAAGCGCTCCTCCATGCGCTCCTCAGTTAGCTTAGCTTGCTCCGCAACTACCCTAGCCTGCTCCCGAAGCGTCTGCACTTCCCGATCACTTTGCTCCTGCCGCTCGACAAACTGACGCTGAGCCTCGCCCAGTTGCTGCGTCATCAATTGCCTAACAACATCCATCTCACCAGCATTGGGAACATAATTACGACCAGTCGAGGATCCAGAATGTGAAGCTGATAGACTCGGAATAATGCTTGTTCGAAAAGGAGCCGGTCCAATACCACCCGATCCTACCAGACGATTAGACTTTTGGGGACCAACTGCTCTCTCCCAAATATCCCGAGCTACTCTAGCCTCCTCCACATGATCAATATCTGCCCCACTGCTCTGCTGTGACTCATGGCACTCAGCCAGCCCCGCCTGGAAGATCTCCTGAAAAAAAATAACTCAACAAATAAATAACTAATTATTAATAATAATATATAATATAATTGTAAAAGTACGTAGTTTTACCTGAATACGCCTCTCCCGATCTGTAGCGTACTCACCAGTCTCCTCCACCATATATGCATGTGGCAATGCAACTCAGGCAAAGTGATTGGCCTTTGTTCCCTTTCCAACTATATATGTACATATATATTATTAATTAAATTAATACACATATTGAAAATGACTAGTTAATTACTATAAATAATTAATTAATCAAGTAATAAAGTAAAAAATTTACCATACGCATGTGATGCGTTGCAGTATTCACACTCCCCCCTGTGTGTGTGCAGCCACCTTTTTCAGAAGCACGGTTCTTCTTGGCTTTCTCACAATACTCCTTAAATTCCGGTGTCAGCCAATACAGCTTAAATTCAGCCCAAGTTGAGTCTCCAATATAAGATGGCTTTCTATCAACATCGCGCGCTCTCCGCAGCATTTCAAAATAGCGATGAGAACATCTCTTATGGAACACTCTCTCAACTTGGGCTTGCTCCCCCGGTAACCATGTACATTTTTCCTATTTAAGAAATTTACAATAATGTTGTTAAGTATAAGACAAATTAATTAATCAAGTCAGTAAGATCATAATACATACCAAATTAATTATTTCGTAGAATAACTTACCAAAAATGATCTTAACATCTTCTTAAATGCCACAACATCTTTTCTAACTTCCGACCACTTCTTCCAGCTCTTGGTAAAATTCTCCTTGATTGTTTTCGTGATGGCGGTAGCTGAAGCCTTCGAAGGAAGAAAACTACATTAAAAAAATGAATTTTTTTACACCAAATATATATATGTTATATAAAAGGCAACAAAAATAAATTAATAAATAATAATATAAATATATATATATATATATATATACTTACGAATCGCCAACAATCTGCAATAGGATACGCCCATCAGGTGTACACCTCACCACATCAGTCCCATCAACGAATGTGCGTATCCCATCCGCATCAACATGTGTCGGGGCTAAGCCCTCTGCAATCGATGAGTCCCCTGCAGTACTAGTACTAGCACCATTCTCAGACACAGGTGGTGGCAAATATCCGCCAACAGTAACAACAACACGCGCAAGCTGAACACGGCGTCCTAGGCGAGTAGATCTCTTCCGCTTGCTAGTGCTGGCGGCATCGACAGGTGGAGGAACATATGCGCCGTCATCGCGATCAGATCCTGAGTCATGAGATGTCATATCTGTATCTAGACATATACATTTAAACAAACAAACATATACTAAACAATGTTAACATAAACATTTAAAACTCATTAATATATATATATATATATATAAATACTAATTAAACAAACAACATCCTTCATTAAAAATAGAATTGTTGAAACATAAATTACATCCTTGATATTGAAACATAAATAACTAATTTGAATCTCATTCTTTCTCAAAATCATCATCGGAGGAGGAGTGAATTCTTGATACACCAATATGGGCCAAATCGTACGATTTGCTCCGAATTGGTATGAAATCACACGAAATGGTATGAATTGGTACAAACAGGTACGAAATAGTACAAACTGGTACGAACTCGTACGAGTATGTACAATATGGGCCAAATCGTACGATTTGGTCCGAACTGGAACGAAATCACACGAAATGGTACAAACAGTGACGAAATCGCACGAACTGGTACGAACTCGTACGTGTATGAACAATATGGGCCAAATCGTACAATTTGGTTCGAACTGGTAGGAAATCACAGGAGATGGTATGAACAAGTACGAAATCGTACAAAATGGTATGAAATAGTACGATGTTGAAAAAATGGTACGAAATCGTACCTGTTTTTGCAACATGGGCCAAATCGTACGATTTGGTCAGAACTGGTACGAAATCATACGAAATGGTATGTAATGGTACAAACAGGTACGAAATCATACGAAATGGTATGAACTAGTACGATGTTGAAAAAATGGTACGAAATCGTCACAGTTTTTGCAACATGGGCCAAATCGTACGATTTGGTCCGAACTGGTACGAAATCATACGAAATGGTATGAAATGGTACAAACAGGTACGAAAAAATGGTATGAACTCGTACGAGTATGTAGAATATGGGCCAAATCGTACGATTTCGTCTGAATTGGTACGAAATCCCACGAAATGGTATTATCAGGTACGAAATCATACGAAATGGTATGAACTAGTACGAACTCAAAAAAATGGTACGAAATAGAACCATTTTATTCAATAAGGGCCAAATCGTACGATTTGGTCCGAATTGGTACAAAATCATACTAAATGGTGTGAAATGGTACAAACAAGTACGAAATTGTACGAACTGGTACGATCTCGTAAAAAATGGTACGAACTCGTACGAGTTTGTACAAAATGGGCCAAATTGTACGATCTGGTCGAAACTATTACGAACGGGTACGAAATCGTACGAAATGGTATGAATAGTACGAACTCAAAAAAATGGTTCGAAATCGTACTAGTTTATACAATATGGGCCAAATCGTACGATTTGGTCCGACCTGGTACGAAATCACACGAAATGGTATGAAATGGTACAAACAGGTACGAAATCGTACGAACTAGTATGAACTCGTACGAGTTTGTACAATATGGGCCAAATCGTACGATTTGGTCCGAACTGGTACGAAATCACACGAAATTGTATGAAGTGGTACAAAGAGGAACGAAATCGTACGAACTGGAACGAACTTGTACGAATTGGTACAATATGGGCCAAATCCTAGCATTTGTTCCGAACTGGTACGAAATCACACGAAATGGTATGAGTAGGTACTAAATGGTATGAGCTACTACGAACTCAAAAAATGGTACGAAATCGTACCAGTTTATACAATAAGGGCCAAATCGTACGATTTGGTACAAAATCATACGAAATGGTATGAAATGGTGCAAACAGGTACGAAATCGTACGAACTGGTACGAACTAGTAAGAGTTTGTACAATATGGGCCAATTCGTACGATTTTGTCCGAACTGGTACGAAATCACACGAAATGGTATGAAATGGAACAAGCATGTACGAAATCGTACGAACTGGTACGAACTCGTAAAAGTTCGTACAAATGGACCAAATCATACGATTTGGTCCGAACTGGTACGAACTCGCACGAAATGGCATGAGATGGAACAAACAGGTAAGAAATCGTACGAACTGGTACGAGTATGTACAATATGGGCCAAATTGTACAATATGATCCGAACTGGTACGAAA
>CM076849.1:101802048-101829392 GCA_039519185.1 Astragalus membranaceus
ACCATTTAGTATGATTTCGTTCCAGTTCGGACCAAATCGTACGATTTGGCCCTTATTGAATAAAATGGTTCGATTTCGTACCATTTTTTGAGTTCGTACTAGTTCATACCATTTCGTACGATTTCGTACCTGATAATACCATTTCGTGGGATTTCTCACCAATTCGGACGAAATCGTACGATTTGGCCCATATTGTACATACTCGTACGAGTTCATACCATTTTTCGTGTTCGTACCAGTTCGTACGATTTCGTACCAGTTCGGACCAAATCGTACGATTTGGCCCATGTTGCAAAAACTGGTACGATTTCGTACCATTTTTTCAACATCGTACTAGTTCATACCATTTCGTATGATTTCGCACTTGTTCGTACAATCTCGTGTGATTTCCAACCAGTTCGGACCAAATTGTCCGATTTGGCCCATATTGTACATACACATACGAGTTCGTACACGTTCGTACGATTTCGTCACTGTTTGTACCATTTCGTGTGATTTCATACCAGTTCGGACCAAATCGTACGATTTGGCCCATATTGTATAAACTAGTACGATTTCGAACCATTTTTTTGAGTTCGTACTATTCATACCATTTCGTACGATTTCGTACCCAGTCGTAATAGTTTTGACCAGATCGTACAATTTGGCCCATTTTATACAAACTCGTACGAGTTCGTACTATTTTTTACGAGATCGTACCAGTTCGTACAATTTCGTACCTGTTTGTACCATTTCACACCATTTAGTATGATTTCGTACCAGTTCGGACCAAATCGTACGATTTGGCCCTTATTGAATAAAATGGTTCGATTTCGTACCATTTTTTTGAGTTCGTACTAGTTCATACCATTTCGTACGATTTCGTACCTGATAATACCATTTCGTGGGATTTCTTACCAATTCGGACGAAATCGTACGATTTGGCCCATATTGTACATACTCGTACGAGTTCATACCATTTTTCGTGTTCGTACCAGTTCGTACGATTTCGTACCAGTTCGGACCAAATCGTACGATTTGGCCCATGTTGCAAAAACTGGTACGATTTCGTACCATTTTTTCAACATCGTACTAGTTCATACCATTTCGTATGATTTCGCACTTGTTCGTACAATCTCGTGTGATTTCCAACCAGTTCGGACCAAATTGTCCGATTTGGCCCATATTGTACATACACATACGAGTTCGTACACGTTCGTACGATTTCGTCACAGTTTGTACCATTTCGTGTGATTTCATACCAGTTCGGACCAAATCGTACGATTTGGCCCATATTGTACATACTCGTACGAGATCGTACCAGTTTGTACTATTTCATACCATTTCGTGTGATTTCATACCAATTTGGAGCAAATCGTACGATTTGGCCCAAATTGTACAAACTCATACCAGTTCAGACAAAATCGTACGATTTGGCCCATATTGTACAAACGCATGCCAATTCGGACAAAATCGTACGATTTGGCCCATATTGTATAAACTGGTACGATTTCGTACCATATTTTTGAGTTCGTACTAGTTCACACCATTTCGTACGATTTTGTACTTGTTCATAACATTTCGTGTAATTTCGTACCAGTTCGGACCAAATTGTACAATCTGGCCCATATTGTACATACTCGTACGAGCTCGTACGATTTCGTACCTGTTTGTTCCATTTCATGCCATTTCGTGTGATTTCGTACCAATTCTGACCAGATCGTACGATTTGGCCCTTATTGTACAAACTTGTACGAGTTCGTACCAGTTCATACGATCTCTTACCTGCTTGTACAATTTCATACCATTTCGTTTGATTTCGTACCAGTTCGGACCAAATCGTACGATTTGGCCCATATTGTATAAACTAGTACGATTTCGAACCATTTTTTTGAGTTCGTACTATTCATACCATTTCGTACGATTTCGTACCCAGTCGTAATAGTTTTGACCAGATCGTACAATTTGGCCCATTTTATACAAACTCGTACGAGTTCGTACTATTTTTTACGAGATCGTACCAGTTCGTACAATTTCGTACCTGTTTGTACCATTTCACACCATTTAGTATGATTTCGTACCAGTTCGGACCAAATCGTACGATTTGGCCCTTATTGAATAAAATGGTTCGATTTCGTACCATTTTTTTGAGTTCGTACTAGTTCATACCATTTCGTACGATTTCGTACCTGATAATACCATTTCGTGGGATTTCCTACCAGTTCGGACGAAATCGTACGATTTGGCCCATATTGTACATACTCGTACGAGTTCATACCATTTTGCACCATTTCATACCATTTCGTATGATTTCGTACCAGTTCGGACCAAATCGTACGATTTGGCCCATGTTGCAAAAACTGGTACGATTTCGTAACATTTTTTCATCATCGTACTAGTTCATTCCATTTCGTACGATTTCGCACTTGTTCGTACCATCTCGTGTGATTTCCTACTAGTTCGGACCAAATTGTACGATTTGGCCAATATTGTACATACACGTACGAGTTCGTACGATTTCGTCACTGTTTGTACCATTTGGTGTGATTTCGTACCAGTTCGGACCAAATCGTACGATTTGGCCCATATTGTACATACTCGTACGAGTTCGTACCAGTTTGTACTATATCATACCATTTCGTGTGATTTCATACCAATTCGGAGCAAATCGTACGATTTGGCCCATATTGTACAAACTCATACCAGTTCGGACAAAATCGTACGATTTCGCCCATATTGTATAAACTGGTACGATTTCGTACCATATTTTTGAGTTCGTACTAGTTCACACCATTTCGTACGATTTTGTACTTGTTCATAACATTTCGTGTAATTTCGTACCAGTTCGGACCAAATTGTACAATTTGGCCCATATTGTACATACTCGTACGAGCTCAAACGATCTCGTACCTGTTTGTTCCATTTCATGCCATTTCGTGTGATTTCCTACCAGTTCTGACCAAATCGTACGATTTGGCCCATATTGTACAGACATGTACGAGTTCGTTCCAGTTCGTACGATTTCGTACCTACTTGTACAATTTCATACCATTTCGTGTGATTTCGTACCAGTTCGAAATCGTACGATTTAGCCCATATTGTACATACTCGTACGAGTTCGTACCTGTTTTACTATTTCATGCCATTTCGTGTGATTTCATACCAATTCGGAGCAAATCGTACGATTTGGCCCATATTGTACAAACTCATGCCAGTTCGGACAAAATCGTACGATTTGGCCCATATTGTATAAACTGGTACGATTTCGTACCATATTTTCGTACTAGTTCACACCATTTCGTACGATTTTGTACTTGTTCATAACATTTCGGGTAATTTCGTACCAGTTCAGACCAAATTGTACAATTTGGCCCATATTGTACATACTCGTACGAGCTCGTACGATTTCGTACCTGCTTGTTTCATTTCGTGTGATTTCGTACCAGTTCTGACCAAATCGTACGATTTGGCCCATATTGTACAAACTTGTACGAGTTCGTACCAGTTCGTACGATTTCGTACCTGCTTGTACAATTTCATACCATTTCGTGTGATTTCGTACCAGTTCGGACCAAATCGTACGATTTGGCCCATATTGTACAAACTCGTACGAGTTCGTACTAGTTCGTACGATTTCGTACCTGTTTGTACAATTTCATACCATTTCGTGTGATTTCGAACCAGGTCGGACCAAATTGTACGATTTGGCCCATATTGTATAAACTAGTACGATTTCGAACCATTTTTTCGAGATCGTACTATTCATACCATTTCGTACAATTTCGTACCCATTCGTAATAGTTTCGACCAGATCGTACAATTTGGCCCATTTTGTACAAACTCGGACGAGTTCGTACCATTTTTTAAGAGATCGTACTAGTTCATATATTTTTCGTACCTGTTTGTACCATTTCACACCATTTAGTATGATTTCGTACCAGTTCGGACCAAATCGTACGATTTGGCCCTTATTGAATAAAATGGTTCGATTTCGTACCATTTTTTGAGTTCGTACTAGTTCATACCATTTCGTACGATTTCGTACCTGATAATACCATTTCGTGGGATTTCTTACCAATTCGGACGAAATCGTACGATTTGGCCCATATTGTACATACTCGTACGAGTTCATACCATTTTCCGAGTTCGTACCAGTTCGTACGATTTCGTACCAGTTCGGACCAAATTGTCCGATTTGGCCCATATTGTACATACACATACGAGTTCGTACACGTTCGTACGATGTCGTCACTGTTTGTACCATTTCGTGTGATTTCATACCAGTTCGGACCAAATCGTACGATTTGGCCCATATTGTACATACTCGTACGAGATCGTGGTTTGTACTATTTCATACCATTTCGTGTGATTTCATACCAAATCGGAGCAAATCGTACGATTTGGCCCAAATTGTACAAACTCTTACCAGTTCAGACAAAATCGTACGATTTGGCCCATATTGTACAAACGCATGCCAATTCGGACAAAATCGTACGATTTGGCCCATATTGTATAAACTGGTACGATTTCGTACCATATTTTTGAGTTCGTACTAGTTCACACCATTTCGTACGATTTTGTACTTGTTCATAACATTTCGTGTAATTTCGTACCAGTTCGGACCAAATTGTACAATTTGGCCCATATTGTACATACTCGTACGAGCTCGTACGATTTCGTACCTGTTTGTTCCATTTCATGCCATTTCGTGTGATTTCGTACCAATTCTGACCAGATCGTACGATTTGTCCCTTATTGTACAAACTTGTACGAGTTCGTACCAGTTCATACGATCTCGTACCTGCTTGTACAATTTCATACCATTTCGTTTGATTTCGTACCAGTTCGGACCAAATCGTACGATTTGGCCCATATTGTATAAACTAGTACGATTTCGAAACATTTTTTTGAGTTCGTACTATTCATACCATTTCGTACGATTTCGTACCCATTCGTAATTGTTTTGACCAGATCGTACAATTTGGCCCATTTTATACAAACTCGTACGAGTTCGAACCATTTTTTACGAGATCGTACCAGTTCGTACAATTTCGTACCTGTTTGTACCATTTCACACCATTTAGTATGATTTCGTACCAGTTCGGACCAAATCGTACGATTTGGCCCTTATTGAATAAAATGGTTCGATTTCGTACCATTTTTTTGAGTTCGTACTAGTTCATACCATTTCGTACGATTTCGTACCTGATAATACCATTTCGTGGGATTTCCTACCAGTTCGGACGAAATCGTACGATTTGGCCCATATTGTACATACTCGTACGAGTTCATACCATTTTGCACCATTTCATACCATTTCGTATGATTTCGTACCAGTTCGGACCAAATCGTACGATTTGGCCCATGTTGCAAAAACTGGTACGATTTCGTAACATTTTTTCAACATCGTACCAGTTCATACCATTTCGTACGATTTCGCACTTGTTCGTACCATCTCGTGTGATTTCCTACTAGTTCGGACCAAATTGTACGATTTGGCCCATATTGTACATACACGTACGAGTTCGTACGATTTCGTCACTGTTTGTACCATTTCGTGTGATTTCGTACCAGTTCGGACGAAATCGTACGATTTGGCCCATATTGTACATACTCGTACGAGTTCGTACCAGTTTGTACTATTTCATACCATTTCGTGTGATTTCATACCAATTCGGAGCAAATCGTACGATTTGGCCCATATTGTACAAACTCATACCAGTTCGGACAAAATCGTACGATTTGGCCCATATTGTATAAACTGGTACGATTTCGTACCATATTTTTGAGTTCGTACTAGTTCACACCATTTCGTACGATTTTGTACTTGTTCATAACTTTTCGTGTAATTTCGTACCAGTTCGGACCAAATTGTACAATTTGGCCCATATTGTACATACTCGTACGAGCTCGTACGATCTCGTACCTGTTTGTTCCATTTCATGCCAATTCGTGTGATTTCCTACCAGTTCTGACCAAATCGTACGATTTGGCCCATATTGTACAGACATGTACGAGTTCGTTCCAGTTCGTACGATTTCGTACCTACTTGTACAATTTCATACCATTTCATGTGATTTCGTACCAGTTCGAAATCGTACGATTTGGCCCATATTGTACATACTCGTACGAGTTCGTACCTGTTTTACTATTTCATGCCATTTCGTGTGATTTCATACCAATTCGGAGCAAATCATACGATTTGGCCCATATTGTACAAACTCATGCCAGTTCGGACAAAATCGTACGATTTGGCCCATATTGTATAAACTGGTACGATTTCGTACCATATTTTCGTACTAGTTCACACCATTTCGTACGATTTTGCACTTGTTCATAACATTTCGGGTAATTTCGTAGCAGTTCAGACCAAATTGTACAATTTGGCCCATATTGTACATACTCGTACGATTTCGTACCTGTTTGTTTCATTTCGTGTGATTTCGTACCAGTTCTGACCAAATCGTACGATTTGGCCCATATTGTACAAACTTGTACGAGTTCGTACCAGTTCGTACGATTTCGTACCTGCTTGTACAATTTCATACCATTTCGTGTGATTTCGTACCAGTTCGGACCAAATCGTACGATTTGGCCCATATTGTACAAACTCGTACAAGTTCGTACTAGTTCGTACGATTTCGTACCTGTTTGTACAATTTCATACCATTTCGTGTGATTTCGAACCAGGTTGGACCAAATTGTACGATTTGGCCCATATTGTATAAACTAGTACGATTTCGAACCATTTTTTCGAGATCGTACTATTCATACCATTTCGTACAATTTCGTACCCATTCGTAATAGTTTCGACCAGATCGTACAATTTGGCCCATTTTGTACAAACTCGGACGAGTTCGTACCATTTTTTAAGAGATCGTACTAGTTCATATAATTTCGTACCTGTTTGTACCATTTCACACCATTTTGTATGATTTCGTACCAGTTCGGACCAAATCGTACGATTTGGCCCTTATTGAAAAAAATGGTTCGATTTCGTACCATTTTTTGAGTTCGTACTAGTTCATACCATTTCGTACGATTTCGTACCTGATAATACCATTTCGTGGGATTTCTTACCAATTCGGACGAAATCGTACGATTTGGCCCATATTGTACATACTCGTACGAGTTCATACCATTTTTCGAGTTCGTACCAGTTCGTACGATTTCGTACCAGTTCGGACCAAATCGTACGATTTGGCCCATGTTGCAAAAACTGGTACGATTTCGTACCATTTTTTCAACATCGTACTAGTTCATACCATTTCGTATGATTTCGCACTTGTTCGTACCATCTCGTGTGATTTCCAACCAGTTCGGACCAAATTGTCCGATTTGGCCCATATTGTACATACGCATACGAGTTCGTACACGTTCGTACGATTTCGTCACTGTTTGTACCATTTCGTGTGATTTCATACCAGTTCGGACCAAATCGTACGATTTGGCCCATATTGTACATACTCGTACGAGATCGTACCAGTTTGTACTATTTCATACCATTTCGTGTGATTTCATACCAATTCGGAGCAAATCGTACGATTTGGCCCAAATTGTACAAACTCATACCAGTTCAGACAAAATCGTACGATTTGGCCCATATTGTACAAACGCATGCCAATTCGGACAAAATCGTACGATTTGGCCCATATTGTATAAACTGGTACGATTTCGTACCATATTTTTGAGTTCGTACTAGTTCACACCATTTCGTACGATTTTGTACTTGTTCATAACATTTCGTGTAGTTTCGTACCAGTTCGGACCAAATTGTACAATTTGGCCCATATTGTACATACTCGTACGAGCTCGTACGATTTCGTACCTGTTTGTTCCATTTCATGCCATTTCGTGTGATTTCGTACCAATTCTGACCAGATCGTACGATTTGGCCCTTATTGTACAAACTTGTACGAGTTCGTACCAGTTCATACGATCTCTTACCTGCTTGTACAATTTCATACCATTTCTGATGAGGACATAGAGCATCAAGATGCCTTGCAAAGCTTAGGAGGTCCAATAACTAGAGCAAGGGCAAGGAGAGTCCAAGAAAGTCTAGTCCAGTTCATCACCAAGGCAAATTCAAATGAGGGCAAGGAAGTAATTGCACCAAAAACCATGCTTGTCATACAAGCTATGGAGAAGGCGCTAGTTGCATGACTTAAAAGGAGTTTCTATTTTAATTGAATAAAATTGCATGTGACCAATTGATATATTTGGGAACCATGCACTTAGTTAATTTATTTTTGGTGTGTTTAATCCACTTCAAGTGGTGTAGGAGTCACATACTCCAAGTGTGTAGATAGAGTCAATAATTGTTGGAATCAAAGAAAGGCATTCATGACAATCAAAGCCAAGGAGTTACAAGACAATAGGATTAATTCTCCAACATCTCATCAAAGGCACATTAAGGAGAGAGGAGTTACAAGACAATGGAATTTATTCTACAACATCTCATTATTAGTGCATCAAAGAGTGTAATTTCCATTAATATGTGTTTGTGTAACAACTCCTAGACTTGAATTGCTTGTAATTACTTGTAATTGAGTTTTATTACACTAGCTTAGGATTCCTATTAGCTAATTTCGAAATTAGCATAGGCTTAGGGTATTGTAATAGCTTTTGGTCTTCTTTCTTTGTAACAACAAGCACTCTCTTATTACAAATAGAGAGTGTAAGTGTAGCTGAAGTTTTTAACAAAGATTTTAACAACATTTTGAGTTCATACTCTCTAGGTTCTGGATTGGACCAAACTTTGATCATATCAAGAACTCCTTTTCTTGTGGTGATCCTCACATTCATAGGCTTATCCTAGTCTTGGATTAGACAAGGTGGCGCCCCTTTCCTTTCATTCCATTTCTTTCACCAAATTCACACCAATTGTTAACTAGTGTGAGCATAAGCCCTACTTTACAAAGACCACGAAAATTTCAAGTTTCCTTTTCCATTTTCTTCCATCCTAAACCCAAAAATACAAAAACATAAGAAACAACCAGACTTTCTATTGAAAATCAAAGAAATGACCAATTTTCACCACAAGGTGGTCATCATTTGGTATCAGAGCAAGGTTCTAGTTTGTTCAACAATTTCAAGCTTTGTGTATTATTTTCTTTGCTTTTGAGTCAAAAAAAAAAGTATATCAAAAAAAAAAAAAAAAAAAAAACAAATTCTGGTTGTTTGTCTTCCCTAGCCTAAATTTTCCTTTCTTCTTCTAATCCTTTAAACTTTGTTTTCCAAGACTTTGTTTTTCCTTCCAAAGCTTTTTGTGTGTGTGGATTATTATTTGAAATTGTTTTCTTTGTTTTGATCATTTTTCTGGTTTCTTTAAAGAACTGTGAGAGTTATGGATGCTCAAAATCGTTTACTTTTTGATGCCCTCACGGCAAAAATGAGAGAACTTTTGAAAGAGGAAGTGGAAGGTATACAGGAGAGAATTGATCAATTAGAAAATAGACAAAATAATAGTGATGAGGAGGGTCGGAGGAGAAGACGTGATGAACCTAGAGAAGATAGGTTGGGTGGTATAAAAATTAAAGTACCACAGTTTGTTGGGAAAAATGATGCTGATGTGTATTTGGAATGGGAGACCAAAATTGAACAAATTTTTTCCTGTAGCAATTACACTGATCTTCAAAAAGTGCAGGTTGCTTCTATTGAATTTACAGATTATGCTTTGGTGTGGTGGGACCAATTGACGAAGGAGAGGAGAAGGCACGATGAGCCAGCCATTGCCACATGGGAGGAGATGAAGAGGCTCATGAGGAAGAGATTCATTCCATCATACTACAACAGAGAGTTGCACAACAAATTACAGCGACTCACCCAAGGCAACAAAAGTGTTGATGAGTACTATAAGGAGATGGAGGTGGCGAAAATTAGAGCAAATGTGGAGGAGGATGAAGAAGCAACCATGGCCAGATTCTTGCATGGTCTAAATCGTGATATTAGTGACATAGTGGAACTACAACACTATGTTCAAATAGACGATTTGGTTCATCAAGCCACAAAAATAGAACAACAACTCAAGAGGAAGGGCCAAATAAGAAGAAGCTCAACTACTTCCAATTCTCAAAATTGGAAGAGCAGTGTTAAGAGTGAAGGAAGTTCATCATCCAAAGAAACCACGGCTGACCCAAAAGGTAAAAACACTACAACTAGTCCTTCTCAAGTTGTTTCAACTAATCGGGTTGTCAAGTGTTTCAAGTGCCAAGGATTAGGACACATAGCTTCACAGTGTCCTACCAAAAGAGTTATGCTTTTAGAGGAGGTTACAGAGGAGGATGAAAGGGATGAAGAGTATGAAGGGGATTTGGAGGAGGAGGAGACCCAAATGCCTAGTGGAGAGTTACTTATGATGAGAAGGTTGTTGGAGGTCGTTGTAAAGGAGGAGGATACAACACAAAGGGAGAACATATTTCACTCAAGGTGCCTCGTACAAGGCAAGGTATGTTCCCTTATTATTGATGGTGGGAGTTGTACCAATGTTGCTAGCACAAGGTTGGTTTCTAAGCTTCAACTAGAAACTAAACCACATCCCAAACCATATAGACTTCAATGGCTTGTCAATGATATTGAAATGATTGTTGATAAGATAGTAGAAATTTCTTTTTCAATTGGTGTGTATGAGGATGTGGCTGTTTGTGATGTAGTTCATATGGAGGCTAGCCATCTCTTGTTGGGAAGGCCTTGGCAATTTGATAAAAATGCCAATCATGAAGGGCGTACCAACAAGTACTCTTTTGTTCATCGTGGAAAACGTATTGTATTGGCTCCTTTGAGTCCAAGTGAGGTGAGAGATGATCAAAAAGTATTGAGAGAAAAATATGAAAAAGAAAAAGAAAAAGAAAAAGAAAAAGAAAAAGAACAAAAGATCGCCAAAGAAAAAGAGAGAAAAAAGAGTGCAAAAAAAAATATTGATGAAAAAAAAGAAAGTTTGATGGCGACAAAAGGGGAGGTTAAAAGTGCTATTCTTGCAAGTCAGCCCCTATATTTGCTTTTTAGCAAAGAGGTGGCTTTGCTAGAAAATTTATCTAACACTCAAGAAATGCCAAGTTGCATAAATTCTCTTTTGCAGGAATTTGAGGAATTGTTCCCTAAAGAGGTACCAAGTGGGTTACCACCTTTGAGAGGGATTGAGCACCACATTGACCTCGTTCCAGGGGCCGCTTTGCCTAATAGGCCAGCCTACCGGAGCAACCCACAACAAACACAAGAGATACAAAAACAAGTGGCTGAGTTGGTAAGTAAAGGTTGGGTAAGAGAAAGCTTAAGCCCATGTGCTGTCCCTGTTATTTTAGTTCCAAAAAAAGATGGTAGTTGGAGAATGTGCACTGATTGTAGGGCTGTTAACAATATCACCGTCAAGTATAGGCATCCAATACCTAGGTTAGATGACTTGCTTGATGAATTGTTTGGTGCATGTTTATTTTCCAAAATTGATTTGAAAAGTGGATATCATCAAATTAGGATAAAAGAAGGGGATGAGTGGAAAACTGCTTTCAAAACTAAATATGGTTTATATGAATGGTTAGTTATGCCTTTTGGCTTAACTAATGCACCTAGCACTTTCATGAGATTAATGAACCATGTTTTGAGGGAATTTTTGGGAAAATTTGTTGTTGTATATTTTGATGATATCTTGATATATAGCAAAACTTTAGAGGACCATTGCATTCATTTAAGGGCTGTTTTAAATGTGCTAAGAAAAGAAATCTTATTTGCAAACTTGGAAAAATGTGTTTTTTGCACGGATCAAGTTGTTTTCCTAGGTTTTGTCATAAGCTCTCAAGGAGTACATGTGGATGAAGCAAAGGTGAAGGCAATCCAAGAGTGGCCAACGCCCAAAAGTGTGACTGAGGTAAGAAGTTTTCATGGTTTAGCAAGTTTCTATAGGAGGTTTGTCAAAGACTTTAGTACTATTGCTGCACCTCTTAACGAAATTGTTAAAAAAAGAAATCGGTTTTAAATGGGGTGAGAAACAAGAACAAGCTTTTTCTATCCTTAAAGAAAAGCTCACCCAAGCACCAATTCTAGCATTGCCTAATTTTTTAAAATCTTTTGAAATTGAGTGTGATGCTTCCAATGTGGGAATTGGGGCTGTTTTGATGCAAGAAGGTCATCCAATTGCTTATTTTAGTGAGAAATTAAAAGGGGCTGCCCTAAATTACTCAACTTATGATAAGGAATTGTATGCCTTAGTAAGGGCATTGCAAACATGGCAACATTACTTGCTGCCCAAAGAATTTGTCATTCATAGTGATCATGAGTCCTTGAAGTATCTAAAAGGACAAGGTAAGTTGAACAAGAGGCATGCTAAATGGGTCGAATTTTTGGAGCAATTTCCTTATGTGATTAAGCATAAGAAGGGTAAAGCCAATGTTGTGGCTGATGCATTGTCAAGAAGGTACGCCTTACTCTCTACCCTTGAAACTAAAATTTTTGGTCTTGAACACATTAAGGAATTGTATCAACATGATCTTGATTTTTCTGTTAAATATGCTGGATGTGTGCATGCTGCCCATAATGGATTTTTTAGGCACAATGATTATTTGTTTAAAGAAAAAAGGTTGTGTGTGCCAAAAGGATCCATTAGAGAGCTCTTAGTCAAAGAGGCGCATGAGGGGGGCTTAATGGGACATTTTGGTGTTCCTAAAACTTTGGAAATTTTGAAAGAGCATTTTTATTGGCCTCACATGAAAGTTGATGTGCAAAAATATTGTGAAAGATGCATTGTTTGCAAGAGGGCCAAATCCAAAGTTATGCCCCATGGCTTATATACTCCATTGCCTGTTCCTGAATACCCTTGGATTGACCTTTCCATGGACTTTGTCTTAGGCTTACCTAGAACAAAGAATGGGAAAGACTCTATTTTTGTTGTTGTGGACAGGTTCTCAAAGATGGCGCATTTTATTCCATGCAAAAAGGAAGATGATGCTTGCCATGTTGCTGACTTGTTTTTCAAAGAAGTGGTGCGCCTACATGGCTTACCAAAAAGCATAGTGTCCGACCGAGACACTAAATTTTTAAGCCACTTCTGGAGGACTTTGTGGGGTAAGGTGGGAACTAAGTTACTATTCTCTACAACTTGTCATCCTCAAACTGATGGGCAAACTGAGGTAGTAAACCGAACTCTCTCTACTCTTTTAAGGGCTGTGCTTTCAAAGAACTTGAAAATGTGGGAAACATGGCTGCCACATGTTGAATTTGCTTATAATAGGGTTGTCCATAGTACCACAAATCACTCACCATTTGAGATTGTGTATGGTTATAATCCTTTAACTCCTCTTAATCTTTTACCATTACCTAACACATCTCTTTTGAAGCATAAAGATGGCAAGGCCAAAGCTGAATTTGTTAGGAATTTGCATGAGAAAATCAAAATGCAAATTGAAAAGAAAAATGAGGGCTATGCCAAAAATGCCAATAAAGGGCGCAAACAAGTTATCTTTGAACCCGGGGATTGGGTTTGGGTTCATATGAGGAAAGAAAGGTTTCCAACACAGAGGAAATCCAAACTAATGCCTAGGGGTGATGGTCCTTTTCAAGTGGTTGCCAAAGTGAATAATAATGCATATAAAGTGGACCTACCCGGTGAGTATGGTGTTAGTGCCACTTTTAATGTTGCTGACTTATCTCCTTTTGATGCAGGAGATGAAGATTTCAATTCGAGGTCGAATTCTTCTCAAGAGGGAGGGAATGATGAGGACATAGAGCATCAAGATGCCTTGCAAAGCTTAGGAGGTCCAATAACTAGAGCAAGGGCAAGGAGAGTCCAAGAAAGTCTAGTCCAGTTCATCACCAAGGCAAATTCAAATGAGGGCAAGGAAGTAATTGCACCAAAAACCATGCTTGTCATACAAGCTATGGAGAAGGCGCTAGTTGCATGACTTAAAAGGAGTTTCTATTTTAATTGAATAAAATTGCATGTGACCAATTGATATATTTGGGAACCATGCACTTAGTTAATTTATTTTTGGTGTGTTTAATCCACTTCAAGTGGTGTAGGAGTCACATACTCCAAGTGTGGAGATAGAGTCAATAATTGTTGGAATCAAAGAAAGGCATTCATGACAATCAAAGCCAAGGAGTTACAAGACAATAGGATTAATTCTCCAACATCTCATCAAAGGCACATTAAGGAGAGAGGAGTTACAAGACAATGGAATTTATTCTACAACATCTCATTATTAGTGCATCAAAGAGTGTAATTTCCATTAATATGTGTTTGTGTAACAACTCCTAGACTTGAATTGCTTGTAATTACTTGTAATTGAGTTTTATTACACTAGCTTAGGATTCCTATTAGCTAATTTCGAAATTAGCATAGGCTTAGGGTATTGTAATAGCTTTTGGTCTTCTTTCTTTGTAACAACAAGCACTCTCTTATTACAAATAGAGAGTGTAAGTGTAGCTGAAGTTTTTAACAAAGATTTTAACAACATTTTGAGTTCATACTCTCTAGGTTCTGGATTGGACCAAACTTTGATCATATCAAGAACTCCTTTTCTTGTGGTGATCCTCACATTCATAGGCTTATCCTAGTCTTGGATTAGACAAGGTGGCGCCCCTTTCCTTTCATTCCATTTCTTTCACCAAATTCACACCAATTGTTAACTAGTGTGAGCATAAGCCCTACTTTACAAAGACCACGAAAATTTCAAGTTTCCTTTTCCATTTTCTTCCATCCTAAACCCAAAAATACAAAAACATAAGAAACAACCAGACTTTCTATTGAAAATCAAAGAAATGACCAATTTTCACCACAAGGTGGTCATCATTTGGTATCAGAGCAAGGTTCTAGTTTGTTCAACAATTTCAAGCTTTGTGTATTATTTTCTTTGCTTTTGAGTCAAAAAAAAAAAAGTATATCAAAAAAAAAAAAAAACAAATTCTGGTTGTTTGTCTTCCCTAGCCTAAATTTTCCTTTCTTCTTCTAATCCTTTAAACTTTGTTTTCCAAGACTTTGTTTTTCCTTCCAAAGCTTTTTGTGTGTGTGGATTATTATTTGAAATTGTTTTCTTTGTTTTGATCATTTTTCTGGTTTCTTTAAAGAACTGTGAGAGTTATGGATGCTCAAAATCGTTTACTTTTTGATGCCCTCACGGCAAAAATGAGAGAACTTTTGAAAGAGGAAGTGGAAGGTATACAGGAGAGAATTGATCAATTAGAAAATAGACAAAATAATAGTGATGAGGAGGGTCGGAGGAGAAGACGTGATGAACCTAGAGAAGATAGGTTGGGTGGTATAAAAATTAAAGTACCACAGTTTGTTGGGAAAAATGATGCTGATGTGTATTTGGAATGGGAGACCAAAATTGAACAAATTTTTTCCTGTAGCAATTACACTGATCTTCAAAAAGTGCAGGTTGCTTCTATTGAATTTACAGATTATGCTTTGGTGTGGTGGGACCAATTGACGAAGGAGAGGAGAAGGCACGATGAGCCAGCCATTGCCACATGGGAGGAGATGAAGAGGCTCATGAGGAAGAGATTCATTCCATCATACTACAACAGAGAGTTGCACAACAAATTACAGCGACTCACCCAAGGCAACAAAAGTGTTGATGAGTACTATAAGGAGATGGAGGTGGCGAAAATTAGAGCAAATGTGGAGGAGGATGAAGAAGCAACCATGGCCAGATTCTTGCATGGTCTAAATCGTGATATTAGTGACATAGTGGAACTACAACACTATGTTCAAATAGACGATTTGGTTCATCAAGCCACAAAAATAGAACAACAACTCAAGAGGAAGGGCCAAATAAGAAGAAGCTCAACTACTTCCAATTCTCAAAATTGGAAGAGCAGTGTTAAGAGTGAAGGAAGTTCATCATCCAAAGAAACCACGGCTGACCCAAAAGGTAAAAACACTACAACTAGTCCTTCTCAAGTTGTTTCAACTAATCGGGTTGTCAAGTGTTTCAAGTGCCAAGGATTAGGACACATAGCTTCACAGTGTCCTACCAAAAGAGTTATGCTTTTAGAGGAGGTTACAGAGGAGGATGAAAGGGATGAAGAGTATGAAGGGGATTTGGAGGAGGAGGAGACCCAAATGCCTAGTGGAGAGTTACTTATGATGAGAAGGTTGTTGGAGGTCGTTGTAAAGGAGGAGGATACAACACAAAGGGAGAACATATTTCACTCAAGGTGCCTCGTACAAGGCAAGGTATGTTCCCTTATTATTGATGGTGGGAGTTGTACCAATGTTGCTAGCACAAGGTTGGTTTCTAAGCTTCAACTAGAAACTAAACCACATCCCAAACCATATAGACTTCAATGGCTTGTCAATGATATTGAAATGATTGTTGATAAGATAGTAGAAATTTCTTTTTCAATTGGTGTGTATGAGGATGTGGCTGTTTGTGATGTAGTTCATATGGAGGCTAGCCATCTCTTGTTGGGAAGGCCTTGGCAATTTGATAAAAATGCCAATCATGAAGGGCGTACCAACAAGTACTCTTTTGTTCATCGTGGAAAACGTATTGTATTGGCTCCTTTGAGTCCAAGTGAGGTGAGAGATGATCAAAAAGTATTGAGAGAAAAATATGAAAAAGAAAAAGAAAAAGAAAAAGAAAAAGAAAAAGAACAAAAGATCGCCAAAGAAAAAGAGAGAAAAAAGAGTGCAAAAAAAAATATTGATGAAAAAAAAGAAAGTTTGATGGCGACAAAAGGGGAGGTTAAAAGTGCTATTCTTGCAAGTCAGCCCCTATATTTGCTTTTTAGCAAAGAGGTGGCTTTGCTAGAAAATTTATCTAACACTCAAGAAATGCCAAGTTGCATAAATTCTCTTTTGCAGGAATTTGAGGAATTGTTCCCTAAAGAGGTACCAAGTGGGTTACCACCTTTGAGAGGGATTGAGCACCACATTGACCTCGTTCCAGGGGCCGCTTTGCCTAATAGGCCAGCCTACCGGAGCAACCCACAACAAACACAAGAGATACAAAAACAAGTGGCTGAGTTGGTAAGTAAAGGTTGGGTAAGAGAAAGCTTAAGCCCATGTGCTGTCCCTGTTATTTTAGTTCCAAAAAAAGATGGTAGTTGGAGAATGTGCACTGATTGTAGGGCTGTTAACAATATCACCGTCAAGTATAGGCATCCAATACCTAGGTTAGATGACTTGCTTGATGAATTGTTTGGTGCATGTTTATTTTCCAAAATTGATTTGAAAAGTGGATATCATCAAATTAGGATAAAAGAAGGGGATGAGTGGAAAACTGCTTTCAAAACTAAATATGGTTTATATGAATGGTTAGTTATGCCTTTTGGCTTAACTAATGCACCTAGCACTTTCATGAGATTAATGAACCATGTTTTGAGGGAATTTTTGGGAAAATTTGTTGTTGTATATTTTGATGATATCTTGATATATAGCAAAACTTTAGAGGACCATTGCATTCATTTAAGGGCTGTTTTAAATGTGCTAAGAAAAGAAATCTTATTTGCAAACTTGGAAAAATGTGTTTTTTGCACGGATCAAGTTGTTTTCCTAGGTTTTGTCATAAGCTCTCAAGGAGTACATGTGGATGAAGCAAAGGTGAAGGCAATCCAAGAGTGGCCAACGCCCAAAAGTGTGACTGAGGTAAGAAGTTTTCATGGTTTAGCAAGTTTCTATAGGAGGTTTGTCAAAGACTTTAGTACTATTGCTGCACCTCTTAACGAAATTGTTAAAAAAAGAAATCGGTTTTAAATGGGGTGAGAAACAAGAACAAGCTTTTTCTATCCTTAAAGAAAAGCTCACCCAAGCACCAATTCTAGCATTGCCTAATTTTTTAAAATCTTTTGAAATTGAGTGTGATGCTTCCAATGTGGGAATTGGGGCTGTTTTGATGCAAGAAGGTCATCCAATTGCTTATTTTAGTGAGAAATTAAAAGGGGCTGCCCTAAATTACTCAACTTATGATAAGGAATTGTATGCCTTAGTAAGGGCATTGCAAACATGGCAACATTACTTGCTGCCCAAAGAATTTGTCATTCATAGTGATCATGAGTCCTTGAAGTATCTAAAAGGACAAGGTAAGTTGAACAAGAGGCATGCTAAATGGGTCGAATTTTTGGAGCAATTTCCTTATGTGATTAAGCATAAGAAGGGTAAAGCCAATGTTGTGGCTGATGCATTGTCAAGAAGGTACGCCTTACTCTCTACCCTTGAAACTAAAATTTTTGGTCTTGAACACATTAAGGAATTGTATCAACATGATCTTGATTTTTCTGTTAAATATGCTGGATGTGTGCATGCTGCCCATAATGGATTTTTTAGGCACAATGATTATTTGTTTAAAGAAAAAAGGTTGTGTGTGCCAAAAGGATCCATTAGAGAGCTCTTAGTCAAAGAGGCGCATGAGGGGGGCTTAATGGGACATTTTGGTGTTCCTAAAACTTTGGAAATTTTGAAAGAGCATTTTTATTGGCCTCACATGAAAGTTGATGTGCAAAAATATTGTGAAAGATGCATTGTTTGCAAGAGGGCCAAATCCAAAGTTATGCCCCATGGCTTATATACTCCATTGCCTGTTCCTGAATACCCTTGGATTGACCTTTCCATGGACTTTGTCTTAGGCTTACCTAGAACAAAGAATGGGAAAGACTCTATTTTTGTTGTTGTGGACAGGTTCTCAAAGATGGCGCATTTTATTCCATGCAAAAAGGCAGATGATGCTTGCCATGTTGCTGACTTGTTTTTCAAAGAAGTGGTGCGCCTACATGGCTTACCAAAAAGCATAGTGTCCGACCGAGACACTAAATTTTTAAGCCACTTCTGGAGGACTTTGTGGGGTAAGGTGGGAACTAAGTTACTATTCTCTACAACTTGTCATCCTCAAACTGATGGGCAAACTGAGGTAGTAAACCGAACTCTCTACTCTTTTAAGGGCTGTGCTTTCAAAGAACTTGAAAATGTGGGAAACATGGCTGCCACATGTTGAATTTGCTTATAATAGGGTTGTCCATAGTACCACAAATCACTCACCATTTGAGATTGTGTATGGTTATAATCCTTTAACTCCTCTTGATCTTTTACCATTACCTAACACATCTCTTTTGAAGCATAAAGATGGCAAGGCCAAAGCTGAATTTGTTAGGAATTTGCATGAGAAAATCAAAATGCAAATTGAAAAGAAAAATGAGGGCTATGCCAAAAATGCCAATAAAGGGCGCAAACAAGTTATCTTTGAACCCGGGGATTGGGTTTGGGTTCATATGAGGAAAGAAAGGTTTCCAACACAGAGGAAATCCAAACTAATGCCTAGGGGTGATGGTCCTTTTCAAGTGGTTGCCAAAGTGAATAATAATGCATATAAAGTGGACCTACCCGGTGAGTATGGTGTTAGTGCCACTTTTAATGTTGCTGACTTATCTCCTTTTGATGCAGGAGATGAAGATTTCAATTCGAGGTCGAATTCTTCTCAAGAGGGAGGGAATGATGAGGACATAGAGCATCAAGATGCCTTGCAAAGCTTAGGAGGTCCAATAACTAGAGCAAGGGCAAGGAGAGTCCAAGAAAGTCTAGTCCAGTTCATCACCAAGGCAAATTCAAATGAGGGCAAGGAAGTAATTGCACCAAAAACCATGCTTGTCATACAAGCTATGGAGAAGGCGCTAGTTGCATGACTTAAAAGGAGTTTCTATTTTAATTGAATAAAATTGCATGTGACCAATTGATATATTTGGGAACCATGCACTTAGTTAATTTATTTTTGGTGTGTTTAATCCACTTCAAGTGGTGTAGGAGTCACATACTCCAAGTGTGGAGATAGAGTCAATAATTGTTGGAATCAAAGAAAGGCATTCATGACAATCAAAGCCAAGGAGTTACAAGACAATAGGATTAATTCTCCAACATCTCATCAAAGGCACATTAAGGAGAGAGGAGTTACAAGACAATGGAATTTATTCTACAACATCTCATTATTAGTGCATCAAAGAGTGTAATTTCCATTAATATGTGTTTGTGTAACAACTCCTAGACTTGAATTGCTTGTAATTACTTGTAATTGAGTTTTATTACACTAGCTTAGGATTCCTATTAGCTAATTTCGAAATTAGCATAGGCTTAGGGTATTGTAATAGCTTTTGGTCTTCTTTCTTTGTAACAACAAGCACTCTCTTATTACAAATAGAGAGTGTAAGTGTAGCTGAAGTTTTTAACAAAGATTTTAACAACATTTTGAGTTCATACTCTCTAGGTTCTGGATTGGACCAAACTTTGATCATATCAAGAACTCCTTTTCTTGTGGTGATCCTCACATTCATAGGCTTATCCTAGTCTTGGATTAGACAAGGTGGCGCCCCTTTCCTTTCATTCCATTTCTTTCACCAAATTCACACCAATTGTTAACTAGTGTGAGCATAAGCCCTACTTTACAAAGACCACGAAAATTTCAAGTTTCCTTTTCCATTTTCTTCCATCCTAAACCCAAAAATACAAAAACATAAGAAACAACCAGACTTTCTATTGAAAATCAAAGAAATGACCAATTTTCACCACAAGGTGGTCATCATTTGGTATCAGAGCAAGGTTCTAGTTTGTTCAACAATTTCAAGCTTTGTGTATTATTTTCTTTGCTTTTGAGTCAAAAAAAAAAAGTATATCAAAAAAAAAAAAAAAAAAAAAAACAAATTCTGGTTGTTTGTCTTCCCTAGCCTAAATTTTCCTTTCTTCTTCTAATCCTTTAAACTTTGTTTTCCAAGACTTTGTTTTTCCTTCCAAAGCTTTTTGTGTGTGTGGATTATTATTTGAAATTGTTTTCTTTGTTTTGATCATTTTTCTGGTTTCTTTAAAGAACTGTGAGAGTTATGGATGCTCAAAATCGTTTACTTTTTGATGCCCTCACGGCAAAAATGAGAGAACTTTTGAAAGAGGAAGTGGAAGGTATACAGGAGAGAATTGATCAATTAGAAAATAGACAAAATAATAGTGATGAGGAGGGTCGGAGGAGAAGACGTGATGAACCTAGAGAAGATAGGTTGGGTGGTATAAAAATTAAAGTACCACAGTTTGTTGGGAAAAATGATGCTGATGTGTATTTGGAATGGGAGACCAAAATTGAACAAATTTTTTCCTGTAGCAATTACACTGATCTTCAAAAAGTGCAGGTTGCTTCTATTGAATTTACAGATTATGCTTTGGTGTGGTGGGACCAATTGACGAAGGAGAGGAGAAGGCACGATGAGCCAGCCATTGCCACATGGGAGGAGATGAAGAGGCTCATGAGGAAGAGATTCATTCCATCATACTACAACAGAGAGTTGCACAACAAATTACAGCGACTCACCCAAGGCAACAAAAGTGTTGATGAGTACTATAAGGAGATGGAGGTGGCGAAAATTAGAGCAAATGTGGAGGAGGATGAAGAAGCAACCATGGCCAGATTCTTGCATGGTCTAAATCGTGATATTAGTGACATAGTGGAACTACAACACTATGTTCAAATAGACGATTTGGTTCATCAAGCCACAAAAATAGAACAACAACTCAAGAGGAAGGGCCAAATAAGAAGAAGCTCAACTACTTCCAATTCTCAAAATTGGAAGAGCAGTGTACCATTTTTTCAACATTGTACTAGTTCATACCATTTCGTACGATTTCGCACTTGTTCGTACCATCTCGTGTGATTTCCTACCAGTTCGGACCAAATTGTCCGATTTGGCCCATATTGTACATACACGTACGAGTTCGTACACGTTCGTACGATTTCGTCACTGTTTGTACCATTTCGTGTGATTTCGTACCAGTTCGGACCAAATCGTACTATTTGGCCCATATTGTACATACTCGTACGAGATCGTACCAGTTTGTACTATTTCATACCATTTCGTGTGATTTCATACCAATTCGGAGCAAATTGTACGATTTGGCCCAAATTGTACAAACTCATACCAGTTGAGACAAAATCGTACGATTTGGCCCATATTGTACAAACGCATGGAAGTTCGGACAAAATCGTACGATTTGGCCCATAATGTATAAACTGGTACGATTTCGTACCATATTTTTGAGTTCGTACTAGTTCACACCATTTTGTACGATTTTGTACTTGTTCATAACATTTCGTGTAATTTCGTACCAGTTCGGACCAAATTGTTCAATTTGGCCCATATTGTACATACTCGTACGAGCTCGTACGATTTCGTACCTGTTTGTTCCATTTCATGCCATTTCGTGTGATTTCGTACCAATTCTGACCAGATTGTACGATTTGGCCCTTATTGCACAAACTTGTACGAGTTCGTACCAGTTCATACGATTTCGTACCTGCTTGTACAATTTCATACCATTTCGTTTGATTTCGTACCAGTTCGGACCAAATCGTACGATTTGGCCCATATTGTATAAACTAGTACAATTTCGAACCATTTGTTTGAGTTCGTACTATTCATACCATTTCGTACGATTTCGTACCCATTCGTAATAGTTTTGACCAGATCGTACAATTTGGCCCATTTTGTACAAACTCAGACGAGTTCGTACCATTTTTTAAGAGATAGTACTAGTTCGTACAATTTCGTACCTGTTTGTACCATTTCACACCATTTAGTATGATTTCGTACCAGTTCGGACCAAATCGTACGATTTGGCCCTTATTGAATAAAATGGTTCGATTTCGTACCATTTTTTTGAGTTCGTACTAGTTCATACCATTTCGTACGATTTCGTACCTGATAATACCATTTCGTGGGATTTCCTACCAGTTCGGACGAAATCGTACGATTTGGCCCATATTGTACATACTCGTACGAGTTCATACCATTTTGCACCATTTCATACCATTTCGTATGATTTCGTACCAGTTCGGACCAAATCGTACGATTTGGCCCATGTTGCAAAAACTGGTACGATTTCGTAACATTTTTTCGACATCGTACTAGTTCATACCATTTCGTACGATTTCGCACTTGTTCGTACCATCTCGTGTGATTTCCTACTAGTTCGGACCAAATTGTACGATTTGGCCCATATTGTACATGCACGTACGAGTTCGTACGATTTCGTCACTGTTTGTACCATTTCGTGTGATTTCGTACCAGTTCGGACCAAATCGTACGATTTGGCCCATATTGTACATACTCGTACGAGTTCGTACCAGTTTGTACTATTTCATACCATTTAGTGTGATTTCATACCAATTCGGAGCAAATCGTACGATTTGGCCCATATTGAACAAACTCATACCAGTTCGGACAAAATCGTACGATTTGGCCCATATTGTATAAACTGGTACGATTTCGTACCATATTTTTGAGTTCGTACTAGTTCACACCATTTCGTACGATTTTGTACTTGTTCATAACATTTCGTGTAATTTCGTACCAGTTCGGACCAAATTGTACAATTTGGCCCATAGTGTACATACTCGTACGAGCTCGTACGATCTCGTACCTATTTGTTCCATTTCATGCCATTTCGTGTGATTTCCTACCAGGTCTGACCAAATCGTACGATTTGGCCCATATTGTACAGACATGTACGAGTTCGTTCCAGTTCGTACGATTTCGTACCTACTTGTACAATTTCATACCATTTCGTGTGATTTCGTACCAGTTCGAAATCGTACGATTTGGCCCATATTGTACATACTCGTACGAGTTCGTACCTGTTTTACTATTTCATGCCATTTCGTGTGATTTCATACCAATTCGGAGCAAATCGTACGATTTGGCCCATATTGTACAAACTCGTGCCAGTTCGGACAAAATCGTACGATTTGGCCCATATTGTATAAACTGGTACGATTTCGTACCATATTTTCTTACTAGTTCACACCATTTCGTACGATTTTGTACTTGTTCATAACATTTCGGGTAATTTCGTACCAGTTCAGACCAAATTGTACAATTTGGCCCATATTGTACATACTCGTACGAGCTCGTACGATTTCGTACCTGTTTGTTTCATTTCGTGTGATTTCGTACCAGTTCTGACCAAATTGTACGATTTGGCCCATATTGTACAAACTTGTACGAGTTCGTACCAGTTCGTACGATTTCGTACCTGCTTGTACAATTTCATACCATTTCGTGTGATTTCGTACCAGTTCGGACCAAATCGTACGATTTGGCCCATATTGTACAAACTCGTACGAGTTCGTACTAGTTCGTACGATTTCGTACCTGTTTGTACAATTTCATACCATTTCGTGTGATTTCGAACCAGGTCGGACCAAATTGTACGATTTGGCCCATATTGTATAAACTAGTACGATTTCGAACCATTTTTTCGAGATCGTACTATTCATACCATTTCGTACAATTTCGTACCCATTTGTAATAGTTTCGACCAGATCGTACAATTTGGCCCATTTTGTACAAACTCGGACGAGTTCGTACCATTTTTTAAGAGATCGTACTAGTTCATATATTTTTCGTACCTGTTTGTACCATTTCACACCATTTATTATGATTTCGTACCAGTTCGGACCAAATCGTACGATTTGGCCCTTATTGAATAAAATGGATCGATTTCGTACCATTTTTTGAGTTCGTACTAGTTCATACCATTTCGTACGATTTCGTACCTGATAATACCATATCGTGGGATTTCTTACCAATTCGGATGAAATCGTACGATTTGGCCCATATTGTACATACTCGTACGAGTTCATACCATTTTTTCGAGTTCGTACCAGTTCGTACGATTTCGTACCAGTTCGGACCAAATCGTACGATTTGGCCCATGTTGCAAAAACTGGTACGATTTCGTAACATTTTTTCAACATCGTACTAGTTCATAACATTTCGTACGATTTCGCACTTGTTCGTACCATCTCGTGTGATTTCCTACTAGTTCGGACCAAATTGTACGAGTTGGCCCATATTGTACATGCACGTACGAGTTCGTACGATTTCGTCACTGTTTGTACCATTTCGTGTGATTTCGTACCAGTTCGGACCAAATCGTACGATTTGGCCCATATTGTACATACTCGTACGAGTTCGTACCAGTTTGTACTATTTCATACCATTTCGTGTGATTTCATACCAATTCGGAGCAAATTGTACGATTTGGCCCAAATTGTACAAACTCATACCAGTTCAGACAAAATCGTACGATTTGGCCCATATTGTACAAACGCATGCAAGTTCGGACAAAATCGTACGATTTGGCCCATATTGTATAAACTGGTACGATTTCGTACCATATTTTTGAGTTCGTACTAGTTCACACCATTTTGTACGATTTTGTACTCGTTCATTACATTTCGTGTAATTTCGTACCAGTTCGGACCAAATTGTTCAATTTGGCCCATATTGTACATACTCGTACGAGCTCGTACGATTTCGTACCTGTTTGTTCCATTTCATGCCATTTCGTGTGATTTCGTACCAATTCTGACCAGATTGTACGATTTGGCCCTTATTGCACAAACTTGTACGAGTTCGTACCAGTTCATACGATTTCGTACCTGCTTGTACAATTTCATACCATTTCGTTTGATTTCGTACCAGTTCGGACCAAATCGTACGATTTGGCCCATATTGTATAAACTAGTACAATTTCGAACCATTTGTTTGAGTTCGTACTATTCATACCATTTCGTACGATTTCGTACCCATTCGTAATAGTTTTGACCAGATCGTACAATTTGGCCCATTTTGTACAAACTCAGACGAGTTCGTACCATTTTTTAAGAGATAGTACTAGTTCGTACAATTTCGTACCTGTTTGTACCATTTCACACCATTTAGTATGATTTCGTACCAGTTCGGACCAAATCGTACGATTTGGCCCTTATTGAATAAAATGGTTCGATTTCGTACCATTTTTTTGAGTTCGTACTAGTTCATACCATTTCGTACGATTTCGTACCTGATAATACCATTTCGTGGGATTTCCTACCAGTTCGGACGAAATCGTACGATTTGGCCCATATTGTACATACTCGTACGAGTTCATACCATTTTGCACCATTTCATACCATTTCGTATGATTTCGTACCAGTTCGGACCAAATCGTACGATTTGGCCCATGTTGCAAAAACTGGTACGATTTCGTAACATTTTTTCGACATCGTACTAGTTCATACCATTTCGTACGATTTCGCACTTGTTCGTACCATCTCGTGTGATTTCCTACTAGTTCGGACCAAATTGTACGATTTGGCCCATATTGTACATGCACGTACGAGTTCGTACGATTTCGTCACTGTTTGTACCATTTCGTGTGATTTCGTACCAGTTCGGACCAAATCGTACGATTTGGCCCATATTGTACATACTCGTACGAGTTCGTACCAGTTTGTACTATTTCATACCATTTAGTGTGATTTCATACCAATTCGGAGCAAATCGTACGATTTGGCCCATATTGAACAAACTCATACCAGTTCGGACAAAATCGTACGATTTGGCCCATATTGTATAAACTGGTACGATTTCGTACCATATTTTTGAGTTCGTACTAGTTCACACCATTTCGTACGATTTTGTACTTGTTCATAACATTTCGTGTAATTTCGTACCAGTTCGGACCAAATTGTACAATTTGGCCCATAGTGTACATACTCGTACGAGCTCGTACGATCTCGTACCTATTTGTTCCATTTCATGCCATTTCGTGTGATTTCCTACCAGGTCTGACCAAATCGTACGATTTGGCCCATATTGTACAGACATGTACGAGTTCGTTCCAGTTCGTACGATTTCGTACCTACTTGTACAATTTCATACCATTTCGTGTGATTTCGTACCAGTTCGAAATCGTACGATTTGGCCCATATTGTACATACTCGTACGAGTTCGTACCTGTTTTACTATTTCATGCCATTTCGTGTGATTTCATACCAATTCGGAGCAAATCGTACGATTTGGCCCATATTGTACAAACTCGTGCCAGTTCGGACAAAATCGTACGATTTGGCCCATATTGTATAAACTGGTACGATTTCGTACCATATTTTCTTACTAGTTCACACCATTTCGTACGATTTTGTACTTGTTCATAACATTTCGGGTAATTTCGTACCAGTTCAGACCAAATTGTACAATTTGGCCCATATTGTACATACTCGTACGAGCTCGTACGATTTCGTACCTGTTTGTTTCATTTCGTGTGATTTCGTACCAGTTCTGACCAAATTGTACGATTTGGCCCATATTGTACAAACTTGTACGAGTTCGTACCAGTTCGTACGATTTCGTACCTGCTTGTACAATTTCATACCATTTCGTGTGATTTCGTACCAGTTCGGACCAAATCGTACGATTTGGCCCATATTGTACAAACTCGTACGAGTTCGTACTAGTTCGTACGATTTCGTACCTGTTTGTACAATTTCATACCATTTCGTGTGATTTCGAACCAGGTCGGACCAAATTGTACGATTTGGCCCATATTGTATAAACTAGTACGATTTCGAACCATTTTTTCG
>CM076849.1:101829892-101892534 GCA_039519185.1 Astragalus membranaceus
ATATTGTACAAACTTGTACGAGTTCGTACCAGTTCGTACGATTTCGTACCTGCTTGTACAATTTCATACCATTTCGTGTGATTTCGTACCAGTTCGGACCAAATCGTACGATTTGGCCCATATTGTACAAACTCGTACGAGTTCGTACTAGTTCGTACGATTTCGTACCTGTTTGTACAATTTCATACCATTTCGTGTGATTTCGAACCAGGTCGGACCAAATTGTACGATTTGGCCCATATTGTATAAACTAGTACGATTTCGAACCATTTTTTCGAGATCGTACTATTCATACCATTTCGTACCCATTCGCAATAGTTTCGACCAGATCGTACAATTTGGCCCATTTTGTACAAACTCGGACGAGTTCGTACCATTTTTTAAGAGATCGTACTAGTTCGTACAATTTCGTACCTGTTTGTACCATTTCACACCATTTAGTATGATTTCGTACCAGTTCGGACCAAATCGTACGATTTGCCCCTTATTGAATAAAATGGTTCGATTTCGTACCATTTTTTGAGTTCGTACTAATTCATACCATTTCGTACGATTTCGTACCTGATAATACCATTTCGTGGGATTTCTTACCAATTCGGACGAAATCGTACGATTTGGCCCATACTGTACATACTCGTACGAGTTCATACCATTTTTTCGAGTTCGTACCAGTTCGTACGATTTCGTACCAGTTTGGACCAAATCGTACGATTTTGCACATGTTGCAAAAACTGGTACGATTTCGTACCATTTTTTCAACATCGTACAAGTTCATACCATTTCGTACGATTTCGCACTTGTTCGTACCATCTCGTGTGATTTCCTACCAGTTCGGACCAAATTGTCCGTTTAGGCCCATATTGTTCATACACGTACGAATTCGTACACATTTGCACGATTTCGTCACTGTTTGTACCATTTCGTGTGATTTCGTACCAGTTCGGACCAAATCGTACGATTTGGCCCATATTGTACATACTCGTACGAGTTCGTACCAGTTTGTACTATTTCAGACCATTTCGTGTGATTTCATACCAATTCGGAGCAAATCGTACGATTTGGCCCAAATTGTACAAACTCATACCAGTTCGGACAAAACTGTACGATTTGGCCCATATTGTATAAACTGGTACGATTTCGTACCATATTTGTGAGTTCGTACTAGTTCACACCAATTCGTACGATTTTGTACTTGTTCATAACATTTCGGGTAATTTCGTACCAGTTCGGACCAAATTGTACAGTTTGGCCCATATTGTACATACTCGTATGAGCTCGTCCGATTTCGTACCTGTTTGTTCCATTTCATGCCATTTCATGTCATTTCGTACCAGTTCTGACCAAATCGTACGATTTGGCCCATATTGTACAAATTTGTTCGAGTTCGTACGATTTGGCCCATTTCGTGTGACACGATTTGGCCCATTTTGTGCTATTGATAATGGTGAATTAGTTTACATGTTGGTTGCAAAGAATGCTGAACAGGATGATATTGAAACTCCTCTTAAACAACAATTGGAAGCTGTCTTGAATGAGTATGAAGATGTGTTTCCAAATGAGCTACCAATTGGTTTGCCACCTATTCGTGGAATTGAGCATCAAATTGATCTAATTCCGGGAGCTCCATTACCAAACAAGGCTGCCTATAGGTGTAATCCAGAGGAGACAAAAGAGTTGCAACGGCAAATTGAAGAATTGATCAGCATGGGTTATGTGCGTGAATCAATGAGTCCTTGTGCTGTCCCGACGTTGTTGGTTCCTAAGAAGGATGGTTCATGGAGAATGTGTATTGATAGTAGGGCGGTGAACAACATAACCATCAAATATCGCTTTCCCATTCCAAGGTTAGATGATATGCTTGATGAGTTACATGGTTCGGTTATATTCTCAAAAATCGATCTAAGGAGTGGGTATCACCAAATCAGAATGCGTGAAGGTGATGAATGGAAGACGGCGTTCAAGACCAAGCATGGTCTATATGAATGGCTGGTTATGCCATTTGGGCTCACGAATGCACCTAGTACCTTCATGAGGCTCATGAACGAAGTACTCAAGCCATTTTTGGGTAAGTTTGTTGTTGTTTACCTTGACGATATCTTGGTGTAGTGAGGAGCATTTCACTCATTTAAAACAAATCTTTGAAACCCTAAGAGCACAAAAACTCTATGGGAAGAAGGAGAAGTGTGATTTCTTGGTTGAAAGTGTGGTGTTTCTTGGATACGATGTGTCTAAAGATGGAGTATCGGTTGATCAAACAAAGGTGGATACTATCAAAACATGGCCAAGTCCTACAACAGTTTCGGAGGTGAGATCTTTCCATGGTCTTGCATCATTTTATCGACGCTTTATACAGAATTTCATCACTATAACAAGCCCTATTACTGAATGTTTGAAGAAGGGTGCGTTTGTGTGGAATGAGCGAGCACAAAAGGCTTTTGAATTGATTAAGTTAAAGCTTTGTGAAGCTCCTGTTTTAGCTTTGCCCGACTTCACTCAACCATTTGAGGTTGAATGTGATGCTAGTGGAGTTGGCATTGGAGCTGTTTTGATACAAAACAAAAGGCCTATAGCTTATTTCTCGGAGAAACTTGGGGGAGCTCGATTGAACTATTGCACCTATGACAAGGAGTTCTATGCCATTGTAAGAGCTCTTGATCATTGGAGTCATTATTTGCGTCCTAACCACTTTGTGTTGCATTCAGATCACGAGTCTTTAAAGTATATCAACGGACAACAAAAGTTGAGTCCAAGGCATGCTAAATGGGTTGAATTTCTTCAATCTTTTAATTTCTCTTCAAAATACAAAGATGGTAAAAGTAACGTGGTGGCTGATGCACTTTCAAGGAGGTATGCTTTGATTTCAATTCACGAAACTCGTTTACTTGGTTTTGAGACTTTGAAAGACTATTATAAAGAGAATGTAGATTTTGGTGAGATATACTCTAACTGTGAAAATGGAGCATTTGGAAAGTACATAATGCAGGGTGGATTTTTGTTCAAAGAGAATCGGCTTTGCATCCCAAGGCATTCGATTCGTGAGTTGCTAGTTCGTGAGGCTCATGGTGGGGGTTTGGCTGGTCACTTTGGCATGACAAAAACTCTGGAGATTTTAAAAGAACACTTTCATTGGCCAAAGATGTTAGGAGATGTGCAAAAGGTCATTAGCAAGTGTGTTACTTGTCATATGGCAAAGAGTTCTTTCAAACCAGGAGCATATATTCCATTACCAACACCTAGTGGTCCTTGGATGGACGTGAGCATGGATTTCTTTGTGGCTTTGCCCCGCACACAGCGAGGTAAGGATGCTATTATGGTTGTTGTTGATAGGTTTTCAAAGATGGCACACTTTGTAGCTTGTCACAAAACAGATGATGCTAGTAACGTTGCTGATTTGTATTTTCGTGAGATTGTACGCTTACATGGAGTTCCTAAAACCATTGTTTCCGATCGTGATTCAAAGTTTTTGAGTTATTTTTGGAATACATTATGGAGGAAATTGGGTACTAAGTTGCTGTTTAGTACTTCCCATCACCCTCAAACCGATGGGCAAACAAACGTGACTAATAGAACTCTTGGTACTTTGCTGCGTGGCTTGGTTAATAAAACTCAAAAGGATTGGGACTTGAAGTTAGCTCATGCCGAGTTTGCCTACAATCGATCCCCTACGTATGCTACTAACCATTCTCCTTTTGAAATTGTTTATGGTGTGAATCCTTACTTGTCATTGGATCTGATGGCTATGGCAAAGGAGGAATTAGTTCATCAAGATGCTGAGGCCAAACTCAAATCAATGTTGAAACTACATGAGCAAGTGCAAGAAAGAATCAAGGCTGTTAATGAAGCCTACAAGCAAAGGTCTAAGAATAAGAAGCCTAAGTTGTTCAACGAAGGTGATCTTGTATGGGTCCATTTGAGAAAGGAGAGATTCCCAAGCAAGAGAAAGAATAAGCTCATGCCTAGAGCTGATGGTCCCTTCAAGGTTATATCAAAGATCAATGACAATGCATACAAGATTGAGTTGCCCGGAGAATATGGAGTACATGCTACTTTCAATGTTGGAGATCTCTCACCATATTTGGATGATGATGGTATTCAAGAATTGAGGTCAATTCCTTTCAAAGGGGGAGGGGATGATGCGAAAATAGATCAAGAAGAGCTTGCAATCAACACACGTGACATTCACCAAGGAGTTAATGGCGTGGGGTCCTTTGCTAGCCATCATCAAGGGCTGAGTTTAATTACTTGGCTATTTTAGTCATTTAATTATTACTTGGCTGTTTTGTTTTAGTCATTTAATCACCAAGTTAAGACAAATAAATCGGCCATTTAAATCCTATTCCGATCAGTTACAAAGGAGCAAAATAAGAAGCACTAAAGACAATTCAAGGCCTTAAATTCCTCCCAGTCAGCCATTGGAAAAGGAGTTACATAGCTGATAGAATAATGTCATATTATTACTAGTTTAATTGCCTTTTATGCTGCACTTTATTACCAGTTTTTAATAAGCTAATATTAGCACTATATTTCGGCTATATATATGCCATGTATGCTGGTCATTTTGGAATAGAGAACAGTTCAAGTTAACATAGAATTTGTGTCTACATTTTCGAAAGATTATTTGCAAGTGTCGTCTTGAGAATAATCCGATTAGCTCAATTGGTGTTGAGTGCTAATCTCTTTGTTAAACTATTGGTGTAGTCTAACATTGCCTATCCCTTACTGTTTCACTAAAAAAACTATCCAAAAACACTTGACAGAATTCGACTAATAAGGGTGGTACATAGTACATTCGATATTGGTGGTTTGCTTCCGCTACCCTTACGAATTAAAGCACTCTAATTCGTATCATTGTACAAACTCATACCAGTTCGGACAAAATCGTACGATTTGGCCCATATTGTATAAACTGGTACGATTTCGTACCATATTTTTTGAGTTCATACTAGTTCACACCAATTCGTACGATTTTGTATTTGTTCATAACATTTCGTGTGATTTCGTACCAGTTCGGACCAAATTGTACAATTTGGCCCATATTGTACATACTCGTACGAGCTCGTACGATTTCGTACCTGTTTGTTCCATTTCATGCCATTTCGTGTGATTTCGTACCAGTTCTGACCAAATCGTACGATTTGGCCCATATTGTACAAACTTGTACGAATTCGTACCAGTTCGTACGACTTCGTACCTACTTGTACAATTTCATACCATTTCGTGTGATTTCGTACCAGTTCGGACCAAATCGTACGATTTGGCCCATATTGTACATACTCGTACGAGTTCGTCCCAGTTTGTACTACTTCGTACCTGTTTGTACAATTTCATACCATTTCGTGTGATTTCATACCAATTCAGAGCAAATCGTACGATTTGGCCCATATTGTTCAAACTCATACCAGTTCGGACAAAATCGTATGATTTGGCCCTTATTTTATAAACTGGTACGATTTCGCACCATTTTTCGAGTTCGTAGTAGCTCATACCATTTCGTACCTATTCATACCATTTTGTGTGATTTCGTACCAGTTCGGAATAGATGGTACGATTTGGCCCATATTGTACCAACTCGTACAAGTTCGTACCAGTTCGCACGATTTCGTACCTGTTTGTACCACTTCATACCATTTCGTGTGATTTCGTACCTGTTCAAACCAAATCGTACGATTTGGCCCATATTGTACAAACTCGTACGAGTTCATACTAGTTCGTACGATTTCGTACCTGTTTGTACCATTTCATACCATTTCGTGTGATTTCGTACCAGGTCCGACCAAATCGTACGATTTGGCCCATATTGTATAAACTAGTACGATTTCGAACCATTTTTTCGAGTTCGTACAATTCATACCATTTCGTACGATTTCGTACCTATTCGTAATAGTTTCGACCAAATTGTACCATTTGGCCCATTTTGTACAAACTCGTACGAGTTTGTACCATTTTTTACGAGATCATACCAGTTCGTACAATTTCGTACCTGTTTGTACCATTTCACACCATTACGTATGATTTCGTACCAGTTCGGACCAAATCGTACGAATTGGCCCTTATTGTATACAATGGTACGATTTCGTACCATTTTTTTGAGTTCGTACTTGTTCCATACCATTTCGTACGATTTCGTACCTGTTAATACCATTTCGTGGGATTTCGTACCAATTCGGACCAAATCGTACGATTTGGCCCATATTGTACATACTCGTACGAGTTCATACCATTTTTTCGAGTTCGTACCTGTTTGTACCATTTCATTCCGTTTCGTATGATTTCGTACCAGTTCGGACCAAATCGTACGATTTGGCCCATGTTGCAAAAACTGGTACGATTTCGTACCATATTTCAACATCGTACTAGTTCATACCATTTCGTACGATTTCGTACGATTTCGTACTTGTTCATACCATCTCCTGTGATATCCTACCAGTTCGGAGCAAATTGTACGATTTGGCCCATATTGTACATACACGTACGAGTTCGTACCAGTTCGTACGATTTCGTCACTGTTTGTACCATTTCGTGTGATTTCGTACCAGTTCGGACCATATCGTACGATTTGGCCCATATTGTACATACTCGTACGAGTTCGTACCTGTTTGTACTATTTCATGCCATTTCGTGTGATTTCATACCAATTCGGAGCAAATCGTACGATTTGGCCCATATTGTACAAACGCATGCCAATTCGGACAAAATCGTACGATTTGGCCCATATTGTATAAACTGGTACGATTTCGTACCATATTTTTGAGTTCGTACTAGTTCACACCATTTCGTACGATTTTGTATTTGTTCATAACATTTCGTGTAATTTCGTACCAGTTCGGACCAAATTGTACAATTTGGCCCATATTGTACATACTCGTACGAGCTCGTACGATCTCGTACCTGTTTGTTCCATTTCATGCCATTTCGTGTGATTTCCTACCTGTTCTAACCAAATCGTACGATTTGGCCCATATTGTACAGACATGTACGAGTTCGTTCCAGTTCGTACGATTTCGTACCTGTTTGCACCATTTCATACCATTTCGTATGATTTTGTACCAGTTCGGACCAAATCCTACGATTTGGCCCATGTTGCAAAAACTGGTACGATTTCGTACCATTTTTTCAACATCGTACTAGTTCATACCATTTCGTACGATTTCGCACTTGTTTGTACCATCTCGTGTGATTTCCTACTAGTTCGGACCAAATTGTACGATTTGGCCCATATTGTACATACACGTACGATTTCGTCACTGTTTGAACCATTTCGTGTGATTTCGTACCAGTTCGGACCAAATCGTACGATTTGGCCCATATTGTACATACTCGTACGAGTTCGTACCAGTTTGTACTATTTCATACCATTTCGTGTGATTTCATACCAATTCGGAGTAAATCGTACGATTTGGCCCATATTGTACAAACTCATACCAATTCGGCCAAAATCGTACGATTTTGCCCATATTGTATAAACTGGTACGATTTCGTACCATATTTTTGAGTTCGTACTAGTTCACACCATTTCGTACGATTTTGTACTTGTTCATAACATTTCGTGTAATTTCGTACCAGTTCGGACCAAATTGTACAATTTGGCCCATATTGTACATACTCGTACGAGCTCGTATGATCTCGTACCTGTTTGTTCCATTTCATGCCATTTCGTGTGATTTCCTACCAGTTCTGACCAAATCGTACGATTTCGCCCATATTGTACAGACATGTACGAGTTCGTTCCAGTTCGTACGATTTCGTACCTACTTGTACAATTTCATACCATTTCGTGTGATTTCGTACCAGTTCGGACCAAATCGTACGATTTGGCCCATATTGTATAAACTGGTACGATTTCGTACCATATTTTTGAGTTCGTACTAGTTCACACCATTTCGTACGATTTTGTACTTGTTCATAACATTTCGTGTAATTTCGTACCAGTTCGGACCAAATTGTAAAATTTGGCCCATATTGTACATACTCGTACGAGCTCGTACGATCTCGTACCTGTTTGTTCCATTTCATGCCATTTCGTGTGATTTCCTACCAGTTCTGACCAAATCGTACGATTTGGCCCATATTGTACAGACATGTACGAGTTCGTTCCAGTTCGTACGATTTCGTACCTACTTGTACAATTTCATACCATTTCGTGTGATTTCGTACCAGTTCGAAATCGTACGATTTGGCCCATATTGTACATACTCGTACGAGTTCGTACCTGTTTTACTATTAGCTAAAGTACTCCCGGGGTCCCTTATCTTTATTTAAAGTAACGAATTAGTCCTTTATATTTTTTTTGTCTCAAATAAGTCCTTTATCTTTCAAATTTTTGACACATATATCCTTTTCCGTTAACAGTGCTGATTTATGTGTCAAAAAAAAAGGATTTATATGTTAAAAATTTGAAACATAAAGGATTGATTTGGGACAGAAAAGGATTTATGTGTCAAAAATTTAAAACATAAAGGACTGATTTGGGACAAAAAAAAGATAAATAACCAAATCGTTACTTTAAATAAAGATAAAGGACCCCAGGAGCACTTTAGCCTTTACTATTTCATGCCATTTCGTGTGATTTCATACCAATTCGGAGCAAATCGTACGATTTGGCCCATATTGTACAAACTCATGCCAGTTCGGACGAAATCGTACGATTTGGCCCATATTGTACATACTCGTTCGAGTTCATACCGTTTTTTCGAGTTCGTACCAGTTCGTACGATTTCGTACAAGTTCGGACCAAATCGTATGATTTGGCACATGTTGCAAAAACTGGTACGATTTCGTACTAGTTTTTTAACATCGTACTAGTTCATACCATTTCGTACGATTTCGCACTTGTTCGTACCATCTCGTGTGATTTCCTACCAGTTCGGACCAAATTGTCCGATTTGGCCCATATTGTACATACACGTACGAGTTCGTACACGTTCGTACGATTTCGTCACTATTTGTACCATTTCGTGTGATTTCGTACCAGTTCGGACCAAATCGTACGATTTGGCCCATATTGTACATACTCGTACGAGTTCTTACCAGTTTGTACTATTTCATACCAGTTCGTGTGATTTCATACCAATTCGGAGCAAATCGTACGATTTGGCCAATATTGTACAAACTCATACCAATTCGGACAAAATCGTACGATTTGGCCCATATTGTATAAACTGGTACGATTTCGTACCATATTTTTGAGTTCGTACTAGTTCACACCATTTCGTACGATTTTGTACTTGTTCATAACATTTCGTGTAATTTCGTACCAGTTCGGACCAAATTGTACAATTTGGCCCATATTGTACATACTCGTACGAGCTCGTACGATCTCGTACCTGTTTGTTCCATTTCATGCCATTTCGTGTGATTTCCTACCAATTCTGACCAAATTGTACGATTTGGCCCATATTGTACAGACATGTACGAGTTCGTTCCAGTTCGTACGATTTCGTACCTACTTTAACAATTTCATACCATTTCGTGTGATTTCGTACCAGTTCGAAATCGTACGATTTGGCCCATATTGTACATACTCGTACGAGTTCGTACCTGTTTTACTATTGGCTAAAGTACTTCCGGGGTCCCTTATCTTTATTTAAAGTAACGAATTAGTCCTTTATATTTTTTTTGTCCCAAATAAGTCCTTTATCTTTCAAATTTTTGACACATATATCCTTTTCCGTTAACAGTGCTGATTTATGTGTCAAAAAAAAAGGATTTATATGTTAAAAATTTGAAACATAAAGGATTGATTTGGGACAGAAAAGGATTTTTGTGTCAAAAATTTAAAACATAAAGGACTGATTTGGAACAAAAAAAAGATAAATGACCAAATCGTTACTTTAAATAAAGATAAAGGACCCCAGGAGCACTTTAGCCTTTACTATTTCATGCCATTTCGTGTGATTTCATACCAATTCGGAGCAAATCGTACGATTTGGCCCATATTGTACAAACTCATGCCAGTTCGGACAAAATCGTACGATTTGGCCCATATTGTATAAACTGGTACGATTTCGTACCATATTTTTGAGTTCGTACTAGTTCACACCATTTCGTAAGATTTTGTACTTGTTCATAACATTTCGGGTAATTTCGTACCAGTTCAGACCAAATTGTACAATTTGGCCCATATTGTACATACTCGTACGAGCTCGTACGATTTCGTACCTGTTTGTTCCATTTCATGCCATTTCGTGTGATTTCGTACCAGTTCTGACCAAATCGTACGATTTGGCCCATATTGTACAAACTTGTACGAGTTCGTACCAGTTCGTACGATTTCGTACCTGCTTGTACAATTTCATACCATTTCGTGTGATTTCGTACCAGTTCGGACCAAATCGTACGATTTGGCCCATATTGTATAAACTCGTACGAGTTCGTACTAGTTCGTACGGTTTCGTACCTGTTTGTACAATTTCATACCATTTCGTGTGATTTCGAACCAGTCTGACCAAATTGTACGATTTGGCCCATATTGTATAAACTAGTACGATTTCGAACCATTTTTTCGAGATCGTACTATTCATACCATTTCGTACAATTTCGTACCCATTCGTAATAGTTTCGACCAGATCGTACAATTTGGCCCATTTTGTACAAACTCGGATGAGTTCGTACCATTTTTTAAGAGATCGTACTAGTTCGTACAATTTCGTACCTGTTTGTACCATTTCACACCATTTAGTATGATTTCGTACCAGTTCGGACCAAATCGTACGATTTGGCCCTTATTGAATAAAATGGTTCGATTTCGTACCATTTTTTGAGTTCGTACTAGTTCATACCATTTCGTACGATTTCGTACCTGATAATACCATTTCGTGGGATTTCTTACCAATTCGGACGAAATCGTACGATTTGGCCCATATTGTACATACTCGTACGAGTTCATACCGTTTTTTCGAGTTCGTACCATTTCGTGTGATTTCGTACCAGTTCGGACCAAATCGTACGATTTGGCACATGTTGCAAAAACTGGTACGATTTCGTACCATTTTGATGAGAGCACGAGTTCCCTAAGCATGTGGAAGGAATTCTATAAAGAAAAATATTCAGCTCCAACATTTTAGAAGCCAAAACACATCAATAAGAAGCAATCATGGAATAACTAATATTTCCTATTTTATTTTTAATTTTCGTATTTAATTTTAATTAAATAATTTTAGGTGTCTTTTGATCTTTCCTAAGTTAGTTTGTCGGTTTTAAAGGCTTGTAAAGTCATTATGATGACTAGTGGAGTTTTATTTTTATAATTATGTTTATTTACTAGGTATTGAATAATGTAAATGCACTTATCAATTTATTTGATAAATGCATGATAGTGGAAATTTATTTAGTTTATTTCAAGAGTCACTTTAGGTTTCCAAAGGTTGTGAGTTTAGCCTATAAATACGGATCTTTGGTACTACACAAATCAGATTATGAATATGAATGAAAATTGAGTTTCCTCCATTTGTGAGAGCTTCCCTTGTGTTCTTGGGTTAAAGAACCAAATTGATCTTATCAAGGCAACTTGTGGCGATCAAAATCCATGACTTATCACTCACCTTCTCATCTATTTCTTGAGTGTGGCGTCAATATCCTTCTTTTAAGTCTCATCATCAACGCGGTCTTTCCTAGTTTGCCATCATTTGGTATCAAAGCTTAGGTTCTACTCACTATTTTTTTGTTTATGATGGAGGGAAGGCAAAGGGATTATGGTATATACATTAGAGATTTTGTGATGGATCCTGCATATGTGAAATACCTTTATGAAAATGGGCTAAAAAAAGAGGCAGAAAGAGTAGAAAAGTTAGCCTTCAGAGAAAAGAAGAAACTGAGAGAAAAAAAATTAGAGGAGAAAATAGAAAGAGTGATTGCAGAAATATTTTGTGACCATCTTTGTAAAGTCCAAGAGTCGCCAACCATTCACTCTAATATTTCTTTGTCTAGTTCTAATGCTATTCAATTTACTCAAGTATCTTTATCTCCAATGGAGGTAGAAGAGGAAGTAGAGGAAGAGACAATTTCTACTTCTGAGAGAGAACAAAAGATAATCAAAGAAATAGAGGAAGAACTACAGAAAAATACTGTTGGTGATATTGTGAAAGATTGGAAGTTTGCAAAGGGGAAGAAAAAGAATGCATTTAAAAACCAAAGGGGAATGAAAATTTGTAGAATTTTTTTAAATAACCCTTTAGTTTATTATGCAGGTTTGGATTTGAGGACAAATCCTTTCGAAGAATGGGAGAATGATGAGAGCACGAGTTCCCTAAGCATGTGGAAGGAATTCTATAAAGAAAAATATTCAGCTCCAACATTTTAGAACCCAAAACACATCAATAAGAAGCAATCATGGAATAACTAATATTTCCTATTTTATTTTTAATTTTCGTATTTAATTTTAATTAAATAATTTTAGGTGTCTTTTGATCTTTCCTAAGTTAGTTTGTCGGTTTTAAAGGCTTGTAAAGTCATTATGATGACTAGTGGAGTTTTATTTTTATAATTATGTTTATTTACTAGGTATTGAATAATGTAAATGCACTTATCAATTTATTTGATAAATGCATGATAGTGGAAATTTATTTAGTTTATTTCAAGAGTCACTTTAGGTTTCCAAAGGTTGTGAGTTTAGCCTATAAATAGGGATCTTTTGTACTACACAAATCAGATTATGAATATGAATGAAAATTGAGTTTCCTCCATTTGTGAGAGCTTCCCTTGTGTTCTTGGGTTAAAGAACCAAATTGATCTTATCAAGGCAACTTGTGGCGATCAAAATCCATGACTTATCACTCACCTTCTCATCCATTTCTTGAGTGTGGCGTCAATATCCTTCTTTTAAGTCTCATCATCAACGCGGTCTTTCCTAGTTTGCCATCATTAAATGATGAGAGCACGAGTTCCCTAAGCATGTGGAAGGAATTCTATAAAGAAAAATATTCAGCTCCAACATTTTAGAACCCAAAACACATCAATAAGAAGCAATCATGGAATAACTAATATTTCCTATTTTATTTTTAATTTTCGTATTTAATTTTAATTAAATAATTTTAGGTGTCTTTTGATCTTTCCTAAGTTAGTTTGTCGGTTTTAAAGGCTTGTAAAGTCATTATGATGACTAGTGGAGTTTTATTTTTATAATTATGTTTATTTACTAGGTATTGAATACTGTAAATGCACTTATCAATTTATTTGATAAATGCATGATAGTGGAAATTTATTTAGTTTATTTCAAGAGTCACTTTAGGTTTCCAAAGGTTGTGAGTTTAGCCTATAAATAGGGATCTTTTGTACTACACAAATCAGATTATGAATATGAATGAAAATTGAGTTTCCTCCATTTGTGAGAGCTTCCCTTGTGTTCTTGGGTTAAAGAACCAAATTGATCTTATCAAGGCAACTTGTGGCGATCAAAATCCATGACTTATCACTCACCTTCCCATCTATTTCTTGAGTGTGGCGTCAATATCCTTCTTTTAAGTCTCATCATCAACGCGGTCTTTCCTAGTTTGCCATCATTTGGTATCAAAGCTTAGGTTCTACTCACTATTTTTTTGTTTATGATGGAGGGAAGGCAAAGGGATTATGGTATATACATTAGAGATTTTGTGATGGATCCTGCATATGTGAAATACCTTTATGAAAATGGGCTAAAAAAAGAGGCAGAAAGAGTAGAAAAGTTAGCCTTCAGAGAAAAGAAGAAACTGAGAGAAAAAAAATTAGAGGAGAAAATAGAAAGAGTGATTGCAGAAATATTTTGTGACCATCTTTGTAAAGTCCAAGAGTCACCAACCATTCACTCTAATATTTCTTTGTCTAGTTCTAATACTATTCAATTTACTCAAGTATCTTTATCTCCAATGGAGGTAGAAGAGGAAGTAGAGGAAGAGACAATTTCTACTTCTGAGAGAGAACAAAAGATAATCAAAGAAATAGAGGAAGAACTACAGAAAAATACTGTTGGTGATATTGTGAAAGATTGGAAGTTTGCAAAGGGGAAGAAAAAGAATGCATTTAAAAACCAAAGGGGAATGAAAACTTGTAGAATTTTTTCAAATAACCCTTTAGTTTATTATGCAGGTTTGGATTTGAGGACAAATCCTTTCGAAGAATGGGAGAATGATGAGAGCACGAGTTCCCTAAGCATGTGGAAGGAATTCTATAAAGAAAAATATTCAGCTCCAACATTTTAGAAGCCAAAACACATCAATAAGAAGCAATCATGGAATAACTAATATTTCCTATTTTATTTTTAATTTTCGTATTTAATTTTAATTAAATAATTTTAGGTGTCTTTTGATCTTTCCTAAGTTAGTTTGTCGGTTTTAAAGGCTTGTAAAGTCATTATGATGACTAGTGGAGTTTTATTTTTATAATTATGTTTATTTACTAGGTATTGAATAATGTAAATGCACTTATCAATTTATTTGATAAATGCATGATAGTGGAAATTTATTTAGTTTATTTCAAGAGTCACTTTAGGTTTCCAAAGGTTGTGAGTTTAGCCTATAAATACGGATCTTTGGTACTACACAAATCAGTTTATGAATATGAATGAAAATTGAGTTTCCTCCATTTGTGAGAGCTTCCCTTGTGTTCTTGGGTTAAAGAACCAAATTGATCTTATCAAGGCAACTTGTGGCGATCAAAATCCATGACTTATCACTCACCTTCTCATCTATTTCTTGAGTGTGGCGTCAATATCCTTCTTTTAAGTCTCATCATCAACGCGGTCTTTCCTAGTTTGCCATCACATTTTTTCAACATCGTACTAGTTCATACCATTTCGTACGATTTCGCACTTGTTCGTACCATCTCGTGTGATTTCCTACCAGTTCGGACCAAATTGTCCGATTTGGCCCATATTGTACATACACGTACGAGTTCGTACACGTTCGTACGATTTCGTCACTATTTGTACCATTTCGTGTGATTTCGTACCAGTTCGGACCAAATCGTACGATTTGGCCCATATTGTACATACTCGTACGAGTTCTTACCAGTTTGTACTATTTCATACCAGTTCGTGTGATTTCATACCAATTCGGAGCAAATCGTACGATTTGGCCAATATTGTACAAACTCATACCAATTCGGACAAAATCGTACGATTTGGCCCATATTGTATAAACTGGTACGATTTCGTACCATATTTTTGAGTTCGTACTAGTTCACACCATTTCGTACGATTTTGTACTTGTTCATAACATTTCGTGTAATTTCGTACCAGTTCGGACCAAATTGTACAATTTGGCCCATATTGTACATACTCGTACGAGCTCGTACGATCTCGTACCTGTTTGTTCCATTTCATGCCATTTCGTGTGATTTCCTACCAATTCTGACCAAATCGTACGATTTGGCCCATATTGTACAGACATGTACGAGTTCGTTCCAGTTCGTACGATTTCGTACCTACTTTAACAATTTCATACCATTTCGTGTGATTTCGTACCAGTTCGAAATCGTACGATTTGGCCCATATTGTACATACTCGTACGAGTTCGTACCTGTTTTACTATTGGCTAAAGTACTTCCGGGGTCCCTTATCTTTATTTAAAGTAACGAATTAGTCCTTTATATTTTTTTTGTCCCAAATAAGTCCTTTATCTTTCAAATTTTTGACACATATATCCTTTTCCGTTAACAGTGCTGATTTATGTGTCAAAAAAAAAGGATTTATATGTTAAAAATTTGAAACATAAAGGATTGATTTGGGACAGAAAAGGATTTATGTGTCAAAAATTTAAAACATAAAGGACTGATTTGGGACAAAAAAAAGATAAATGACCAAATCGTTACTTTAAATAAAGATAAAGGACCCCAGGAGCACTTTAGCCTTTACTATTTCATGCCATTTCGTGTGATTTCATACCAATTCGGAGCAAATCGTACGATTTGGCCCATATTGTACAAACTCATGCCAGTTCGGACAAAATCGTACGATTTGGCCCATATTGTATAAACTGGTACGATTTCGTACCATATTTTTGAGTTCGTACTAGTTCACACCATTTCGTAAGATTTTGTACTTGTTCATAACATTTCGGGTAATTTCGTACCAGTTCAGACCAAATTGTACAATTTGGCCCATATTGTACATACTCGTACGAGCTCGTACGATTTCGTACCTGTTTGTTCCATTTCATTCCATTTCGTGTGATTTCGTACCAGTTCTGACCAAATCGTACGATTTGGCCCATATTGTACAAACTTGTACGAGTTCGTACCAGTTCGTACGATTTCGTACCTGCTTGTACAATTTCATACCATTTCGTGTGATTTCGTACCAGTTCGGACCAAATCGTACGATTTGGCCCATATTGTATAAACTCGTACGAGTTCGTACTAGTTCGTACGGTTTCGTACCTGTTTGTACAATTTCATACCATTTCGTGTGATTTCGAACCAGTCTGACCAAATTGTACGATTTGGCCCATATTGTATAAACTAGTACGATTTCGAACCATTTTTTCGAGATCGTACTATTCATACCATTTCGTACAATTTCGTACCCATTCGTAATAGTTTCGACCAGATCGTACAATTTGGCCCATTTTGTACAAACTCGGACGAGTTCGTACCATTTTTTAAGAGATCGTACTAGTTCGTACAATTTCGTACCTGTTTGTACCATTTCACACCATTTAGTATGATTTCGTACCAGTTCGGACCAAATCGTACGATTTGGCCCTTATTGAATAAAATGGTTCGATTTCGTACCTTTTTTTGAGTTCGTACTAGTTCATACCATTTCGTACGATTTCGTACCTGATAATACCATTTCGTGGGATTTCTTACCAATTCGGACGAAATCGTACGATTTGGCCCATATTGTACATACTCGTACGAGTTCATACCGTTTTTTCGAGTTCGTACCAGTTCGTACGATTTCATACCAATTCGGAGCAAATCGTATGATTTGGCACATGTTGCAAAAACTGGTACGATTTCGTACCATTTTTTCAACATCGTACTAGTTCATACCATTTCGTACGATTTCGCACTTGTTCGTACCATCTCGTGTGATTTCCTACCAGTTCGGACCAAATTGTCCGATTTGGCCCATATTGTACATACACGTACGAGTTCGTACACGTTCGTACGATTTCGTCACTATTTGTACCATTTCGTGTGATTTCGTACCAGTTCGGACCAAATCGTACGATTTGGCCCATATTGTACATACTCGTACGAGTTCTTACCAGTTTGTACTATTTCATACCAGTTCGTGTGATTTCATACCAATTCGGAGCAAATCGTACGATTTGGCCAATATTGTACAAACTCATACCAATTCGGACAAAATCGTACGATTTGGCCCATATTGTATAAACTGGTACGATTCCGTACCATATTTTTGAGTTCGTACTAGTTCACACCATTTCGTATGATTTTGTACTTGTTCATAACATTTCGTGTAATTTCGTACCAGTTCGGACCAAATTGTACAATTTGGCCCATATTGTACATACTCGTACGAGCTCGTACGATCTCGTACCTGTTTGTTCCATTTCATGCCATTTCGTGTGATTTCCTACCAATTCTGACCAAATCGTACGATTTGGCCCATATTGTACAGACATGTACGAGTTCGTTCCAGTTCGTACGATTTCGTACCTACTTTAACAATTTCATACCATTTCGTGTGATTTCGTACCAGTTCGAAATCGTACGATTTGGCCCATATTGTACATACTCGTACGAGTTCGTACCTGTTTTACTATTGGCTAAAGTACTTCCGGGGTCCCTTATCTTTATTTAAAGTAACGAATTAGTCCTTTATATTTTTTTTGTCCCAAATAAGTCCTTTATCTTTCAAATTTTTGACACATATATCCTTTTCCGTTAACAGTGCTGATTTATGTGTCAAAAAAAAAGGATTTATATGTTAAAAATTTGGAACATAAAGGATTGATTTGGGACAGAAAAGGATTTATGTGTCAAAAATTTAAAACATAAAGGACTGATTTGGGACAAAAAAAAGATAAATGACCAAATCGTTACTTTAAATAAAGATAAAGGACCCCAGGAGCACTTTAGCCTTTACTATTTCATGCCATTTCGTGTGATTTCATACCAATTCGGAGCAAATCGTACGATTTGGCCCATATTGTACAAACTCATGCCAGTTCGGACAAAATCGTACGATTTGGCCCATATTGTATAAACTGGTACGATTTCGTACCATATTTTTGAGTTCGTACTAGTTCACACCATTTCGTAAGATTTTGTACTTGTTCATAACATTTCGGGTAATTTCGTACCAGTTCAGACCAAATTGTACAATTTGGCCCATATTGTACATACTCGTACGAGCTCGTACGATTTCGTACCTGTTTGTTCCATTTCATGCCATTTCGTGTGATTTCGTACCAGTTCTGACCAAATCGTACGATTTGGCCCATATTGTACAAACTTGTACGAGTTCGTACCAGTTCGTACGATTTCGTACCTGCTTGTACAATTTCATACCATTTCGTGTGATTTCGTACCAGTTCGGACCAAATCGTACGATTTGGCCCATATTGTACAAACTCGTACGAGTTCGTACTAGTTCGTACGGTTTCGTACCTGTTTGTACAATTTCATACCATTTCGTGTGATTTCGAACCAGTCTGACCAAATTGTACGATTTGGCCCATATTGTATAAACTAGTACGATTTCGAACCATTTTTTCGAGATCGTACTATTCATACCGTTTCGTACAATTTCGTACCCATTCGTAATAGTTTCGATCAGATCGTACAATTTGGCCCATTTTGTACAAACTCGGACGAGTTCGTACCATTTTTTAAGAGATCGTACTAGTTCGTACAATTTCGTACCTGTTTGTACCATTTCACACCATTTAGTATGATTTCGTACCAGTTCGGACCAAATCGTACGATTTGGCCCTTATTGAATAAAATGGTTCGATTTCGTACCATTTTTTGAGTTCGTACTAGTTCATACCATTTCGTACGATTTCGTACCTGATAATACCATTTCGTGGGATTTCTTACCAATTCGGACGAAATCGTACGATTTGGCCCATATTGTACATACTCGTACGAGTTCATACCGTTTTTTCGAGTTCGTACCAGTTCGTACGATTTCGTACAAGTTCGGACCAAATCGTACGATTTGGCACATGTTGCAAAAACTGGTACGATTTCGTACCATTTTTTCAACATCGTACTAGTTCATACCATTTCGTACGATTTCGCACTTGTTCGTACCATCTCGTGTGATTTCCTACCAGTTCGGACCAAATTGTCCGATTTGGCCCATATTGTACATACACGTACGAGTTCGTACACGTTCGTACGATTTCGTCACTATTTGTACCATTTCGTGTGATTTCGTACCAGTTCGGACCAAATCGTACGATTTGGCCCATATTGTACATACTCGTACGAGTTCTTACCAGTTTGTACTATTTCATACCAGTTCGTGTGATTTCATACCAATTCGGAGCAAATCGTACGATTTGGCCAATATTGTACAAACTCATACCAGTTCGGACAAAATCGTACGATTTGGCCCATATTGTATAAACTGGTACGATTTCGTACCATATTTTTGAGTTCGCACTAGTTCACACCATTTCGTACGATTTTGTACTTGTTCATAACATTTCGTGTAATTTCGTACCAGTTCGGACCAAATTGTACAATTTGGCCCTTATTGTACATACTCGTACGAGCTCGTACGATCTCGTACCTGTTTGTTCCATTTCATGCCATTTCGTGTGATTTCCTACCAATTCTGACCAAATCGTACGATTTGGCCCATATTGTACAGACATGTACGAGTTCGTTCCAGTTCGTACGATTTCGTACCTACTTTAACAATTTCATACCATTTCGTGTGATTTCGTACCAGTTCGAAATCGTACGATTTGGCCCATATTGTACATACTCGTACGAGTTCGTACCTGTTTTACTATTGGCTAAAGTACTTCCGGGGTCCCTTATCTTTATTTAAAGTAACGAATTAGTCCTTTAAATTTTTTTTGTCCCAAATAAGTCCTTTATCTTTCAAATTTTTGACACATATATCCTTTTCCGTTAACAGTGCTGATTTATGTGTCAAAAAAAAAGGATTTATATGTTAAAAATTTGAAACATAAAGGATTGATTTGGGACAGAAAAGGATTTATGTGTCAAAAATTTAAAAAATAAAGGACTGATTTGGGACAAAAAAAAGATAAATGACCAAATCGTTACTTTAAATAAAGATAAAGGACCCCAGGAGCACTTTAGCCTTTACTATTTCATGCCATTTCGTGTGATTTCATACCAATTCGGAGCAAATCGTACGATTTGGCCCATATTGTACAAACTCATGCCAGTTCGGACAAAATCGTACGATTTGGCCCATATTGTATAAACTGGTACAATTTCGTACCATATTTTTGAGTTCGTACTAGTTCACACCATTTCGTAAGATTTTGTACTTGTTCATAACATTTCGGGTAATTTCGTACCAGTTCAGACCAAATTGTACAATTTGGCCCATATTGTACATACTCGTACGAGCTCGTACGATTTCGTACCTGTTTGTTCCATTTCATGCCATTTCGTGTGATTTCGTACCAGTTCTGACCAAATCGTACGATTTGGCCCATATTGTACAAACTTGTACGAGTTCGTACCAATTCGTACGATTTCGTACCTGCTTGTACAATTTCATACCATTTCGTGTGATTTCGTACCAGTTCGGACCAAATCGTACGATTTGGCCCATATTGTACAAACTCGTACGAGTTCGTACGGTTTCGTACCTGTTTGTACAATTTCATACCATTTCGTGTGATTTCGAACCAGTCTGACCAAATTGTACGATTTGGCCCATATTGTATAAACTAGTACGATTTCGAACCATTTTTTCGAGATCGTACTATTCATACCATCTCGTACAATTTCGTACCCATTCGTAATAGTTTCGACCAGATCGTACAATTTGGCCCATTTTGTACAAACTCGGACGAGTTCGTACCATTTTTTAAGAGATCGTACTAGTTCGTACAATTTCGTACCTGTTTTTACCATTTCACACCATTTAGTATGATTTCGTACCAGTTCGGACCAAATCGTACGATTTGGCCCTTATTGAATAAAATGGTTCGATTTCGTACCATTTTTTGAGTTCGTACTAGTTCATACCATTTCGTACGATTTCGTACTTGATAATACCATTTCGTGGGATTTCTTACCAATTCGGACGAAATCGTACGATTTGGCCCATATTGTACATACTCGTACGAGTTCATACCGTTTTTTTCGAGTTCGTACCAGTTCGTACGATTTCGTACAAGTTCGGACCAAATCGTACGATTTGGCACATGTTGCAAAAACTGGTACGATTTCGTACCATTTTTTCAACATCGTACTAGTTCATACCATTTCGTACGATTTCGCACTTGTTCGTACCATCTCGTGTGATTTCCTACCAGTTCGGACCAAATTGTCCGATTTGGCCCATATTGTACATACACGTACGAGTTCGTACACGTTCGTACGATTTCGTAACTATTTGTACCATTTCGTGTGATTTCGTACCAGTTCGGACCAAATCGTACGATTTGGCCCATATTGTACATACTCGTACGAGTTCTTACCAGTTTGTACTATTTCATACCAGTTCGTGTGATTTCATACCAATTCGGAGCAAATCGTACGATTTGGCCAATATTGTACAAACTCATACCAATTCGGACAAAATCGTACGATTTGGCCCATATTGTATAAACTGGTACGATTTCGTACCATATTTTTGAGTTCGTACTAGTTCACACCATTTCGTACGATTTTGTACTTGTTCATAACATTTCGTGTAATTTCGTACCCGTTCGGACCAAATTGTACAATTTGGCCCATATTGTACATACTCGTACGAGCTCGTACGATCTCGTACCTGTTTGTTCCATTTCATGCCATTTCGTGTGATTTCCTACCAGTTCTGACCAAATCGTACGATTTGGCCCATATTGTACAGACATGTACGAGTTCGTTCCAGTTCGTACGATATCGTACCTACTTGTACAATTTCATACCATTTCGTGTGATTTCGTACCAGTTTGAAATCGTACGATTTGGCCCATATTGTACATACTCGTACGAGTTCGTACGTGTTTTACTATTTCATGCCATTTCGTGTGATTTCATACCAATTCGGAGCAAATCGTACGATTTGGCCCATATTGTACAAACTCATGCCAGTTCGGACAAAATCGTACGATTTGGCCCATATTGTATAAAGTGGTACGATTCCGTACCATATATTTGAGTTCGTACTAGTTCACACCATTTCGTACGATTTTGTACTTGTTCATAACATTTCGGGTAATTTCGTACCAGTTCAGACCAAATTGTACAATTTGGCCAATATTGTACATACTCGTACGAGCTCGTACGATTTCTAACCTGTTTCTTTCATTTCATGCCATTTCGTGTGATTTCGTACCAGTTCTGACCAAATCGTACGATTTGGCCCATATTGTACAAACTTGTACGAGTTCGTACCAGTTCGTACGATTTCGTACCTGCTTGTACAATTTCATACCATTTCGTGTGATTTCGTACCAGTTCGGACCAAATCGTACGATTTGGCCCATATTGTACAAACTCGTACGAGTTCGTACTAGTTCGTACGATTTCGCACCTGTTTGTACAATTTCATACCATTTCGTGTGATTTCGAACCAGGTCAGACCAAATTGTACGATTTGGCCCATATTGTATAAACTAGTACGATTTCGAACCATTTTTTCGAGATCGTACTATTCATACCATTTCGTACAATTTCGTACCCATTCGTAATAGTTTCGACCAGATCGTACAATTTGGCCCATTTTGTACAAACTCGAACGAGTTCGTACCATTTTTTAAGAGATCGTACTAGTTCGTACAATTTCGTACCTGTTTGTACCATTTCACACCATTTAGTATGATTTCGTACCAGTTCGGACCAAATCGTACGATTTGGCCCTTATTGAATAAAATGGTTCGATTTCGTACCATTTTTTGAGTTCGTACTAGTTCATACCATTTCGTACGATTTCGTACCTAATAATACCATTTCGTGGGATTTCTTACCAATTCGGACGAAATCGTACAATTTGGCCCATATTGTACATACTCGTACGAGTTCATACCATTTTTTCGAGTTCGTACCAGTTCGTACGATTTCGTACCAGTTCGGACCAAATCGTACGTTTTGGCACAGGTTGCAAAAACTGGTACGATTTCGTACCATTTTTTCAACATCGTACAAGTTCATACCATTTCGTACGATTTCGCACTTGTTCGTACCATCTCGTGTGATTTCCTACCAGTTCGGACCAAATTGTCCGATTTGGCCCATATTGTACATACACGTACGAGTTCGTACACGTTCGTACGATTTCGTCACTGTTTGTACCATTTCGTGTGATTTCGTATCAGTTCGGACCAAATCGTACGATTTGGCCCATATTGTACAAACTTGTACGAGTTCGTACCAGTTCGTACGATTTCGTACCTGCTTGTACAATTTCATACCAATTCGTGTGATTTCGTACCAGTTCGGACCAAATCGTACGATTTGGCCCATATTGTACAAACTCGTACGAGTTCGTACTAGTTCGTACGATTTCGTACCTGTTTGTACAATTTCATACCATTTCGTGTGATTTCGAACCAGGTCGGACCAAATTGTACGATTTGGCCCATATTGTATAAACTAGTACGATTTCGAACCATTTTTTCGAGATCGTACTATTCATACCATTTCGTACAATTTCGTACCCATTCGTAAAAGTTTCGACCAGATCGTACAGTTTGGCCCATTTTGTACAAACTCGGACGAGTTCGTACCATTTTTTAAGGGATCGTACTAGTTCGTACAATTTCGTACCTGTTTGGTTTCACACCATTTAGTATGATTTCGTACCAGTTCGGACCAAATCGTACGCTTTGGCCCTTATTGAATAAAATGGTTCGATTTCGTACCATTTTTTGAGTTCGTACTAGTTCATACCATTTCGTTCGATTTCGTACCTGATAATACCATTTCGTGGGATTTCTTACCAATTCGGACGAAATCGTACGATTTGGCCCATATTGTACATACTCGTACGAGTTCATACCATTTTTTCGAATTCGTACCAGTTCGTACGATTTCGTACCAGTTCGGACCAAATCGTACGATTTGGCCCATGTTGCAAAAACTGGTACGATTTCGTACCATTTTTTCAACATCGTACTAGTTCATACCATTTCGTATGATTTCGCACTTGTTCGTACCATCTCGTGTGATTTCCAACCAGTTCGGACCAAATTGTCCGATTTGGCCCATAATGTACATACACGTACGAGTTCGTACACGTTCGTACGATTTCGTCACTGTTTGTACCATTTCGTGTGATTTCGTACCAGTTCGGACCAAATCGTACGATTTGGCCCATATTGTACTTACTCGTACGAGATCGTACCAGTTTGTACTATTTCATACCATTTCGTGTGATTTCATACCAATTCGGAGCAAATCGTACGATTTGGCCCAAATTGTACGATTTGGCCCAAATTGTACAAACTCATACCAGTTCAGACAAAATCTTACGATTTGTCCCATATTGTACAAACGCATGCCAGTTCGGACAAAATCGTACGATTTGGCCCATATTGTATAAACTGGTACGATTTCGTACCATATTTTTGAGTTCGTACTAGTTCACACCATTTCGTACGATTTTGTACTTGTTCATAACATTTCGTGTAATTTCGTACCAGTTCGGACCAAATTGTACAATTTGGCCCATATTGTACATACTCGTACGAGCTCGTACGATTTCGTACCTGTTTGTTCCATTTCATGCCATTTCGTGTGATTTCGTACCAATTCTGACCAGATTGTACGATTTGGCCCTTATTGTACAAACTTGTACGAGTTCGTACCAGTTCATACTATTTCGTACCTGCTTGTACAATTTCATACCATTTCGTTTGATTTCGTACCAGTTCGGACCAAATCGTACGATTTGGCCCATATTGTATAAACTAGTACGATTTCGAACCATTTTTTTGAGTTCGTACTATTCATACCATTTCGTACGATTTCGTACCCATTCGTAATAGTTTTGACCAGATCGTACAATTTGGCCCATTTTGTACAAACTCGTACGAGTTCGTACCATTTTTTACGAGATCGTACCAGTTCGTATAATTTCGTACCTGTTTGTACCATTTCACACCATTTAGTATGATTTCGTACCAGTTCGGACCAAATCGTACGATTTGGCCCTTATTGAATAAAATGGTTCGATTTCGTACCATTTTTTTGAGTTCGTACTAGTTCATACCATTTCGTACGATTTCGTACCTGATAATACCATTTCGTGGAATTTCCTACCAGTTCGGACGAAATCGTACGATTTGGCCCATATTGTACATACTCGTACGAGTTCATACCATTTTGCACCATTTCATACCATTTCGTATGATTTCGTACCAGTTCGGACCAAATCGTACGATTTGGCCCATGTTGCAAAAACTGGCACGATTTCGTAACATTTTTTCAACATCGTACTAGTTCATACCATTTCGTACGATTTCGCACTTGTTCGTACCATCTCGTGTGATTTCCTACTAGTTCGGACCAAATTGTAGGATTTGGCCCATATTGTACATACACGTACGAGTTCGTACGATTTCGTCACTGTTTGTACCATTTCGTGTGATTTCGTACCAGTTCGGACCAAATCGTACGATTTGGCCCATATTGTACATACTCGTACGAGTTCGTACCAGATTGTACTACTTCATACCATTTCGTGTGATTTCATACCAATTCGGAGCAAATCGTACGATTTGGCCCATATTGAACAAACTCATACCAGTTCGGACAAAATCGTACGATTTGGCCCATATTGTATAAACTGGTACGATTTCGTACCATATTTTTGAGTTCGTACTAGTTCACACCATTTCGTACCATTTTGTACTTGTTCATAACATTTCGTGTAATTTCGTACCAGTTCGGACCAAATTGTACAATTTGGCCCATATTGTACATACTCGTACGAGCTCGTACGATCTCGTACCTGTTTGTTCCATTTCATGCCATTTCGTGTGATTTCCTACCAGGTCTGACCAAATCGTACGATTTGGCCCATATTGTACAGACATGTACGAGTTCGTTCCAGTTCGTACGATTTCGTACCTACTTGTACAATTTCATACCATTTCGTGTGATTTCGTACCATTTCGAAATCATACGATTTGGCCCATATTGTACATACTCGTACGAGTTCGTACCTGTTTTACTATTTCATGCCATTTCGTGTGATTTCATACCAATTCGGAGCAAATCGTACGATTTGGCCCATATTGTACAAACTCATGCCAGTTCGGACAAAATCGTACGATTTGGCCCATATTGTATAAACTGGTACGATTTCGTACCATATTTTTGAGTTCGTACTAGTTCACACCATTTCGTACGATTTTGTACTTGTTCATAACATTTCGTGTAGTTTCGTACCAGTTCGGACCAAATTGTACAATTTGGCCCATATTGTACATACTCGTACGAGCTCGTACGATTTCGTACCTGTTTGTACCATTTCATGCCATCTCGTGTGATTTCGTACCAGTTCTGACCAAATCGTACGATTTGGCCCATATTGTACAAACTCGTACGAGTTCGTACCAGTTCGTACGATTTCGTACCTGCTTGTACAATTTCATACCATTTCGTGTGATTTCGTACCAGTTCGGACCAAATTGTACGATTTGGCCCATATTGTATAAACTAGTACGATTTCGAACCATTTTTTCGAGATCGTACTATTCATACCATTTCGTACAATTTCGTACCCATTCGTAATAGTTTCGACCAGATCGTACAATTTGGCCCATTTTGTACAAACTCGGACGAGTTCGTACCATTTTTTAAGAGATAGTACTAGTTCGTACAATTTCGTACCTGTTTGTACCATTTCACACCATTTAGTATGATTTCGTACCAGTTCGGACCAAATCGTACGATTTGGCCCTTATTGAATAAAATGGTTCGATTTCGTACCATTTTTTGAGTTCGTACTAGTTCATACCATTTCGTACGATTTCGTACCTGATAATACCATTTCGTGGGATTTCTTACCAATTCGGACGAAATCGTACGATTTGGCCCATATTGTACATACTCTCACGAGTTCATACCATTTTTTCGAGTTCGTACCAGTTCGTACGATTTGGCCCATATTGTATAAACTAGTACGATTTCGAACCATTTTTTTGAGTTCGTACTATTCATACCATTTCGTACGATTTCGTACCCATTCGTAATAGTTTTGACCAGATCGTACAATTTGGCCCATTTTGTACAAACTCGTACGAGTTCATACCATTTTTTACGAGATCGTACCAGTTCGTACAATTTCGTACCTGTTTGTACCATTTCACACCATTTAGTATGATTTCGTACCAGTTCGGACCAAATCGTACGATTTGGCCCTTATTGAATAAAATGGTTCGATTTCGTACCATTTTTTTGAGTTCGTACTAGTTCATACCATTTGTACGATTTCGTACCTGATAATACCATTTCGTGGAATTTCCTACCAGTTCGGACGAAATCGTACGATTTGGCCCATATTGTACATACTCGTACGAGTTCTTACCATTTTGCACCATTTCGTATGATTTCGTACCAGTTCGGACCAAATCGTACGATTTGGCCCATGTTGCAAAAACTGGTACGATTTCGTAACATTTTTTCAACATCGTACTAGTTCATACCATTTCGTACGATTTCACACTTGTTTGTACCATCTCGTGTGATTTCCTACTAGTTCGGACCAAATTGTACGATTTGGCCCATATTGTACATACACGTACGAGTTCGTACGATTTCGTCACTGTTTGTACCATTTCGTGTGATTTCGTACCAGTTCGGACCAAATCGTACGATTTGGCCCATATTGTACATACTCGTACGAGTTCGTACCAGTTTGTACTATTTCATACCATTTCGTGTGATTTCATACCAATTCGGAGCAAATCGTACGATTTGGCCCATATTGAACAAACTCATACCAGTTCGGACAAAATCGTACAATTTGGCCCATATTGTATAAACTGGTACGATTTCGTACCATATTTTTGAGTTCGTACTAGTTCACACCATTTCGTACGATTTTGTACTTGTTCATAACATTTCGTGTAATTTCGTACCAGTTCGGACCAAATTGTACAATTTGGCCCATATTGTACATACTCGTACGAGCTCGTACGATCTCGTACCTGTTTGTTCCATTTCATGCCATTTCGTGTGATTTCCTACCAGGTCTGACCAAATCGTACGATTTGGCCCATATTGTACAGACATGTACGAGTTCGTTCCAGTTCGTACGATTTCGTACCTACTTGTACAATTTCATACCATTTCGTGTGATTTCGTACCATTTCGAAATCGTACGATTTGGCCCATATTGTACATACTCGTACGAGTTCGTACCTGTTTTACTATTTCATGCCATTTCGTGTGATTTAATTCGGAGCAAATCGTACGATTTGGCCCATATTGTAGAAACTCATGCCAGTTCGGACAAAATCATACGATTTGGCCCATATTGTATAAACTGGTACGATTTCGTACCATATTTTTGAGTTCGTACTAGTTCACACCATTTCGTACGATTTTGTACTTGTTCATAACATTTCGGGTAATTTCGTACCAGTTCGGACCAAATTGTACAATTTGGCCCATAATGTACATACTCGTACGATCTCGTACGATTTCGTACCTGTTTGTTCCATTTCATGCCATTTCGTGTGATTTCGTACCAGTTCTGACCAAATCGTACGATTTGGCCCATATTGTACAAACTTGTACGAGTTCGTACCAGTTCGTACGATTTCGTACCTGCTTGTACAATTTCATACCATTTCGTGTGATTTCATACCAGTTCGGACCAAATTGTACGATTTGGCCCATATTGTATAAACTAGTACGATTTCGAACCATTTTTTCGAGATCGTACTATTCATACCATTTCGTACAATTTCGTACCCATTCGTAATAGTTTCGACCAGATCGTACAATTTGGCCCATTTTGTACAAACTCGGACGAGTTCGTACCATTTTTTAAGAGATAGTACTAGTTCGTACAATTTCGTACCTGTTTGTACCATTTCACACCATTTAGTATGATTTCGTACCAGTTCGGACCAAATCGTACGATTTGGCCCTTATTGAATAAAATGGTTCGATTTCGTACCATTTTTTCAGTTCGTACTAGTTCATACCATTTCGTACGATTTCGTACCTGATAATACCATTTCGTGGGATTTCTTACCATTTCGGACGAAATCCTACGATTTGGCCCATATTGTACATACTCGCACGAGTTCATACCATTTTTTCAAGTTCGTACCAGTTCGTACGATTTCGTACCAGTTTGGACCAAATCGTACGATTTGGCCCATGTTGCAAAAACTGGTACGATTTCGTACCATTTTTTCAACATCGTACTAGTTCATACCATTTCGTATGATTTCGCACTTGTTCGTACCATCTCGTGTGACTTCCAACCAGTTCGGACGAAATTGTCCGATTTGGCCCATATTGTACATACACATAAGAGTTCGTACACGTTCGTACGATTTCGTCACTGTTTGTACCATTTCGATTGATTTCTTTCCAGTTCGGACCAAATCGTACGATTTGGCCCATATTGTACATACTCGTACGAGATCGTACCAGTTTGTACTATTTCATACCATTTCGTGTGATTTCATACCAATTCGGAGCAAATTGTACGATTTGGCCCAAATTGTACGATTTGGCCCAAATTGTACAAACTCATACCAGTTCAGACAAAATCGTACGATTTGGCCCATATTGTACAAACGCATGCCAGTTCGGACAAAATCGTACGATTTGGCCCATATTGTATAAACTGGTACGATTTCGTACCTTATTTTTGAGTTCGTACTAGTTCACACCATTTTGTACGATTTTGTACTTGTTCATAACATTTCGTGTAATTTCGTACCAGTTCGAACCAAATTGTACAATTTGGCCCATATTTTACATACTCGTACGAGCTCGTACGATTTCGTACATGTTTGTTCCATTTCATGCCATTTCGTGTGATTTCGTACCAATTCTGACCAGATTGTACGATTTGGCCCTTATTGCACAAACTTGTACGAGTTCGTACCAGTTCATACGATTTCGTACCTGCTTGTACAATTTCATACCATTTCGTCTGATTTCGTACCAGTTCGGACCAAATCGTACGATTTGGCCCATATTGTATAAACTAGTACGATTTCGAACTATTTTTTTGAGTTCGTACTATTCATACCATTTCGTACGATTTCGTACCCATTCGTAATAGTTTTGACCAGATCGTACAATTTGGCCCATTTTGTACAAACTCGTTCGAGTTCATACCATTTTTTACGAGATCGTACCAGTTCGTACAATTTCGTACCTGTTTGTACCATTTCACACCATTTAGTATGATTTCGTACCAGTTCGGACCAAATCGTACGATTTGGCCCTTATTGAATAAAATGGTTCGATTTCGTACCATTTTTTTGAGTTCGTACTAGTTCATACCATTTGTACGATTTCGTACCTGATAATACCATTTCGTGGAATTTCCTACCAGTTCGGACGAAATCGTACGATTTGGCCCATATTGTACATACTCGTACGAGTTCATACCATTTTGCACCATTTCGTATGATTTCGTACCAGTTCGGACCAAATCGTACGATTTGGCCCATGTTGCAAAAACTGGTACGATTTCGTAACATTTTTTCAACATCGTACTAGTTCATACCATTTCGTACGATTTCACACTTGTTCGTACCATCTCGTGTGATTTCCTACTAGTTCGGACCAAATTGTACGATTTGGCCCATATTGTACATACACGTACGAGTTCGTACGATTTCGTCACTGTTTGTACCATTTCGTGTGATTTCGTACCAGTTCGGACCAAATGGTACGATTTGGCCCATATTGTACATACTCGTACGAGTTCGTACCAGTTTGTACTATTTCATACCATTTCGTGTGATTTCATACCAATTCGGAGCAAATCGTACGATTTGGCCCATATTGAACAAACTCATACCAGTTCGGACAAAATCGTACAATTTGGCCCATATTGTATAAACTGGTACGATTTCGTACCATATTTTTGAGTTCGTACTAGTTCACACCATTTCGTACGATTTTGTACTTGTTCATAACATTTCGTGTAATTTCGTACCAGTTCGGACCAAATTGTACAATTTGGCCCATATTGTACATACTCGTACGAGCTCGTACGATCTCGTACCTGCTTGTTCCATTTCACGCCATTTCGTGTGATTTCCTACCAGGTCTGACCAAATCGTACGATTTGGCCCATATTGTACAGACATGTACGAGTTCGTTCCAGTTCGTACGATTTCGTACCTACTTGTACAATTTCATACCATTTCGTGTGATTTCGTACCATTTCGAAATCGTACGATTTGGCCCATATTGTACATACTCGTACGAGTTCGTACCTGTTTTACTATTTCATGCCATTTCGTGTGATTTCATACCAATTCGGAGCAAATCGTACGATTTGGCCCATTTTGTAGAAACTCATGCCAGTTCGGACAAAATCATACGATTTGGCCCATATTGTATAAACTGGTACGATTTCGTACCATATTTTTGAGTTCGTACTAGTTCACACCATTTCGTACGATTTTGTACTTGTTCATAACATTTCGGGTAATTTCGTACCAGTTCAGACCAAATTGTACAATTTGGCCCATAATGTACATACTCGTACGATCTCGTACGATTTCGTACCTGTTTGTTCCATTTCATGCCATTTCGTGTGATTTCGTACCAGTTCTGACCAAATCGTACGATTTGGCCCATATTGTACAAACTTGTACGAGTTCGTACCAGTTCGTACGATTTCGTACCTGCTTGTACAATTTCATACCATTTCGTGTGATTTCATACCAGTTCGGACCAAATTGTACGATTTGGCCCATATTGTATAAACTAGTACGATTTCGAACCATTTTTTCGAGATCGTACTATTCATACCATTTTGTACAATTTCGTACCCATTCGTAATAGTTTCGACCAGATCGTACAATTTGGCCCATTTTGTACAAACTCGGACGAGTTCGTACCATTTTTTAAGAGATAGTACTAGTTCGTACAATTTCGTACCTGTTTGTACCATTTCACACCATTTAGTATGATTTCGTACCAGTTCGGACCAAATCGTACGATTTGGCCCTTATTGAATAAAATGGTTCGATTTCGTACCATTTTTTGAGTTCGTACTAGTTCATACCATTTCGTACGATTTCGTACCTGATAATACCATTTCGTGGGATTTCTTACCAATTCGGACGAAATTGTACGATTTGGCCCATATTGTACATACTCGCACGAGTTCATACCATTTTTTCGAGTTCGTACCAGTTCGTACGATTTCGTACCAGTTTGGACCAAATCGTACGATTTGGCCCATGTTGCAAAAACTGGTACGATTTCGTACCATTTTTTCAACAGCGTACTAGTTCATACCATTTCGTATGATTTCGCACTTGTTCGTACCATCTCGTGTGATTTCCAACCAGTTCGGACCAAATTGTCCGATTTGGCCCATATTGTACATACACATACGAGTTCGTACACGTTCGTACGATTTCGTCACTGTTTGTACCATTTCGATTGATTTCTTTCCAGTTCGGACCAAATCGTACGATTGGGCCCATATTGTACATACTCGTACGAGATCGTACCAGTTTGTACTATTTCATACCATTTCGTGTGATTTCATACCAATTCGGAGCAAATTGTACGATTTGGCCCAAATTGTACAAACTCATACCAGTTCAGACAAAATCGTACGATTTGGCCCATATTGTACAAACGCATGCCAGTTCGGACAAAATCGTACGATTTGGCCCATATTGTATAAACTGGTACGATTTCGTACCATATTTTTGAGTTCGTACTAGTTCACACCATTTTGTACGATTTTGTACTTGTTCATAACATTTCGTGTAATTTCGTACCAGTTCGAACCAAATTGTACAATTTGGCCCATATTTTACATACTCGTACGAGCTCGTACGATTTCGTACATGTTTGTTCCATTTCATGCCATTTCGTGTGATTTCGTACCAATTCTGACCAGATTGTACGATTTGGCCCTTATTGCACAAACTTGTACGAGTTCGTACCAGTTCATACGATTTCGTACCTGCTTGTACAATTTCATACCATTTCGTTTGATTTCGTACCAGTTCGGACCAAATCGTACGATTTGGCCCATATTGTATAAACTAGTACGATTTCGAACTATTTTTTTGAGTTCGTACTATTCATACCATTTCGTACGATTTCGTACCCATTCGTAATAGGTTTGACCAGATCGTACAATTTGGCCCATTTTGTACAAACTCGTACGAGTTCATACCATTTTTTACGAGATCGTACCAATTCGTACAATTTCGTACCTGTTTGTACCATTTCACACCATTTAGTATGATTTCGTACCAGTTCGGACCAAATCGTACGATTTGGCCCTTACTGAATAAAATGGTTCGATTTCGTACCATTTTTTTGAGTTCGTACTAGTTCATACCATTTGTACGATTTCGTACCTGATAATACCATTTCGTGGAATTTCCTACCAGTTCGGACGAAATCGTACGATTTGGCCCATATTGTACATACTCGTACGAGTTCATACCATTTTGCACCATTTCGTATGATTTCGTACCAGTTCGGACCAAATCGTACGATTTGGCCCATGTTGCAAAAACTGGTACGATTTCGTAACATTTTTTCAACATCGTACTAGTTCATACCATTTCGTACGATTTCACACTTGTTCGTACCATCTCGTGTGATTTCCTACTAGTTCGGACCAAATTGTACGATTTGGCCCATATTGTACATACACGTACGAGTTCGTACGACTTCGTCACTGTTTGTACCATTTCGTGTGATTTCGTACCAGTTCAGACCAAATCGTACGATTTGGCCCATATTGTACATACTCGTACGAGTTCGTACCAGTTTGTACTATTTCATACCATTTCGTGTGATTTCATACCAATTCGGAGCAAATCGTACGATTTGGCCCATATTGAACAAACTCATACCAGTTCGGACAAAATCGTACAATTTGGCCCATATTGTATAAACTGGTACGATTTCGTACCATATTTTTGAGTTCGTACTAGTTCACACCATTTCGTACGATTTTGTACTTGTTCATAACATTTCGTGTAATTTCGTACCAGTTCGGACCAAATTGTACAATTTGGCCCATATTGTACATACTCGTACGAGCTCGTACGATCTCGTACCTGTTTGTTCCATTTCATGCCATTTCGTGTGATTTCCTACCAGGTCTGACCAAATCGTACGATTTGGCCCATATTGTACAGACATGTACGAGTTCGTTCCAGTTCGTACGATTTCGTACCTACTTGTACAATTTCATACCATTTCGTGTGATTTCGTACCATTTCGAAATCGTACGATTTGGCCCATATTGTACATACTCGTACGAGTTCGTACCTGTTTTACTATTTCATGCCATTTCGTGTGATTTAATTCGGAGCAAATCGTACGATTTGGCCCATCTCCTCCCATGTGGCAATGGCTGGCTCATCGTGCCTTCTCCTCTCCTTCGTCAATTGGTCCCACCACACCAAAGCATAATCTGTAAATTCAATAGAAGCAACCTGCACTTTTTGAAGATCAGTGTAATTGCTACAGGAAAAAATTTGTTCAATTTTGGTCTCCCATTCCAAATACACATCAGCATCATTTTTCCCAACAAACTGTGGTACTTTAATTTTTATACCACCCAACCTATCTTCTCTAGGTTCATCACGTCTTCTCCTCCGACCCTCCTCATCACTATTATTTTGTCTATTTTCTAATTGATCAATTCTCTCCTGTATACCTTCCACTTCCTCTTTCAAAAGTTCTCTCATTTTTGCCGTGAGGGCATCAAAAAGTAAACGATTTTGAGCATCCATAACTCTCACAGTTCTTTAAAGAAACCAGAAAAATGATCAAAACAAAGAAAACAATTTCAAATAATAATCCACACACACAAAAAGCTTTGGAAGGAAAAACAAAGTCTTGGAAAACAAAGTTTAAAGGATTAGAAGAAGAAAGGAAAATTTAGGCTAGGGAAGACAAACAACCAGAATTTGTTTTTTTTTTTTTTTTGATATACTTTTTTTTTTTTGACTCAAAAGCAAAGAAAATAATACACAAAGCTTGAAATTGTTGAACAAACTAGAACCTTGCTCTGATACCAAATGATGACCACCTTGTGGTGAAAATTGGTCATTTCTTTGATTTTCAATAGAAAGTCTGGTTGTTTCTTATGTTTTTGTATTTTTGGGTTTAGGATGGAAGAAAATGGAAAAGGAAACTTGAAATTTTCGTGGTCTTTGTAAAGTAGGGCTTATGCTCACACTAGTTAACAATTGGTGTGAATTTGGTGAAAGAAATGGAATGAAAGGAAAGGGGCGCCACCTTGTCTAATCCAAGACTAGGATAAGCCTATGAATGTGAGGATCACCACAAGAAAAGGAGTTCTTGATATGATCAAAGTTTGGTCCAATCCAGAACCTAGAGAGTATGAACTCAAAATGTTGTTAAAATCTTTGTTAAAAACTTCAGCTACACTTACACTCTCTATTTGTAATAAGAGAGTGCTTGTTGTTACAAAGAAAGAAGACCAAAAGCTATTACAATACCCTAAGCCTATGCTAATTTCGAAATTAGCTAATAGGAATCCTAAGCTAGTGTAATAAAACTCAATTACAAGTAATTACAAGCAATTCAAGTCTAGGAGTTGTTACACAAACACATATTAATGGAAATTACACTCTTTGATGCACTAATAATGAGATGTTGTAGAATAAATTCCATTGTCTTGTAACTCCTCTCTCCTTAATGTGCCTTTGATGAGATGTTGGAGAATTAATCCTATTGTCTTGTAACTCCTTGGCTTTGATTGTCATGAATGCCTTTCTTTGATTCCAACAATTATTGACTCTATCTCCACACTTGGAGTATGTGACTCCTACACCACTTGAAGTGGATTAAACACACCAAAAATAAATTAACTAAGTGCATGGTTCCCAAATATATCAATTGGTCACATGCAATTTTATTCAATTAAAATAGAAACTCCTTTTAAGTCATGCAACTAGCGCCTTCTCGATAGCTTGTATGACAAGCATGGTTTTTGGTGCAATTACTTCCTTGCCCTCATTTGAATTTGCCTTGGTGATGAACTGGACTAGACTTTCTTGGACTCTCCTTGCCCTTGCTCTAGTTATTGGACCTCCTAAGCTTTGCAAGGCATCTTGATGCTCTATGTCCTCATCAGAAATGGTATGAAATTGTACAAGCAGGTAAGAGATCGTATGAACTGGTACGAACTCGTACAAGTTTGTACAATAAGGGCCAAATCGTACGATCTGGTCAGAATTGGTACGAAATCACACGAAATGGCATGAAATGGAACAAACAGGTACAAAATCGTACGAGCTCGTACGAGTATGTACAATATGGGCCAAATTGTACAATTTGGTCCGAACTGGTACGAAACTACACGAAATGTTATGAACAAGTACAAAATCGTACGAAATGGTGTGAACTAGTACGAACTCAAAAATATGGTACGAAATCGTACCAGTTTATACAATATGGGCCAAATCGTACGATTTTGTCCGAATTGGCATGTGTTTGTACAATATGGGCCAAATCGTACGATTTTGTCTGAACTGGTATGAGTTTGTACAATTTGGGCCAAATCGTACGATTTGCTCCGAATTGGTATGAAATCACACGAAATGGTATGAAATAGTACAAACTGGTACGATCTCGTACGAGTATGTACAATATGGGCCAAATCGTACGATTTGGTCCGAACTGGTATGAAATCACACGAAATGGTACAAACAGTGACGAAATCGTACGAACGTGTACGAACTCGTATGCGTATGTACAATATGGGCCAAATCGGACAATTTGGTCCGAACTGGTTGGAAATCACACGAGATGGTACGAACAAGTGCGAAATCATACGAAATGGTATGAACTAGTACGATGTTGAAAAAATGGTACGAAATCGTACCAGTTTTTGCAACATGGGCCAAATCGTACGATTTGGTCCGAACTGGTACGAAATCGTACGAACTGGTACGAACTCGAAAAATGGTATGAACTCGTACGAGTATGTACAATATGGGCCAAATCGTACGATTTCGTCCGAATTGGTAAGAAATCCCACGAAATGGTATTATCAGGTACGAAATCGTACGAAATGGTATGAACTAGTACGAACTCAAAAAATGGTACGAAATCGAACCATTTTTTTCAATAAGGGCCAAATCGTACGATTTGGTCCGAACTGGTACGAAATCATACTAAATGGTGTGAAATGGTACAAACAGGTACGAAATTATATGAACTAGTACGATCTCTTAAAAAATGGTACGAACTCGTCCGAGTTTGTACAAAATGGGCCAAATTGTACGATCTGGTCGAAACTATTACGAATGGGTACGAAATTGTACGAAATGGTATGAATAGTACGATCTCGAAAAAATGGTTTGAAATCGTACTAGTTTATACAATATGGGCCAAATCGTACAATTTGGTCCGACCTGGTTCGAAATCACACAAAATGGTATGAAATTGTACAAACAGGTACGAAATCGTACGAACTAGTACGAACTCGTACGAGTTTGTACAATATGGGCCAAATCGTACGATTTGGTCCGAACTGGTACGAAATCACACGAAATGGTATGAAATTGTACAAGCAGGTACGAAATCGTACGAACTGGAAATTTCCTACTAGTTCGGACCAAATTGTACGATTGATGACCACCTTGTGGTGAAATTGGTCATTTCTTTGATTTTCAGTAGAAAGTCTGGTTGTTTCTTATGTTTTTGTATTTTTGGGTTTAGGATGGAAGAAAATGGAAAAGGAAACTTGAAATTTTCGTGGTCTTTGTAAAGTAGGGCTTATGCTCACACTAGTTAACAATTGGTGTGAATTTGGTGAAAGAAATGGAATGAAAGGAAAGGGGCGCCACCTTGTCTAATCCAAGACTAGGATAAGCCTATGAATGTGAGGATCACCACAAGAAAAGGAGTTCTTGATATGATCAAAGTTTGGTCCAATCCAGAACCTAGAGAGTATGAACTCAAAATGTTGTTAAAATCTTTGTTAAAAACTTCAGCTACACTTACACTCTCTATTTGTAATAAGAGAGTGCTTGTTGTTACAAAGAAAGAAGACCAAAAGCTATTACAATACCCTAAGCCTATGCTAATTTCGAAATTAGCTAATAGGAATCCTAAGCTAGTGTAATAAAACTCAATTACAAGTAATTACAAGCAATTCAAGTCTAGGAGTTGTTACACAAACACATATTAATGGAAATTACACTCTTTGATGCACTAATAATGAGATGTTGTAGAATAAATTCCATTGTCTTGTAACTCCTCTCTCCTTAATGTGCCTTTGATGAGATGTTGGAGAATTAATCCTATTGTCTTGTAACTCCTTGGCTTTGATTGTCATGAATGCCTTTCTTTGATTCCAACAATTATTGACTCTATCTCCACACTTGGAGTATGTGACTCCTACACCACTTGAAGTGGATTAAACACACCGAAAATAAATTAACTAAGTGCATGGTTCCCAAATATATCAATTGGTCACATGCAATTTTATTCAATTAAAATAGAAACTCCTTTTAAGTCATGCAACTAGCGCCTTCTCCATAGCTTGTATGACAAGCATGGTTTTTGGTGCAATTACTTCCTTGCCCTCATTTGAATTTGCCTTGGTGATGAACTGGACTAGACTTTCTTGGACTCTCCTTGCCCTTGCTCTAGTTATTGGACCTCCTAAGCTTTGCAAGGCATCTTGATGCTCTATGTCCTCATCATTCCCTCCCTCTTGAGAAGAATTCGACCTCGAATTGAAATCTTCATCACCTGCATCAAAAGGAGATAAGTCAGCAACATTAAAAGTGGCACTAACACCATACTCACCGGGTAGGTCCACTTTATATGCATTATTATTCACTTTGGCAACCACTTGAAAAGGACCATCACCCCTAGGCATTAGTTTGGATTTCCTCTGTGTTGGAAACCTTTCTTTCCTCATATGAACCCAAACCCAATCCCCGGGTTCAAAGATAACTTGTTTGCGCCCTTTATTGGCATTTTTGGCATAGCCCTCATTTTTCTTTTCAATTTGCATTTTGATTTTCTCATGCAAATTCCTAACAAATTCAGCTTTGGCCTTGCCATCTTTATGCTTCAAAAGAGATGTGTTAGGTAATGGTAAAAGATCAAGAGGAGTTAAAGGATTATAACCATACACAATCTCAAATGGTGAGTGATTTGTGGTACTATGGACAACCCTATTATAAGCAAATTCAACATGTGGCAGCCATGTTTCCCACATTTTCAAGTTCTTTGAAAGCACAGCCCTTAAAAGAGTAGAGAGAGTTCGGTTTACTACCTCAGTTTGCCCATCAGTTTGAGGATGACAAGTTGTAGAGAATAGTAACTTAGTTCCCACCTTACCCCACAAAGTCCTCCAGAAGTGGCTTAAAAATTTAGTGTCTCGGTCTGACACTATGCTTTTTGGTAAGCCATGTAGGCGCACCACTTCTTTGAAAAATAAGTCAGCAACATGGCAAGCATCATCTGCCTTTTTGCATGGAATAAAATGCGCCATCTTTGAGAACCTGTCCACAACAACAAAAATAGAGTCTTTCCCATTCTTTGTTCTAGGTAAGCCTAAGACAAAGTCCATGGAAAGGTCAATCCAAGGGTATTCAGGAACAGGCAATGGAGTATATAAGCCATGGGGCATAACTTTGGATTTGGCCCTCTTGCAAACAATGCATCTTTCACAATATTTTTGCACATCAACTTTCATGTGAGGCCAATAAAAATGCTCTTTCAAAATTTCCAAAGTTTTAGGAACACCAAAATGTCCCATTAAGCCCCCCTCATGCGCCTCTTTGACTAAGAGCTCTCTAATGGATCCTTTTGGCACACACAACCTTTTTTCTTTAAACAAATAATCATTGTGCCTAAAAAATCCATTATGGGCAGCATGCACACATACAGCATATTTAACAGAAAAATCAAGATCATGCTGATACAATTCCTTAATGTGTTCAAGACCAAAAATTTTAGTTTCAAGGGTAGAGAGTAAGGCGTACCTTCTTGACAATGCATCAGCCACAACATTGGCTTTACCCTTCTTATGCTTAATCACATAAGGAAATTGCTCCAAAAATTCGACCCATTTAGCATGCCTCTTGTTCAACTTACCTTGTCCTTTTAGATACTTCAAGGACTCATGATCACTATGAATGACAAATTCTTTGGGCAGCAAGTAATGTTGCCATGTTTGCAATGCCCTTACTAAGGCATACAATTCCTTATCATAAGTTGAGTAATTTAGGGCAGCCCCTTTTAATTTCTCACTAAAATAAGCAATTGGATGACCTTCTTGCATCAAAACAGCCCCAATTCCCACATTGGAAGCATCACACTCAATTTCAAAAGATTTTAAAAAATTAGGCAATGCTAGAATTGGTGCTTGGGTGAGCTTTTCTTTAAGGATAGAAAAAGCTTGTTCTTGTTTCTCACCCCATTTAAAACCGATTTCTTTTTTAACAATTTCATTAAGAGGTGCAGCAATAGTACTAAAGTCCTTGACAAACCTCCTATAGAAACTTGCTAAACCATGAAAACTTCTTACCTCAGTCACACTTTTGGGCGTTGGCCACTCTTGGATTGCCTTCACCTTTGCTTCATCCACATGTACTCCTTGAGAGCTTATGACAAAACCTAGGAAAACAACTTGATCCGTGCAAAAAACACATTTTTCCAAGTTTGCAAATAAGATTTCTTTTCTTAGCACATTTAAAACAGCCCTTAGATGAATGCAATGGTCCTCTAAATTTTTGCTATATATCAAGATATCATCAAAATATACAACAACAAATTTTCCCAAAAATTCCCTCAAAACATGGTTCATTAATCTCATGAAAGTGCTAGGTGCATTAGTTAAGCCAAAAGGCATAACTAACCATTCATATAAACCATATTTAGTTTTGAAAGCAGTTTTCCACTCATCCCCTTCTCTTATCCTAATTTGATGATATCCACTTTTCAAATCAATTTTGGAAAATAAAGATGCACCAAACAATTCATCAAGCAAGTCATCCAACCTAGGTATTGGGTGCCTATACTTGACGGTGATATTGTTAACAGCCCTACAATCAGTGCACATTCTCCAACTACCATCTTTTTTTGGAACTAAAATAACAGGGACAGCACATGGGCTTAAGCTTTCTCTTACCCAACCTTTACTTACCAACTCAGCCACTTGTTTTTGTATCTCTTGTGTTTGTTGTGGGTTGCTCTGGTAGGCTGGCTTATTAGGCAAAGCGGCCCCTGGAACGAGGTCAATGTGGTGCTCAATCCCTCTCAAAGGTGGTAACCCACTTGGTACCTCTTTAGGGAACAATTCCTCAAATTCCTGCAAAAGAGAATTTATGCAACTTGGCATTTCTTGAGTGTTAGATAAATTTTCTAGCAAAGCCACCTCTTTGCTAAAAAGCAAATATAGGGGCTGACTTGCAAGAATAGCACTTTTAACCTCCCCTTTTGTCGCCATCAAACTTTCTTTTTTTTCATCAATATTTTTTTTTGCACTCTTTTTTCTCTCTTTTTCTTTGGCGATCTTTTCTTCTTTTTCTTTTTCTTTATCTTTTTCTTTTTCTTTTTCTTTTTCATATTTTTCTCTCAATACTTTTTGATCATCTCTCACCTCACTTGGACTCAAAGGAGCCAATACAATACGTTTTCCACGATGAACAAAAGAGTACTTGTTGGTACGCCCTTCATGATTGGCGTTTTTATCAAATTGCCAAGGCCTTCCCAACAAGAGATGGGTAGCCTCCATAGGAACTACATCACAAACAGCCACATCCTCATATTTACCAATTGAAAAAGAAATTTCTACTTGTGCATCAACAATCATCTCAATATCATTAACAAGCCATTGAAGCTTATATGGTTTGGGATGTGGTTTAATTTCTAGCTGGAGTTTGGAAACTAACCTTGTGCTGGCAAAATTGGTACAACTCCCACCATCAATAATAAGGGAACATACCTTTCCTTGTATGAGACATCTTGATTGAAAGATATTCTCTCTTTGAGTTTTATCCTCCTCCTTCACAAAATTTCCCAACAAACTCCTCACCAAGAGTAGTTCACCACTAGGAATTTCTTCTTCATTCATTTTCTTTAAGAACTCAAGCAATAAAAATGGTAAAGAAAACCTGAAATTTCTTGACCAAAGGTCCAAATCGAACCTTGCTTTGATACCAAATGATGACCACCTTGTGGTGAAAATTGGTCATTTCTTTGATTTTCAATAGAAAGTCTGGTTGTTTCTTATGTTTTTGTATTTTTGGGTTTAGGATGGAAGAAAATGGAAAAGGAAACTTGAAATTTTCGTGGTCTTTGTAAAGTAGTGCTTATGCTCACACTAGTTAACAATGGGTGTGAATTTGGTGAAAGAAATGGAATGAAAGGAAAGGGGCGCCACATTGTCTAATCCAAGACTAGGATAAGCCTATGAATGTGAGGATCACCACAAGAAAAGGAGTTCTTGATATGATCAAAGTTTGGTCCAATCCAGAACCTAGAGAGTATGAACTCAAAATGTTGTTAAAATCTTTGTTAAAAACTTCAGCTACACTTACACTCTCTATTTGTAATAAGAGAGTGCTTGTTGTTACAAAGAAAGAAGACCAAAAGCTATTACAATACCCTAGCCTATGCTAATTTCGAAATTAGCTAATAGGAATCCTAAGCTAGTGTAATAAAACTCAATTACAAGTAATTACAAGCAATTCAAGTCTAGGAGTTGTTACACAAACACATATTAATGGAAATTACACTCTTTGATGCACTAATAATGAGATGTTGTAGAATAAATTCCATTGTCTTGTAACTCCTCTCTCATTAATGTGCCTTTGATGAGATGTTGGAGAATTAATCCTATTGTCTTGTAACTCCTTGGCTTTGATTGTCATGAATGCCTTTCTTTGATTCCAACAATTATTGACTCTATCTCCACACTTGGAGTATGTGACTCCTACACCACTTGAAGTGGATTAAACACACCGAAAATAAATTAACTAAGTGCATGGTTCCCAAATATATCAATTGGTCACATGCAATTTTATTCAATTAAAATAGAAACTCCTTTTAAGTCATGCAACTAGCGCCTTCTCCATAGCTTGTATGACAAGCATGGTTTTTGGTGCAATTACTTCCTTGCCCTCATTTGAATTTGCCTTGGTGATGAACTGGACTAGACTTTCTTGGACTCTCCTTGCCCTTGCTCTAGTTATTGGACCTCCTAAGCTTTGCAAGGCATCTTGATGCTCTATGTCCTCATCAATGGTGGACAAATGCACGTGGAATGATGCAACTTCAAGGGACTCCGCTTCAGTGGACGAACTTCAAGGAAATGTTTTTGGGTCACTATTTTCCGGAATCTGAAAGGTTGGCTAAACAGATGGAATTTGTCAGCCTAAAGCAAGGGGAAATGACTGTAGGTCAATATGCTGCTAAGTTCGAAAGACTGTCACAGTTCTATGAATTGGGTACTCATGCTCCGGATGACAAATGGAAGAGAGTGATGTTCAAACAAGGTTTAAGGGGGGATGTGAACCAAGGCCTCAGTTCATATACCATGACTTCATATCCTGCTCTTGTTGAACAAGCTCACGCAGCAGAAAGTGATCTCAAGAAAATGTATGCGGAGAGAAGAGGCTTTTGGAATGAAAAGAAAAGGAGTAATGAATCATCTTCATCAAACCCTAGATTTAAGGGAAATGCAAACAAGGGAAAGCAAGTTCAGTCGAACGACACTGTTGGGTACCGCAGATGCGCCGTGTGTAAAAAGAATCATCAAGGGAAGTGTCAATCAGAGACAAAGCCCAATCAGTGCTATGTGTGCAAGGAGGTGGGTCACTATGCCAACAACTGTCCAGCAAGGAAAGCTTTCTTGGAGTCTCCTGATGCTCCGAGACAGGCTCGAGTCAACACTTTGGATGCCAAGACCATCAAGCCAGCTGATAATCTTATAGGGGGTACAGGTTCTATCTTTAACCAAACTGTTAATATTCTGTATGATTCTGGTGCTACTCACTGTTTTATCTCCGAAGCATGTGCTGAACGGTTAGGATTAGAAGTATCTCCTATATCCGAACCAATCACAATTCGTACTGCTGCAAGGGGTCGTGTTCGAACCCAATCATTGTGCCTTAACTGTCTGCTTACCATAGGAGGCAGGGATTTTGTTGTTGATTTTATCTGTTTGCCTATGAGGGGAATGAAGATTGTTTTGGGAATGAATTGGATGACTTCCAATCACATTACTATTGACTGTTTCAATCGGGCAATTAATTTTCCTTCTGAAGTAGCGGGACAGTCACTACCTGCAAATGATGGTGTTATTTCATTCGCTTCAGCCAGCCAGACCCTATTCCAAGGTGCGGAAGCTTTTGTTGTTATTTTGTCTGCATCAACTGAAGCTGATTTGGATTTATCGTCTATTCAAATTGTTAATGAATTCTTAGATGTTTTTCCCGAGGAAGTTTCCTCTTTGCCTCCAGAGCGAGAGGTAGAATTCTCTATAGATTTGGCACCCGGTACAGGACCAATATCCATGCCACCTTATAGGATGTCTCCTCTCGAACTAAAGGAATTGAAGTCTCAACTTGAGGAATTAACTTCCAAGAAGTTTATTCGACCGAGTGCTTCTCCATGGGGTGCTCCGGTATTGCTAGTCAAGAAGAAGGACGGAAGTATGAGATTGTGCATAGACTACCGTCAGCTGAATAAAATCACTATCAAGAACAAGTATCCATTGCCAAGGATAGATGATCTGCTTGACCAACTTCGAGGTGCTAAAGTTTTCTCCAAAATTGATCTAAGGTCAGGGTACCATCAAATCAGGGTAAGAGCCTTAGACATTCCGAAGACTGCTTTTCGTACGAGGTACGGACACTACGAGTTTGTGGTGATGCCCTTCGGATTGACTAACGCTCCAGCCATATTCATGGATTATATGAATAGAGTATTTCATTCCTACCTAGATCAGTTTGTGGTCGTTTTTATTGATGATATCCTGGTTTACTCAAAGTCAGTGGAGGAGCATGCTCAGCATCTCCGCTTTGTTCTAGGAGTACTCCGAGAAAAGAAACTTTATGCTAAACCGTCGAAGTGTGATTTTTGGATGTCCGAGGTGAAATTCTTGGGTCATGTGATTTCCCAGGAAGGAGTTGCAGTGGACCCCAGCAAAGTGGGAGCAGTGTTAAGATGGGAAAGACCAACGTCAGTGACTGAGATCAGAAGCTTTCTGGGTCTAGCAGGTTACTATAGAAGGTTCATTGAAGGTTTCTCACAATTGGTACTTCCACTTACTCGATTGACTCGCAAGAACCAACCGTTTACTTGGGACGCTGATTGTGAAGAGTGTTTTCTTGGATTAAAGGAGAAGTTGACTTCTGCTCCGATTCTAATTCTCCCGGATCCGTCATTGGGATTTCAGATTTACAGTGATGCCTCAGGGAAGGGTTTAGGATGCGTCCTTATGCAGAATCAGCATGTGGTAGCCTATGCATCTAGGCAATTGAAGACGCATGAGCGGAATTACCCGACTCACGATTTGGAACTTGCAGCAATTGTGTTTGCACTAAAGATTTGGAGACATTACCTCTACGGTTCTCGTTTCGAAGTCTTTAGTGATCACAAAAGCTTGAAGTATTTGTTCGATCAAAAGGAGTTGAATAATAGACAAAGAAGGTGGACCGAGTTTTTAAAGGATTATGACTTCGAGTTGAAGTACCACCCTGGGAAGGCAAATGTGGTAGCTGATGCTCTGAGCCGAAAGACGATTCACACGGCAAGACTAATGGTGCATGAAATGGCCCTGCTAGAATCTTTCAGAGACATGAAGCTCAAAGTGGTAAGAAAGAGGGACCGCATAGTATTGCGGCATATACGGATAGCCAGTGTGCTAAGGGAACAAATCCGTGTAGCTCAAGGAACTGATATGAAGTTGCAGTCTCAGAAGGGATCACCAGATTTCACTGAGGATAGTGATGGTGTGATTTGCTTTAATGGGAGGATCTATATTCCCGATGATGATGATATCAAAAGGCAAGTATTGGAAGAAGCTCATAGGAGTCAATACTCCGTACATCCGGGATCCACCAAGATGTACCGAGACTTGAAGTTATTGTATTGGTGGCCTGGGATGAAGGTTGAAGTTGCTGAATTTGTTTCTCGGTGCTTGACCTGTCAGAAGGTTAAGGCGGAACACCGAAGGCCGGGCGGTCAGTTACAACCGCTGGATATTCCTGTTTGGAAATGGGAAGATATTTCCATGGATTTCGTTATGGGCTTGCCGAGGTCGCAGGCCGGCAATGATTCTATTTGGGTAATTGTGGACCGACTGACAAAGTCTGCTCACTTTATTCCTGTTCGTTCGAATTTCAAAGTGTCAAGGTTGGCCGAGGAATATATGAGGAACATTGTCAGATTGCACGGGGTTCCGACTACTATAGTGTCAGACAGAGATCCTAAGTTTACATCTAGGTTTTGGAGAGCGCTGAATGAAGCTATGGGAACGAGAGTACTTCTTAGCACGGCTTATCATCCTCAGACGGATGGTCAGACAGAGAGGACCATTCAGACTCTAGAAGATATGTTGAGGGCATGTGTATTAGATAACGGTAAGAAGTGGGAAGATCATCTTCCATTGATTGAATTTGCTTACAACAACAGTTATCATTCAAGCATCGGTATGGCACCGTTTGAGGCACTTTATGGGAGAAAGTGTAGGACCCCACTATGTTGGTATGATATCGGCGAAAACAAGTTTTTGGGACCGGACATGGTCCGGGAGACCACAGAAAGAGTCAAATTGATTCAAGAAAGGATGAAGGTCGCACAGAGTAGACAAAAGAGCTATGCCGACAACCGAAGGAGACCTTTGGAGTTTGAGGTTGGTAATCATGTATTTCTGAACGTTTCTCCAACTATAGGCACAGGTAGAGCCTTGCGAACGAAGAAACTCAGTCCTCGATACGTTGGACCCTTCCAAATTATCGAGCGTATTGGGCCACTTGCGTATCGTCTTGCTTTATCTCCTGCCTTATCCAATCTTCATGATGTCTTTCATGTATCTCAGTTGAGAAAGTATATTCCTGATCCCCTTCAGCCACTGAGTGTCGATACAATTGACCTTCGACCGGATTTATCCTTTCAACCTTCTCCTAGTTATATCATGGAGCGTGGTATGAAGACTTTGCGTTCAAGGACTATTCCGATTGTCAAGGTAGTATGGGAGGGCTTTTCAGCCGAGGAGGCTACCTGGGAATTGGAAAAGGACATGCGGACTCGCTATCAATATCTTTTCGCTTAAGGTATGCCTCGTCAATTTTGCGGACAAAATTTTTAAAAGTTGGGGAGATTGTAACACCCCTAATTTTTAAAGACTCGTATTATAGTATCTAGGACCGAGTAATTATTTATGGGAATAATTATTCGTGTCCCGGGTATTTATAGTCGAGGAAATCCTCAAAACAACCCCATTCTCTAATGTATTGTGCTTAGTCATAATTTAATTAGGCATTCATAAGCTGAAGGGCAATTTGGAAATTTCACACCCCTTTTATATAAACTCAGCCACTTAGATCATTTCCTCATTATTCTGAAAAAGAAAATAGAAAAGCTGAAACAGAGGAGCAAGGGGGGAGGGGCGCGACTTGAGGAAGGAGAAGAAGAAGGGAAACCCAGAAATTGTTTTGCATGTAAGTAATCTGAACCAATTCCTACTCTACTTTCAATTTCCAGTTCAACAGTACCAATTTTATGAACTGATTCCCTCTATGCCTCTCCTTGCCATTTTCGAAACCTTCAAGCTCCAAGCCATGGATGCTGATTCCCCTCTATCCCACTTTCGAATTCACCTTCATTGTTTAAGACAATTGAAATTCTGAATCTGTCATTAATTGCATGTTGCTGTTTTGCATCTCAAGAAGTGTTGTATATTGCATTTCGAGTTTGGGAAAGGATTCAGCTGGGAATCTCGCTTCAGTGGGTGCCTCAGTCGTTGTGAGTTGCTGAAGTTCAGTAGCTGTTGTAGCTGATTTTGTGGGTGCCTTCGGTTCTTGCTCGATAGTCCGTGTTCGGTTAATTCGCGCTTCGGTTAGAGAGCTTACGGAGCAATCGTCATCACGGTGAGTTCTACTCACGATTAGGGGAATAAATCGAATGTTTTGAACCTTATTATATTCTGGAATTTTACTGGAAACCGATCCTTTACGGTGTTTGAAAACAAAATTCTGAGTTTTGGAGAAATTGATATTTTACGGTTTTGAGAATCATAAGCGAATTGAGACGATTTTGACAATGTTTTCGCATTCGAAATGTACTCTGGAATATTGCCAATCTTCTGGGTTTCAGGTGGAACGAAGATTAGGAATCGAACCGGGAGTGAATGGAGAACGAAAATGAGGAAATTTGGAGTTGAGCATCAGACTGGTGGTTCTGTCCACCCGCGCGCCATTCGCGCGCAGGTCGCGCGCCGCGCGCCACCCTTGAAGTGGGTTCTGTCCGCTCGCGCGCCATTCGCGCGCAGGTCGCGCGCCGTGCGTGATTCTGGGCTGCGCTTCTGTCAAGTCGCGCGCCAGTCACGCGTGGGTTGCGCGCCGCGCGCCACTGTGACCCTTTTGATGCGTAATTCCGTTTTTCACGTTCAACGCTCCGTTCAATCCCGAACCTTTTCTAATCTCTTTCCAAATAAATTTTAAGGTTGTTAACCTACAGAAATCACTATTTTGAAACCATTCAATTCATGTTTTTGGAAAAGAGTTTCGAAAACATATTTGATCGAGAACGAAAACCATAGTGCGCGTGTGAGAACATCGGCTGATGGCTACTGTATATGTATATGTTATATACGTCAACTGATTATGATTATAACGCCGGATGTTTTATATTATTCATCAAAACGGGTTATAGATCGAAAGATATAAATTATCAAATAAACATATGTGATAGATCCTTTGGTGATCAAATAGATATATATTATCTAACTCTCGAGAATCGATATGTATTGTAATACATATATCGCGTTGGGTGACGATCCGACAAGTAGCATACTAGGGAGGGTAGTCATGACCCCTTACCTAGGCCCTGAATGTGTTTTGGCGTGGTCAACTCACGGGTTGCCGGGATTAGCACGGATTGCAGTCGGCTTATGCTAAAGGTAAAAGATATAGCTACCGGGATTAGCACGGATTGCAGTCGGTTAAGCTATGGTGTTAAAAGACTTCTTAAAAGCTGCCGGGATTAGCACGGATTGCAGTCGGTTTATGCTTATAAAAAAATAAGACTTCTTACTGAACACGATTTGCTTGGCATTTCGATTATAAGCTCGTGGTAGCTAAAAATTTTTGAAAACGGTTTAATAATTGAACCGAGTGTCGGTGAGGGGGTACGGTAGGACTCACTGAGATAGTGTTATCTCACCCAATCATATGTTGTTGTTTTTCAGCTAAGCAGGGAAAAAGGAAGGCTATTGTGCACGAGTAGTGCTATGTTCTTGGAGACGCCGAAGACCTAGCTGTTTTCCTTTATTGTATTGTACCTTTGGGCTGTACGAACTTGTGTTGTATGAGTTGTATAAACCTTATTTCAGTTTCTGTTTTATGTATTGGACTCGGATGTTGTACTCCGATCGGTTGTATGCCGAATGACTTCTATTGTATGAAGTGTTATTATTCCGATCTTATGTTTATTTCGGAAAAAGTTTGTTGGTCCAATTATAAGCAGGAACTGTGTCCTCTGATTATTCCGCTAGTTCTACATTTCGGTGCTTCTACATGTTAGAAAAACCGGGGTGTTACAGAAATCATACGAAATGGTATGAATTGGTACAAACAGGTACGAAATTGTACGAGTTTGTACAATATGGGTCAAATCGTACAATTTGGTCCGAACTGGTACAAAATCATACGAAATGGTATGAAACCGTACGAAATCGTACGAACTACTCTGAACTCGAAAAAATGGTACGAAATCGTACCAGTTTATACAATAAGGGCCAAATCGTACGATTTGGTCCGAACTGGTACGAAATTATACGAAATGGTATGAAATGGTACAAACAGGTACGAAACTGTACGAACTGGTACGAACTCGTAAAAAATGGTACGAATTCGTACGAGTTTGTACAATATGGGCCAAAATGTACGATTTGGTGGAAACTAGTACGAACAGGTACGAAATCGTATGAATAGTACGAACTCGTAAAAATGGTTCGAAATCGTACTAGTTTATACAATATGGGCCAAATCGTACGATTTGGTCCGAACTTGTACGAAATCATACGAAATGGTATGAAATGGTACAAACAGGTACGGAATCGTACGAACTGGTACGAACTCGAAAAAATGGTACGAACTCGTACTAGTTTATACAATATGGGCCAAATCGTACGATTTGGTCCGAACTGGTACGAAATCACACGAAATGGTATGAAATGGAACAAACAGGTACGAACTCGTCCGATTATGTACAATATGGGCCAAATTGTACACTTTGGTCCGAACTGGTGCGAAATCACAGGAAAGGGTATGAACAGGTACGAAATCGTACGAAATGGTATGAACTAGTATGAACTCGAAAAAATGGTACGATTTCGTACGAGTATTTACAATAAGGGCCAAATGGTACGATTTGGTCCGAACTGGTACGAAATCCCACAAAATGGTATAAACAGGTACGAAATCGTACGAAATGCTATGAACTAGTACGAACTCGAAAAAATGGTACGAAATCGTACCAGTTTATACAATATGGGCCAAATCGTACGATTTGGTCCGAACTGGTACGAAAACAAACAAAATGGAATGAAATGGAACAAATAGGTACAAAATCGTACGAACTAGTATGAACTCGTACGAGTTTGTACAATATGGGCCAAATAGTACGATTTGGCCTGAATTGGTACGAAATCACACGAAATGGTATGAAATGGTACAAACTGGGACGAAATCGTACGAACTGGTTCGAACTTGTACGAGTTTGTACAATATGGGCCAAATCGTACAATTTGGTCCGAACTGGTACAAAATCATACGAAAGGGTATGAAACGGTACAAACAGGTACGAAATCGTACGAACTACTCTGAACTCGAAAAAATGGTACGAAATCGTACCAGTTTATACAATAAGGGCCAAATCGTACGATTTGGTCCGAACTGGTACGAAATCATACGAAATGGTATGAAATGGAACAAACAGGTACGAAATTTTACGAACTGGTACGAACTCGTAAAAAATGGTACGAATTCGTACGAGTTTGTACAATATGGGCCAAAATGTACGATTTGGTCGAAACTAGTACGAACAGGTACGAAATCGTATGAATAGTACGAACTCGAAAAAATGGTTCGAAATCGTACTAGTTTATACAATATGGGCCAAATCGTACGATTTGGTCCGAACTTGTACGAAATCATACGAAATGGTATGGAATGGTACAAACAGGTACGAAATCGTACGAACTGGTACGAACTCGTACCAGTTTATACAATATGGGCCAAATCGTACGATTTGGTTCGAACTGGTACGAAATCACACGAAATGGTATGAAATGGAACAAACAGGTACGAACTCGTCCGATTATGTACAATATGGGCCAAATTGTACACTTTGGTCCGAACTGGTACGAAATCATACGAAATGGTATGAATTGGTACAAACAGGTACGAAATTGTACGAGTTTGTGCAATATGGGCCAAATCGTACAATTTGGTCCGAACTGGTACAAAATCATACGAAATGGTATGAAACCGTACGAAATCGTACGAACTACTCTGAACTCGAAAAAATGGTACGAAATCGTACCAGTTTATACAATAAGGGCCAAATCGAACGATTTGGTCCGAACTGGTATGAAATTATACGAAATGGTATGAAATGGTACAAACAGGTACGAAACTGTACGAACTGGTACGAACTCGTAAAAAATGGTACGAATTCGTACGAGTTTGTACAATATGGGCCAAAATGTACGATTTGGTGGAAACTAGTACGAACAGGTACGAAATCGTATGAATAGTACGAACTCGAAAAAATGGTTCGAAATCGTACTAGTTTATACAATATGGGCCAAATCGTACGATTTGGTCCGAACTTGTACGAAATCATACGAAATGGTATGAAATGGTACAAACAGGTACGGAATCGTACGAACTGGTACGAACTCGAAAAAATGTTACGAACTCGTACCAGTTTATACAATATGGGCCAAATCGTACGATTTGGTCCGAACTGGTACGAAATCACACGAAATGGTATGAAATGGAACAAAGAGGTACGAACTCGTCCGATTATGTACAATATGGGCCAAATTGTACACTTTGGTCCGAACTGGTGCGAAATCACAGGAAAGGGTATGAACAGGTACGAAATCGTACGAAATGGTATGAACTAGTATGAACTCGAAAAAATGGTACGATTTCGTACGAGTATTTACAATAAGGGCCAAATGGTACGATTTGGTCCGAACTGGTACGAAATCCCACAAAATGGTATAAACAGGTACGAAATCGTACGAAATGCTATGAACTAGTACGAACTCGAAAAAATGGTACGAAATCGTACCAGTTTACCCAATATGGGCCAAATCGTACGATTTGGTCCGAACTGGTACGAAAACAAACAAAATGGAACGAAATGGAACAAATAGGTACAAAATCGTAAGAACTAGTATGAACTCGTACGAGTTTGTACAATATGGGCCAAATAGTACGATTTGGCCTGAATTGGTACGAAATCACACGAAATGGTATGAAATGGTACAAACTGGGACGAAATCGTACGAACTGGTTCGAACTTGTACGAGTTTGTACAATATGGGCCAAATCGTACAATTTGGTCCGAACTGGTAGAAAATCATACGAAATGGTATGAAACGGTACAAACAGGTACGAAATCGTACGAACTACTCTGAACTCGAAAAAATGGTACGAAATCGTACCAGTTTATACAATAAGGGCCAAATCGTACGATTTGGTCCGAACTGGTACGAAATCATACGAAATGGTATGAAATGGAACAAACAGGTACGAAATTTTACGAACTGGTACGAACTCGTAAAAAATGGTACGAATTCGTACGAGTTTGTACAATATGGGCCAAAATGTACGATTTGGTCGAAACTAGTACGAACAGGTACGAAATCGTATGAATAGTACGAACTCGAAAAAATGGTTCGAAATCGTACTAGTTTATACAATATGGGCCAAATCGTACGATTTGGTCCGAACTTGTACGAAATCATACGAAATGGTATGGAATGGTACAAACAGGTACGAAATCGTACGAACTGGTACGAACTCGTACCAGTTTATACAATATGGGCCAAATCGTACGATTTGGTTCGAACTGGTACGAAATCACACGAAATGGTATGAAATGGAACAAATAGGTACGAACTCAACCGATTATGTACAATATGGGCCAAATTGTACACTTTGGTCCGAACTGGTACGAAATCATACGAAATGGTATGAATTGGTACAAACAGGTACGAAATTGTACGAGTTTGTACAATATGGGCCAAATCGTACAATTTGGTCCGAACTGGTACAAAATCATACGAAATGGTATGAAACCGTACGAAATTGTACGAACTACTCTGAACTCGAAAAAATGGTACGAAATCGTACCAGTTTATACAATAAGGGCCAAATCGTACGATTTGGTCCGAACTGGTACGAAATTATACGAAATGGTATGAAATGGTACAAACAGGTACGAAACTGTACGAACTGGTACGAACTCGTAAAAAATGGTACGAATTCGTACGAGTTTGTACAATATGGGCCAAAATGTACGATTTGGTCGAAACTAGTACGAACTGGTACGAAATCGTATGAATAGTACGAACTCGAAAAAATGGTTCGAAATCGTACTAGTTTATACAATATGGGCCAAATCGTACGATTTGGTCCGAACTTGTACGAAATCATACGAAATGGTATGAAATGGTACAAACAGGTACGAAATCGAACGAACTGGTACGAACTCGAAAAAATGGTACGAACTCGTACCAGTTTATACAATATGGGCCAAATCGTACGATTTGGTCCGAACTGGTACGAAATCACACGAAATGGTATGAAATGGAACAAACAGGTACGAACTCGTCCGATTATGTACAATATGGGCCAAATTGTACACTTTGGTCCGAACTGGTGCGAAATCACAGGAAAGGGTATGAACAGGTACGAAATCGTACGAAATGGTATGAACTAGTATGAACTCGAAAAAATGGTACGATTTCGTACGAGTATTTACAATAAGGGCCAAATGGTACGATTTGGTCCGAACTGGTACGAAATCCCACAAAATGGTATAAACAGGTACGAAATCGTACGAAATGCTATGAACTAGTACGAACTCGAAAAAATGGTACGAAATCGTACCAGTTTACCCAATATGGGCCAAATCGTACGATTTGGTCCGAACTGGTACGAAAACAAACAAAATGGAATGAAATGGAACAAATAGGTACAAAATCGTACGAACTAGTATGAACTCGTACGAGTTTGTACAATATGGGCCAAATAGTACGATTTGGCCTGAATTGGTACGAAATCACACGAAATGGTATGAAATGGTACAAACTGGGACGAAATCGTACGAACTGGTTTGAACTTGTACGAGTTTGTACAATATGGGCCAAATCGTACAATTTGGTCCGAACTGGTAGAAAATCATACGAAATGGTATGAAACGGTACAAACAGGTACGAAATCGTACGAACTACTCTGAACTCGAAAAAATGGTTCGAAATCGTACCAGTTTATACAATAAGGGCCAAATCGTACGATTTGGTCCGAACTGGTACGAAATCATACGAAATGGTATGAAATGGAACAAACAGGTACGAAATTTTACGAACTGGTACGAACTCGTAAAAAATGGTTCGAATTCGTACGAGTTTGTACAATATGGGCCAAAATGTACGATTTGGTCGAAACTAGTACGAACAGGTACGAAATCGTATGAATAGTACGAACTCGAAAAAATGGTTCGAAATCGTACTAGTTTATACAATATGGGCCAAATCGTACGATTTGGTCCGAACTTGTACGAAATCATACGAAATGGTATGGAATGGTACAAACTGGTACGAAATCGTACGAACTGGTACGAACTCGTACCAGTTTATACAATATGGGCCAAATCGTACGATTTGGTTCGAACTGGTACGAAATCACACGAAATGGTATGAAATGGAACAAATAGGTACGAACTCAACCGATTATGTACAATATGGGCCAAATTGTACACTTTGGTCCGAACTGGTACGAAATCATACGAAATGGTATGAATTGGTACAAACAGGTACGAAATTGTACGAGTTTGTACAATATGGGCCAAATCGTACAATTTGGTCCGAACTGGTACAAAATCATACGAAATGGTATGAAACCGTACGAAATTGTACGAACTACTCTGAACTCGAAAAAATGGTACGAAATCGTACCAGTTTATACAATAAGGGCCAAATCGTACGATTTGGTCCGAACTGGTACGAAATTATACGAAATGGTATGAAATGGTACAAACAGGTACAAAACTGTACGAACTGGTACGAACTCGTAAAAAATGGTACGAATTCGTACGAGTTTGTACAATATGGGCCAAAATGTACGATTTGGTCGAAACTAGTACGAACAGGTACGAAATCGTATGAATAGTACGAACTCGAAAAAATGGTTCGAAATCATACTAGTTTATACAATATGGGCCAAATCGTACGATTTGGTCCGAACTTGTATGAAATCATACGAAATGGTATGAAATGGTACAAACAGGTACGAAATCGTACGAACTCGAAAAAATGGTACGAACTCGTACCAGTTTATACAATAAGGGCCAAATCGTACGATTTGGTCCGAACTGGTACGAAATCACACGAAATGGTATGAAATGGAACAAACAGGTACGAACTCGTCCGATTATGTACAATATGGGCCAAATTGTACACTTTGGTCCGAACTGGTGCGAAATTACAGGAAAGGGTATGAACAGGTACGAAATCGTACGAAATGGTATGAACTACTATGAACTCGAAAAAATGGTACGAATTCGTACGAGTATTTACAATAAGGGCCAAATGGTACGATTTGGTCCGAACTGGTACGAAATCCCACAAAATGGTATAAACAGGTACGAAATCGTACGAAATGCTATGAACTAGTACGAACTCGAAAAAATGGTACAAAATCGTACCAGTTTATACAATATGGGCCAAATCGTACGATTTGGTCCGAACTGGTACAAAAACAAACAAAATGGAATGAAATGGAACAAATAGGTACAAAATTGTACGAACTAGTATGAACTCGTACGAGTTTGTACAATATGGGCCAAATAGTACGATTTGGCCTGAACTGGTACGAAATCACACGAAATGGTATGAAATGGTACAAACTGGGACGAAATCGTACGAACTGGTTCGAACTTGTACGAGTTTGTACAATATGGGCCAAATCGTACAATTTGGTCCGAACTGGTACAAAATCATATGAAATGGTATGAAACGGTACAAACAGGTACGAAATCATACGAACTACTCTGAACTCGAAAAAATGGTACGAAATCGTACCAGTTTATACAATAAGGGCCAAATCCTACGAACTCGAACCTGTTAATACCATTTCGTGGGAACTCGTACCAGTTTATACATATGGGCCAAATCGTACGATTTGGTCCGAACTGGTACGAAATCACACGAAATGGTATGAAATGGAACAAACAGGTACGAACTCGTCCGATTATGTACAATATGGGCCAAATTGTACACTTTGGTCTGAACTGGTACGAAATCCCACGAAATGGTATTAACAGGTTCGAAATGGTATGAACTAGTACGAACTTGAAAAAATGGTACGAAATCGTACCAGTTTATACAATATGGGCCAAATCGTACGATTTGGTCCGAACTGGTACGAAATCATACGAAATGGTATGAATTGGTACAAACAGGTACGAAATTGTACGAGTTTGTACAATATGGGCCAAATCGTACAATTTGGTCCGAACTGGTACAAAATCATACGAAATGGTATGAAACCGTACGAAATCGTACGAACTACTCTGAAGTCGAAAAAATGGTACGAAATCGTACCAGTTTATACAATAAGGGCCAACTCTTACGATTTGGTCCGAACTGGTACGAAATTATACGAAATGGTATGAAATGGTACAAACAGGTACGAAACTGTACGAACTGGTACGAACTCGTAAAAAATGGTACGATTTCGTACGAGTTTGTACAATATGGGCCAAAATGTACGATTTGGTCGAAACTAGTACGAACAGGTACGAAATCGTATGAATAGTACGAACTCGAAAAAATGGTTCGAAATCGTACTAGTTTATACAATATGGGCCAAATCGTAGGATTTGGTCCGAACTTGTACGAAATCATACGAAATGGTATGAAATGGTACAAACAGGTACGAAATCGTACGAACTGGTACGAACTCGTACCAGTTTATACAATATGGGCCAAATCATACGATTTGGTTCGAACTGGTACGAAATCACACGAAATGGTATGAAATGGAACAAACAGGTACGAACTCGTCCGATTATGTACAATTTGGGCCAAATTGTACACTTTGGTCCGAACTGGTACGAAATCATACGAAATGGTATGAATTGGTACAAACAGGTACGAAATTGTACGAGTTTGTACAATATGGGCCAAATCGTACAATTTGGTCCGACCTGGTACAAAATCATACGAAATGGTATGAAACCGTACGAAATCGTACGAACTACTCTGAACTCGAAAAAATGGTACGAAATCGTACCAGTTTATACAATAAGGGCCAAATCGTACGATTTGGTCCGAACTGGTACGAAATTATACGAAATGGTATGAAATGGTAGAAACAGGTACGAAACTGTACGAACTCGTAAAAAATGGTACGAATTCGTACGAGTTTGTACAATATGGGCCAAAATGTACGATTTGGTCGAAACTAGTACGAACAGGTACGATATCGTCTGATTAGTACGAACTCGAAAAAATGGTTCGAAATCGTACTAGTCTATACAATATGGGCCAAATCGTACGATTTGGTCCGAACTTGTACGAAATCATACGAAATGGTATGAAATGGTACAAACAGGTACGAAATCATACGAACTGGTACGAACTCGAAAAAATGGTACGAACTCATACACTTTGGTCCAACCAGGTACGAAATTGTACGAGTTTGTACAATATGGGCCAAATCGTACGATTTGGTTCGAACTGGTACGAAATCACACGAAATGGTATGAAATGGAACAAACAGGTACGAACTCGTCCGATTAGGTACGAACTCGTACCAGTTTGGACCAAAGTGTACAATTTGGCCCATATTGTAAATACTTGGACGAGTTCGTACCAGTTCGTACAATTTCGTGCCTGTTTGTACCATTTCATACCATTTCGTATGATTTCGTACCAATTCGGACCAAATCGTACGATTTGCCCCATATTGTACAAACTCGTACAAGTTCGTACGATTTCGTCCTAGTTTGTACCATTTCATACCATTTCGTGGGATTTCGTAAAAGTTCGGGCCAAATTGTACTATTTGGCCCATAATGTACAAACTCGTACGAGTTCATACTAGTTCGTACGATTTTGTACCTATTTGTTCAATTTCATTCCATTTTGTTTGTTTTCGTACCAGTTCGGACCAAATCGTACGATTTGGCCCATATTGTATAAACTGGTACGATTTCGTACCATTTTTTCGAGTTCGTACTAGTTCATACCATTTCGTACGATTTCGTACATGTTAATACCATTTCGTGGGACTTCATACCAGTTCGGACCAAATCGTACGATTTGGCCCATATTGTATAAACTAGTACGAGTACGTACCATTTTTTCGAGTTCGTAACAGTTCGTACGATTTCGTACCTGTTTGTACCATTTCATACCATTTCGTATGATTTCGTACCAGTTCGGACCAAATCGTACGATTTGCCCCATATTGTACAAACTCGTACAAGTTCGTACGATTTCGTCCTAGTTTGTACCATTTCATACCATTTCGTGGGATTTCGTACCAGTTCGGGCCAAATTGTACTATTTGGCCCATAATGTACAAACTCGTACGAGTTCATACTAGTTCGTACGATTTTGTACCTATTTGTTCAATTTCATTCCATTTTGTTTGTTTTCGTACCAGTTCGGACCAAATCGTACGATTTGGCCCATATTGTATAAACTGGTACGATTTCGTACCATTTTTTCGAGTTCGTACTAGTTCATACCATTTCGTACGATTTCGTACATGTTAATACCATTTCGTGGGATTTCGTACTAGTTCGGACCAAATCGTACGATTTGGCCCATATTGTTTAAACTAGTACGAGTACGTACGATTTTTTCGAGTTCGTACCAGTTCGTACGATTTCGTACCTGTTTGTACCATTTCATACCATTTCGTATGATTTCGTACCAGTTCGGACCAAATCGTAAGATTTGGCCCATATTGTATAAACTAGTACGAGTACGTACCATTTTTTCGAGTTCGTACCAGTTCGTACGATTTCGTACCTGTTTGTACCATTTCATACCATTTTGTATGATTTCGTACCAGTTCGGACCATATCGTACGATTTGGCCCATATTGTATAAGCTAGTACGATTTCGTACCTTTTTTTCGAGTTCGTACTAGTTCATACCATTTCGAACTTATTAATACCATTTCATGGGATTTCGTACCAGTTAGGACCAAATCCTACGATTTGGCCCATATTGTACATACTGGTACGAGTTCGTACCATTTTTTCGAGTTCGTACTAGTTCGTTTGATTTCGTACCTATTTGTACCATTTCATACCATTTCGTATGATTTCGTACCAGTTCGGACCATATCGTACGATTTGGCCCATATTGTATAAACTGGTACGATTTCGTACCATTTTTTTCGAGTTCGTACTAGTTCATACCATTTCGTACGATTTCGTACCTGTGAATACCATTTCGTTGCATTTCGTACCAGTTCGGACCAAATCGTACGATTTGGCCCATATTGTACATACTGGTACGAGTTCGTACCATTTTTTCAAGTTCGTACCAGTTCGGACCAAAGTGTACAATTTGGCCCATATTGTACTTACTCGGAGAAGTTCGTACCTGTTTGTTCCATTTCATACCATTTCGTGTGATTTCCTACCAGGTCGGACCAAATCGTACGATTTGGCCCATATTGTATAAAGTAGTACGATTTCGAACCATTTTTTCGAGTTCGTACTATTCATACCATTTCGTACCTGTTCGTACTAGTTTCGACCAAATCATACAATTCGGCCCATATTGTACCAACTCGTATTAGTTCTTACCATTTTTTACGAGTTCGTACCAGTTCGTACAATTTTGTGCCTGTTTGTACCATTTCATACCATTTCGTATGATTTCGAACTAGTTCGGACCAAATCGTACGACTTGCCCCATATTGTACAAACTCGTACAAGTTCGTACGATTTCGTCCTAGTTTGTACCATTTCATACCATTTCGTGGGATTTCGTACCAGTTCGGGCCAAATTGTACTATTTGGCTCATAATGTACAAACTCGTACGAGTTCATACTAGTTCGTACGATTTTGTACCTATTTGTTCAATTTCATTCCATTTTGTTTGTTTTCGTACCAGTTCGGACCAAATCGTACGATTTGGCCCATATTGTATAAACTGGTATGATTTCGTACCATTTTTTCGAGTTCGTACTAGTTCATACCATTTCGTACGATTTCGTATCTGTTCATACCATTTCATGTGATTTCGTACCAGTTTGGACCAAAGTGTACAATTTGGCCCATATTGTAAATACTTGGACGAGTTCGTACCAGTTCGTACAATTTCGTGCCTGTTTGTACCATTTCATACCATTTCGTATGATTTCGTACCAGTTCGGACCAAATCGTACGATTTGCCCCATATTGTACAAACTCGTACAAGTTCGTACGATTTCGTCCTAGTTTGTACCATTTCATACCATTTCGTGGGATTTCGTACAAGTTCGGGCCAAATTGTACTATTTGGCCCATAATGTACAAACTCGTACGAGTTCATACTAGTTCGTATGATTTTGTACCTATTTGTTCAATTTCATTCCATTTTGTTTGTTTTCGTACCAGTTCGGACCAAATCGTACGATTTGGCCCATATTGTATAAACTGGTACGATTTCGTACCATTTTTTCGAGTTCGTACTAGTTCATACCATTTCGTACGATTTCGTACATGTTAATACCATTTCGTGGGATTTCGTACCAGTTCGGACCAAATCGTACGATTTGGCCCATATTGTTTAAACTAGTACGAGTACGTACCATTTTTTCGAGTTCGTACCAGTTCGTACGATTTCGTACCTGTTTGTACCATTTCATACCATTTCGTATGATTTCGTACCAGTTCGGACCAAATCGTAAGATCTGGCCCATATTGTATAAACTAGTACGAGTACGTACCATTTTTTCGAGTTCGTACCAGTTCGTACGATTTCGTACCTGTTTGTACCATTTCATACCATTTCGTATGATTTCGTGCCAGTTCGGACCAAATCGTACGATTTGGCCCATATTGTATAAGCTAGTACGATTTCGTACCTTTTTTTCGAGTTCGTACTAGTTCATACCATTTCGAACTTATTAATACCATTTCATGGGATTTCGTACCAGTTCGGACCAAATCCTACGATTTGGCCCATATTGTACATACTCGTACGAGTTCGTACCATTTTTTCGAGTTCATACTAGTTCATACCATTTCGTACGATTTCGTATCTGTTCATACCATTTCATGTGATTTCGTACCAGTTTGGACCAAAGTGTACCATTTGGCCGATATTGTAAATACTTGGACGAGTTCGTACCTGTTTGTTCCATTTCATACCATTTCGTGTGATTTCGTACCAGTTCGGACCAAATCGTACGATTTGGCCCATATTGTACAAACTTGTACGGGTTCGTACCAGTTCGTACGATTTCGTACCTGTTTGTACCATTTCATACCATTTCGTGTGATTTCGTACCAGGTCGCACCAAATCGTACGATTTGGCCCATATTGTATAAACTAGTACGATTTCGAACCATTTTTTCGAGTTCGTACTATTCATACGATTTCGTACCTATTCGTACTAGTTTCGACCAAATCGTACAATTTGGCCCATATTGTACAAACTCGTACGAATTCGTACCTTTTTTTCGAGTTCGTACTAGTTCGTTTGATTTCGTACCTGTTCGTACCATTTCATACCATTTCGTATGATTTCGTACCAGTTCGGACCAAATCGTACGATTTGGCCCATATTGTATAAACTGGTACGATTTCGTACCATTTTTTCGAGTTCGTACTAGTTCATCCATTCATCGTACCTGTTAATACCATTTCGTGGAT
>CM076849.1:101893034-101908500 GCA_039519185.1 Astragalus membranaceus
TTCGTACCAGTTCGGACCAAAGTGTACAATTTGGCCCATATTGTACATACTCGGACGAGTTCGTACCTGTTTGTTCCATTTAATTCCATTTCGTGTGATTTCGTACCAGTTCGGACTAAATCGTACGATTTGGACCATATTGTATAAACTGGTACGAGTTTGTACCATTTTATCGAGTTCGTACGATTTCAGACCTCTTTGTACAATTTCATACCATTTCGTATGATTTCGTACCAGTTCGGACCAAATCGTACGATTTGGCCCATATTGTACATACTCGTACGAGTTCGAACCATTTTTTCGAGTTCGTACTAGTTCATACCATTTCGTACGATTTCGTACCTGTTAATACCATTTCGTGGGATTTCATACCAGTTCGAACCAAATCGTACGATTTGGCCCATATTGTACATACTCGTACGAGTTCGTACCATTTTTTCGAGTTCATACTAGTTCATACCATTTCGTACGATTTCGTACCTGTTCATACCATTTCGTGTGATTTCGTACTAGTTCAGACCAAAGTGTACAATTTGGCCCATATTGTACATACTCGGACAAGTTCGTACCTGTTTGTTCCATTTCATACCATTTCGTGTGATTTCGTACCAGTTCGGACCAAATCGTTCGATTTGGCCCATATTGTATAACTGGTACGAATTTGCACCATTTTTCGAGTTCGTACCTGTTTGTACCATTTCATTCCATTTTGTATGATTTCGTACCAGTTCGGACCAAATCGTACGATTTGGCCCATATTGTATAAACTAGTACGATTTCGTACCATTTTTTCGAGTTTGTACTCGTTCATACGATTTCGTACGATTTCGTACCTGTTAATACCGTTTCGTGGGATTTCGTACCAGTTCGGACCAAATCGTACGATTTGGCCCATATTGTACATACTCGTACGAGTTCGAACCATTTTTTCGAGTTCGTAGTAGTTCATACCATTTCGTACGATTTCGTACCTGTTCATACCATTTCGTGTGATTTCGTACCAGTTCGGACCAAAGTGTACAATTTGGCCCATATTGTACATACTCGGACGAGTTCGTACCTGTTTGTTCCATTTAATTCCATTTCGTGTGATTTCGTACCAGTTCGGACTAAATCGTACGATTTGGACCATATTGTATAAACTGGTACGAGTTTGTACCATTTTTTCGAGTTCGTACGATTTCAGACCTCTTTGTACATTTCATACCATTTCGTATGATTTCGTACCAGTTCGGACCAAATCGTACGATTTGGCCCATATTGTACATACTCGTACGAGTTCGAACCATTTTTTCGAGTTCGTACTAGTTCATACCATTTCGTACGATTTCGTACCTGTTAATACCATTTCGTGGGATTTCGTACCAGTTCGACCAAATCGTACGATTTGGCCCATATTGTACATACTCGTACGAGTTCGTACCATTTTTTCGAGTTCATACTAGTTCATACCATTTCGTACGATTTCGTACCTGTTCATACCATTTCGTGTGATTTCGTACTAGTTCAGACCAAAGTGTACAATTTGGCCCATATTGTACATACTCGGACAAGTTCGTACCTGTTTGTTCCATTTCATACCATTTCGTGTGATTTCGTACCAGTTCGGACCAAATCGTTCGATTTGGCCCATATTGTATAAACTGGTACGAATTTGCACCATTTTTTCGAGTTCGTACCTGTTTGTACCATTTCATACCATTTTGTATGATTTCGTACCAGTTCGGACCAAATCGTACGATTTGGCCCATATTGTATAAACTAGTACGATTTCGTACCATTTTTTCGAGTTTGTACTCGTTCATACGATTTCGTACGATTTCGTACCTGTTAATACCGTTTCGTGGGATTTCGTACCAGTTCGGACCAAATCGTACGATTTGGCCCATATTGTACATACTCGTACGAGTTCGAACCATTTTTTCGAGTTCGTAGTTTCATACCATTTCGTACGATTTCGTACCTGTTCATACCATTTCGTGTGATTTCGTACCAGTTCGGACCAAAGTGTACAATTTGGCCCATATTGTACATACTCGGACGAGTTCGTACCTGTTTGTTCCATTTAATTCCATTTCGTGTGATTTCGTACCAGTTCGGACTAAATCGTACGATTTGGACCATATTGTATAAACTGGTACGAGTTTGTACCATTTTTTCGAGTTCGTACCAGTTCGTACGATTTCAGACCTCTTTGTACAATTTCATACCATTTCGTATGATTTCGTACCAGTTCGGACCAAATCGTACGATTTGGCCCATATTGTACATACTCGTACGAGTTCGAACCATTTTTTCGAGTTCGTAGTAGTTCATACCATTTCGTACGATTTCGTACCTGTTAATACCATTTCGTGGGATTTCGTACCAGTTCGGACCAAATCGTACGATTTGGCCCATATTGTACATACTCGTACGAGTTCGTACCATTTTTTCGAGTTCATACTAGTTCATACCATTTCGTACGATTTCGTACCTGTTCATACCATTTCGTGTGATTTCGTACTAGTTCAGACCAAAGTGTACAATTTGGCCCATATTGTACATACTCGGACAAGTTCGTACCTGTTTGTTCCATTTCATACCATTTCGTGTGATTTCGTACCAGTTCGGACCAAATCGTTCGATTTGGCCCATATTGTATAAACTGGTACGAATTTGCACCATTTTTTCGAGTTCGTACCTGTTTGTACCATTTCATACCATTTTGTATGATTTCGTACCAGTTCGGACCAAATCGTACGATTTGGCCCATATTGTATAAACTAGTACGATTTCGTACCATTTTTTCGAGTTTGTACTCGTTCATACGATTTCGTACGATTTCGTACCTGTTAATACCGTTTCGTGGGATTTCGTACCAGTTCGGACCAAATCGTACGATTTGGCCCATATTGTACATACTCGTACGAGTTCGAACCATTTTTTCGAGTTCGTAGTAGTTCATACCATTTCGTACGATTTCGTACCTGTTCATACCATTTCGTGTGATTTCGTACCAGTTCGGACCAAAGTGTACAATTTGGCCCATATTGTACATACTCGGACGAGTTCGTACCTGTTTGTTCCATTTAATTCCATTTCGTGTGATTTCGTACCAGTTCGGACTAAATCGTACGATTTGGACCATATTGTATAAACTGGTACGAGTTTGTACCATTTTTTCGAGTTCGTACCAGTTCGTACGATTTCAGACCTCTTTGTACCATTTCATACCATTTCGTATGATTTCGTACCAGTTCGGACCAAATCGTACGATTTGGCCCATATTGTACATACTCGTACGAGTTCGAACCATTTTTTCGAGTTCGTACTAGTTCATACCATTTCGTACGATTTCGTACCTGTTAATACCATTTCGTGGGATTTCGTACCAGTTCGGACCAAATCGTACGATTTGGCCCATATTGTACATACTCGTACGAGTTCGTACCATTTTTTCGAGTTCATACTAGTTCATACCATTTCGTACGATTTCGTACCTGTTCATACCATTTCGTGTGATTTCGTACTAGTTCAGACCAAAGTGTACAATTTGGCCCATATTGTACATACTCGGACAAGTTCGTACCTGTTTGTTCCATTTCATACCATTTCGTGTGATTTCGTACCAGTTCGGACCAAATCGTTCGATTTGGCCCATATTGTATAAACTGGTACGAATTTGCACCATTTTTTTCGAGTTCGTACCTGTTTGTACCATTTCATACCATTTTGTATGATTTCGTACCAGTTCGGACCAAATCGTACGATTTGGCCCATATTGTATAAACTAGTACGATTTCGTACCATTTTTTCGAGTTTGTACTCGTTCATACGATTTCGTACCTGTTAATACCGTTTCGTGGGATTTCGTACCAGTTCGGACCAAATCGTACGATTTGGCCCATATTGTACATACTCGTACGAGTTCGAACCATTTTTTCGAGTTCGTAGTAGTTCATACCATTTCGTACGATTTCGTACCTGTTCATACCATTTCGTGTGATTTCGTACCAGTTCGGACCAAAGTGTACAATTTGGCCCATATTGTACATACTCGGACGAGTTCGTACCTGTTTGTTCCATTTAATTCCATTTCGTGTGATTTCGTACCAGTTCGGACTAAATCGTACGATTTGGACCATATTGTATAAACTGGTACGAGTTTGTACCATTTTTTCGAGTTCGTACCATTTCAGACCTCTTTGTACCATTTCATACCATTTCGTATGATTTCGTACCAGTTCGGACCAAATCGTACGATTTGGCCCATATTGTACATACTCGTACGAGTTCGAACCATTTTTTCGAGTTCGTACTAGTTCATACCATTTCGTACGATTTCGTACCTGTTAATACCATTTCGTGGGATTTCGTACCAGTTCGGACCAAATCGTACGATTTGGCCCATATTGTACATACTCGTACGAGTTCGTACCATTTTTTCGAGTTCATACTAGTTCATACCATTTCGTACGATTTCGTACCTGTTCATACCATTTCGTGTGATTTCGTACTAGTTCAGACCAAAGTGTACAATTTGGCCCATATTGTACATACTCGGACAAGTTCGTACCTGTTTGTTCCATTTCATACCATTTCGTGTGATTTCGTACCAGTTCGGACCAAATCGTTCGATTTGGCCCATATTGTATAAACTGGTACGAATTTGCACCATTTTTTCGAGTTCGTACCTGTTTGTACCATTTCATACCATTTTGTATGATTTCGTACCAGTTCGGACCAAATCGTACGATTTGGCCCATATTGTATAAACTAGTACGATTTCGTACCATTTTTTCGAGTTTGTACTCGTTCATACGATTTCGTACGATTTCGTACCTGTTAATACCGTTTCGTGGGATTTCGTACCAGTTCGGACCAAATCGTACGATTTGGCCCATATTGTACATACTCGTACGAGTTCGAACCATTTTTTCGAGTTCGTAGTAGTTCATACCATTTCGTACGATTTCGTACCTGTTCATACCATTTCGTGTGATTTCGTACCAGTTCGGACCAAAGTGTACAATTTGGCCCATATTGTACATACTCGGACGAGTTCGTACCTGTTTGTTCCATTTAATTCCATTTCGTGTGATTTCGTACCAGTTCGGACTAAATCGTACGATTTGGACCATATTGTATAAACTGGTACGAGTTTGTACCATTTTTTCGAGTTCGTACGATTTCAGACCTCTTTGTACCATTTCATACCATTTCGTATGATTTCGTACCAGTTCGGACCAAATCGTACGATTTGGCCCATATTGTACATACTCGTACGAGTTCGAACCATTTTTTCGAGTTCGTACTAGTTCATACCATTTCGTACGATTTCGTACCTGTTAATACCATTTCGTGGGATTTCGTACCAGTTCGGACCAAATCGTACGATTTGGCCCATATTGTACATACTCGTACGAGTTCGTACCATTTTTTCGAGTTCATACTAGTTCATACCATTTCGTACGATTTCGTACCTGTTCATACCATTTCGTGTGATTTCGTACTAGTTCAGACCAAAGTGTACAATTTGGCCCATATTGTACATACTCGGACAAGTTCGTACCTGTTTGTTCCATTTCATACCATTTCGTGTGATTTCGTACCAGTTCGGGACCAAATCGTTCGATTTGGCCCATATTGTATAAACTGGTACGAATTTGCACCATTTTTTCGAGTTCGTACCTGTTTGTACCATTTCATACCAATTTCGTATGATTTCGTACCAGTTCGGACCAAATCGTACGATTTGGCCCATATTGTATAAACTAGTACGATTTCGTACCATTTTTTCGAGTTCGTACTCGTTCATACGATTTCGTACGATTTCGTACCTGTTAATACCGTTTCGTGGGATTTCGTACCAGTTCGGACCAAATCGTACGATTTGGCCCATATTGTACATACTCGTACGAGTTCGAACCATTTTTTCGAGTTCGTAGTAGTTCATACCATTTCGTACGATTTCGTACCTGTTCATACCATTTCGTGTGATTTCGTACCAGTTCGGACCAAAGTGTACAATTTGGCCCATATTGTACATACTCGGACGAGTTCGTACCTGTTTGTTTCATTTAATTCCATTTCGTGTGATTTCGTACCAGTTCGGACTAAATCGTTACGATTTGGCCCATATTGTATAAACAGGTACGAGTTTGTACCATTTTTTCGAGTTCGTACCAGTTCGTACGATTTCAGACCTGTTTGTACCATTTCATACCATTTCGTATGATTTCGTACTAGTTCGGACCAAATCGTACGATTTAGCCCATATTGTACAAACTAGTACGATTTCGTTCCATTTTTTCGAGTTCGTACTAGTTCATACCGATTTCGTACAGATTTCGTACCTGTTAATACCATTTCGTGGGATTTCGTAGCAGTTCGGGACCAAATCGTACGATTTGGCCCATATTGTACATACTCGTACGAGTTCGTACCATTTTTTCGAGTTCATACTAGTTCATACCATTTCGTACGATTTCGTACTGTTCATACCATTTCGTGTGATTTCGTACTAGTTCAGACCAAAGTGTACAATTTGGCCCATATTGTACATACTCGGACAAGTTCGTACCTGTTTGTTCATTTCATACCATTTCGTGTGATTTCGTACCAGTTCGGACCAAATCGTTCGATTTGGCCCATATTGTATAAACTGGTACGAATTTGCACCATTTTTTCGAGTTCGTACCTGTTTGTACCATTTCATACCATTTTGTATGATTTCGTACCAGTTCGGACCAAATCGTACGATTTGGCCCATATTGTATAAACTAGTACGATTTCGTACCATTTTTTCGAGTTTGTACTCGTTCATACGATTTCGTACGATTTCGTACCTGTTAATCCGTTTCGTGGGATTTCGTACAGTTCGGACCAAATCGTACGATTTGGCCCATATTGTACATACTCGTACGAGTTCGAACCATTTTTTCGAGTTCGTAGTAGTTCATACCATTTCGTACGATTTCGTACCTGTTCATACCATTTCGTGTGATTTCGTACCAGTTCGGACCAAAGTGTACAATTTGGCCCATATTGTACATACTCGGACGAGTTCGTACCTGTTTGTTCCATTTAATTCCATTTCGTGTGATTTCGTACCAGTTCGGACTAAATCGTATGATTTGGACCATATTGTATAAACTGGTACGAGTTTGTACCATTTTTCGAGTTCGTACCAGTTCGTACGATTTCAGACCTCTTTGTACAATTTCATACCATTTCGTATGATTTCGTACCAGTTCGGACCAAATCGTACGATTTGGCCCATATTGTACATACTCGTACGAGTTCGAACCATTTTTTCGAGTTCGTACTAGTTCATACCATTTCGTACGATTTCGTACCTGTTAATACCATTTCGTGGGATTTCGTACCAGTTCGGACCAAATCGTACGATTTGGCCCATATTGTACATACTCGTACGAGTTCGTACCATTTTTTCGAGTTCATACTAGTTCATACCATTTCGTACGATTTCGTACCTGTTCATACCATTTCGTGTGATTTCGTACTAGTTCAGACCAAAGTGTACAATTTGGCCCATATTGTACATACTCGGACAAGTTCGTACCTGTTTGTTCCATTTCATACCATTTCGTGTGATTTCGTACCAGTTCGGACCAAATCGTTCGATTTGGCCCATATTGTATAAACTGGTACGAATTTGCACCATTTTTTCGAGTTCGTACCTGTTTGTACCATTTCATACCATTTTGTATGATTTCGTACCAGTTCGGACCAAATCGTACGATTTGGCCCATATTGTATAAACTAGTACGATTTCGTACCATTTTTTCGAGTTTGTACTCGTTCATACGATTTCGTACGATTTCGTACCTGTTAATACCGTTTCGTGGGATTTCGTACCAGTTCGGACCAAATCGTACGATTTGGCCCATATTGTACATACTCGTACGAGTTCGAACCATTTTTTCGAGTTCGTAGTAGTTCATACCATTTCGTACGATTTCGTACCTGTTCATACCATTTCGTGTGATTTCGTACCAGTTCGGACCAAAGTGTACAATTTGGCCCATATTGTACATACTCGGACGAGTTCGTACTGTTTGTTCCATTTAATTCTTTTTTTTTTTTGTTTTTTTTTTAGGTTACGAGTTCGTACCTGTTTGTTCCATTTAATTCCCATTTCGTGTGATTTCGTACCAGTTCGGACTAAATCGTACGATTTGGACCATATTGTATAAACTGGTACGAGTTTGTTACCATTTTTCGAGTTCGTACCAGTTCGTACGATTTCAGACTCTTTGTACCATTTCATACCATTTCGTATGATTTCGTACCAGTTCGGACCAAATCGTACGATTTTGGCCCATATTGTACATACTCGTACGAGTTCGAACCATTTTTTCGAGTTCGTACTAGTTCATACATTTCGTACGATTTCGTACTGTTAATACCATTTCGTGGGATTTCGTACCAGTTCGACCAAATCGTACGATTTGGCCCATATTGTACATACTCGTACGAGTTCGTACCATTTTTTCGAGTTCATACTAGTTCATACCATTTCGTACGATTTCGTACCTGTTCATACCATTTCGTGTGATTTCGTTACTAGTTCACCAAAGTGTACAATTTGGCCCATATTGTACATACTCGGACAAGTTCGTACCTGTTTGTTCCATTTCATACCATTTCGTGATTTCGTACCAGTTCGACCAAATCGTTCGATTTGGCCCATTATTGTATAAACTGGTACGAATTTGCACCATTTTTTTCGTGTTCGTACCTGTTTGTACCATTTCATACCTTTTGTATGATTTCGTACATTCGGACCAAATCGTACGATTTGGCCCATATTGTATTAAACTAGTACGTTTCGTACCATTTTTTCGAGTTTGTACTCGTTCATACGATTTCGTACGATTTCGTACCTGTTAATACGTTTCGTGGATTTCGTACCAGTTCGACCAAATCGTACGATTTGGCCCATATTGTACATACTCGTACGAGTTCGAACCATTTTTTCGAGTTCGTAGTAGTTCACCATTTCGTACGATTTCTACCTGTTCATACCATTTCGTGTGATTTCGTTACCAGTTCGGACCAAAGTGTACAATTTGGCCATATTGTATACTCGGACGAGTTCGTACCTTTTGTTACTTTTAATTCCATTTGTGTGATTTCGTACCAGTTCGGACTAAATCGTACGATTTGGACCATATTGTATAAACTGGTACGAGTTTGTACCATTTTTTTCGAGTTCGTACTGTTCGTACGATTTCGACCTCTTTGTACCATTTCATCCATTTCGTATGATTTCGTACCAGTTCGGACCAAATCGTACGATTTGGCCCATATTGTACATAGTACGAGGTTCGAACCATTTTTTCGAGTTCGTATTAGTTCATACTAGTTCTTACCATTTCGTACGATTTCGTACCTGTTAATACCATTCGTGGGATTTCGTACCAGTTCGGACCAAATCGTACGATTTGGCCCATATTGTACATACTCGTCGAGTTCGTACCATTTTTTCGAGTTATACTAGTTCATACCATTTCGTACGATTTCGTACCTGTTCATACCATTTCGTGTGATTTCGTACTAGTTCAGACCAAAGTGTACAATTTGGCCCATATTGTACATACTCGGACAAGTTCGTACCTGTTTGTTCCATTTCATACCATTTCGTGTGATTTCGTACCAGTTCGGACCAAATCGTTCGATTTGGCCCATATTGTATAAACTGGTACGAATTTGCACCATTTTTTCGAGTTCGTACCTGTTTGTACCATTTCATACCATTTGTATGATTTCGTAGTTCGGACCAAATCGTACGATTTGGCCCATATTGTATAAACTAGTACGATTTCGTACCATTTTTTCGAGTTTGTACTCGTTCATACGATTTCGTACGATTTCGTACCTGTTAATAACCGTTTCGTGGGATTTCGTACCAGTTCGGACCAAATCGTACGATTTGGCCCATATTGTACATACTCGTACGAAGTTCGAACCATTTTTTCGAGTTCGTTTTAGTTCATACCATTTCGTACGATTTCGTACTGTTCATACCATTTCGTGTGATTTCGTACCAGTTCGGACCAAAGTGTACAATTTGGCCCATATTGTACTTACTCGGACGAGTTCGTACCTGTTTGTTCCATTTAATTCCATTTCGTGTGATTTCTTACCAGTTCGGACTAAATCGTCGATTTGGACCATTGTATAAACTGTACGAGTTGTACCATTTTTTCGAGTTCGTACCAGTTCGTTACGATTTCAGACCCTCTTTGTACATTTCATACCATTTCGTATGATTTCGTACCAGTTCGGACCAAATCGTACGATTTGGCCCATATTGTACATAACGTACGAGTTCGAACCATTTTTTCGAGTTCGTACTAGTCATACCATTTCGTACGATTTCGTACCTGTTAATACCATTTCTTGGGATTTCGTACCAGTTCGGACCAAATCGTACGATTTGGCCCATATTGTACATACTCGTACGAGTTCGTACCATTTTTTCGAGTTCATACTAGTTCATACCATTTCGTACGATTTCGTACCTGTTCATACCATTTCGTGTGATTTCGTACTAGTTCAGACCAAAGTGTACAATTTGGCCCATATTGTACATACTCGGACAAGTTCGTACCTGTTTGTTCCATTTCATACCATTTCGTGTGATTTTCGTACCAGTTCGGACCAAATCGTTCGATTTGGCCATATTGTATAAACTGGTACGAATTTGCACCATTTTTTTCGAGAGTTCGTACCTGTTTGTACCATTTCATACCATTTTGTATGATTTTCGTACCAGTTCGGACCAAATCGTACGATTTGGCCCATATTGTATAAACTAGTACGATTTCGTACATTTTTCGAGTTTGTACTCGTTCATACGATTTCGTACGATTTCGTACCTGTTAATACCGTTTCGTGGGATTTCGTACCAGTTCGGACCAAATCGTACGATTTGGCCCATATTGTACATACTCGTACGAGTTCGAACCATTTTTTCGAGTTCGTAGTAGTTCATACCATTTCGTACGATTTCGTACCTGTTCATACCATTTGTGTGATTTCGTACCAGTTCGGACCAAAGTGTACAATTTGGCCCATATTGTACATACTCGGACGAGTTCGTACCTGTTTGTTCCATTTAATTCCATTTCGTGTGATTTCTACCAGTTCGGACTAAATCGTACGATTTGGACCATATTGTATAAACTGGTACGAGTTTGTACCATTTTTCGAGTTCGTACCAGTTCGTACGATTTCAGACCTCTTTGTACATTTTCATACCATTTCGTATGATTTCGTACCAGTTCGGACCAAATCGTACGATTTGGCCCATATTGTACATACTCGTACGAGTTCGAACCATTTTTTCGAGTTCGTACTAGTTCATACCATTCGTACGATTTCGTACCTGTTAATACCATTTCGTGGGATTTCGTACCAGTTCGGACCAAATCGTACGATTTGGCCCATATTGTACATACTCGTACGAGTTCGTACCATTTTTTCGAGTTCATACTAGTTCATACCAATTTCGTACGATTTCGTACCTGTTCATACCATTTCGTGTGATTTCGTACTAGTTCAGACCAAAGTGTACAATTTGGCCCATATTGTACATACTCGGACAAGTTCGTACCTGTTTGTTCCATTTCATACCATTTCGTGTGATTTCGTACCAGTTCGGACCAAATCGTTCGATTTGGCCCATATTGTATAAACTGGTACGAATTTGCACCATTTTTTTCGAGTTCGTACCTGTTTGTACCATTTCATACCATTTTGTATGATTTCGTACCAGTTCGACCAAATCGTACGATTTGGCCCATATTGTATAAACTAGTACGATTCGTACCATTTTTTCGAGTTGTACTCGTTCATACGATTTCGTACGATTTCGTACTGTTAATACCGTTTCGTGGGATTTCGTACCAGTTCGGACCAAATCGTACGATTTGGCCCATATTGTACATACTCGTACGAGTTCGAACCATTTTTTCGAGTTCGTAGTAGTTCATACCATTTCGTACGATTTCGTACCTGTTCATACCATTTCGTGTGATTTCGTACCAGTTCGGACCAAAGTGTACAATTTGGCCCATATTGTACATACTCGGACGAGTTCGTACCTGTTTGTTCCATTTAATTCCATTTCGTGTGATTTCGTACCAGTTCGGACTAAATCGTACGATTTGGACCATATTGTATAAACTGGTACGAGTTTGTACCATTTTTTCGAGTTCGTACCAGTTCGTACGATTTCAGACCTCTTTGTACATTTCATACCATTTCGTATGATTTCGTACCAGTTCGGACCAAATCGTACGATTTGGCCCATATGTGTACATACTCGTACAGTTCGAACCATTTTTTCGAGTTCGTACTAGTTCATACCATTTCGTACGATTTCGTACCTGTTAATACCATTTCGTGGGATTTCGTACCAGTTCGGACCAAATCGTACGATTTGGCCCATATTGTACATACTCGTACGAGTTCGTACCATTTTTTCGAGTTCATACTAGTTCATACCATTTCGTACGATTTCGTACCTGTTCATACCATTTCGTGTGATTTCGTACTAGTTCAGACCAAAGTGTACAATTTGGCCCATATTGTACATACTCGGACAAGTTCGTACCTGTTTGTTCCATTTCATACCATTTCGTGTGATTTCGTACCAGTTCGGACCAAATCGTCGATTTGGCCATATTGTATAAACTGGTACGAATTTGTACCATTTTTTCGAGTTCGTACCTGTTTGTACCATTCATACCATTTTGTATGATTTCGTACCAGTTCGACCAAATCGTACGATTTGGCCCATATTGTATAAACTAGTACGATTTCGTACCATTTTTTCGAGTTCGTACTCGTTCATACGATTTCGTACGATTTCGTACCTGTAATACCTTTCGTGGGATTTCGTACCAGTTCGGACCAAATCGTACGATTTGGCCCATATTGTACATACTCGTACGAGTTCGAACCATTTTTTCGAGTTCGTATACTAGTTCATACCATTTCGTACGATTTCGTACCTGTTCATACCATTTCGTGTGATTTCGTACCAGTTCGGACCAAAGTGTACAATTTGGCCCATATTGTACATACTCGGACGAGTTCGTACCTGTTTGTTCCATTTAATTCCATTTCGTGTGATTTCGTACCAGTTCGGACTAAATCGTACGATTTGGACCATATTTATAAACTGGTACGAGTTTGTACCATTTTTTTCGAGTTCGTACCAGTTCGTCGATTTCAGACCTCTTAGTCCATTTCATACCATTTCGTATGATTTCGTACCAGTTCGGACCAAATCGTACGATTTGGCCATATACATACTAGTACGAGTTCGAACCATTTTTTCGAGTTCGTACTAGTTCATACCATTTCGTACGATTTCGTACCTGTTAATACCATTTCGTGGGATTTCGTACCAGTTCGGACCAAATCGTACGATTTGGCCCATATTGTACATACTCGTACGAGTTCGTACCATTTTTTCGAGTTCATACTAGTTCATACCATTTCGTACGATTTCGTACCTGTTCATACCATTTCGTGTGATTTCGTACTAGTTCAGACCAAAGTGTACAATTTGGCCCATATTGTACATACTCGGACAAGTTCGTACCTGTTTGTTCCATTTCATACCATTTCGTGTGATTTCGTACCAGTTCGGACCAAATCGTTCGATTTGGCCCATATTGTATAAACTGGTACGAATTTGCACCATTTTTCGAGTTCGTACCTGTTTGTACCATTTCATACCATTTTGTATGATTTCGTACCAGTTCGGACCAAATCGTACGATTTGGCCCATATTGTATAAACTAGTACGATTTCGTACCATTTTTTCGAGTTTGTACTCGTTCATACGATTTCGTACGATTTCGTACCTGTTAATACCGTTTCGTGGGATTTCGTACCAGTTCGGACCAAATCGTACGATTTGGCCATATTGTACATACTCGTACGAGTTCGAACCATTTTTTCGAGTTCGTAGTAGTTAATACCATTCGTACGATTTCGTACCTGTTCATACCATTTCGTGTGATTTCGTACCAGTTGGACCAAAGTGTACAATTTGGCCCATAATGTACATACTCGGACGAGTTCGTACCTGTTTGTTCCATTTAATTCCATTTCGTGTGATTTCGTACCAGTTTCGGACTAAATCGTACGATTTGGACCATATTGTATAAACTGGTACGAGTTTGTACCATTTTTTCGAGTTCGTACCAGTTCGTACGATTTCAGACCCTTTGTACCATTTCATACCATTTCGTATGATTTCGTACCAGTTCGGACCAAATCGTACGATTTTGGCCCATATTGTACATACTCGTACGAGTTCGAACCATTTTTTCGAGTTCGTACTAGTTCATACCATTTCGTACGATTTCGTACCTGTAATACCATTTCGTGGGATTTCGTACCAGTTCGGACCAAATCGTACGATTTGGCCCATATTGTACATACTCGTACGAGTTCGTACCATTTTTCGAGTTCATACTAGTTCTTACCATTTCGTACGATTTTCGTACCTGTTCATACCATTTCGTGTGATTTCGTACTAGTTCAGACCAAAGTGTACAATTTGGCCCATATTGCACATACTCGGTACAAGTTCGTACCTGTTTGTTCATTTCATACCATTTCGTGTGATTTCGTACCAGTTCGGACCAAATCGTTCGATTTGGCCCATATTGTATAAACTGGTACGAATTTGCACCATTTTTTCGAGTTCGTACCTGTTTGTACCATTTCATACCATTTGTATGATTTCGTACCAGTTCGGACCAAATCGTACGATTTGGCCCATATTGTATAAAAACTAGTACGATTTCTACCATTTTTTCGAGTTTGTCTCGTTCATACGATTTCGTACGATTTCGTACCTGTTAATACCGTTTCGTGGGATTTCGTACCAGTTCGGACCAAATCGTACGATTTGGCCCATATTGTACATACTCGTACGAGTTCGAACCATTTTTTCGAGTTCGTAGTATAGTTCATACCATTTGTACGATTTCGTACCTGTTATACCATTTCGTGTGATTTCGTACCAGTTCGGACCAAAGTGTACAATTTGCCCATATTGTACATACTCGGACGAGTTCGTACTGTTTGTTCCATTTAATTCCATTTCGTGTGATTTCGTACCAGTTCGGACTAAATCGTACGATTTGGACCATTTTTATAAACTGGTACGAGTTTGTACCATTTTTTCGAGTTCGTTCCAGTTCGTACGATTTCAGACCTTTGTGTCCATTTCATACCATTTCGTATGATTTCGTACCAGTTCGGACCAAATCGTAGATTTGGCCCATATTGTACATACTCGTACGAGTTCGAACCATTTTTTCGAGAGTTCGTACTAGTTCATACCATTTCGTACGATTTCGTACCTGTTAATACCATTTCGTGGATTTTCGTACCAGTTCGGACCAAAGTGTACAATTTGGCCCATATT
>CM076849.1:101909000-101973347 GCA_039519185.1 Astragalus membranaceus
AAAAATGGTACGAATTCGTACGAGTTTGTACAATATGGGCCAAATTGTACGATTTGGTCGAAACTAGTACGAACAGGTACGAAATCGTATGAATAGTACGAACTCGAAAAAATGGTTCGAAATCGTACTAGTTTATACAATATGGGAAATCGTAAAGATTTGGTCCGACCTGGTACGATCACACGAAATGGTATGAAATGGTACAAAAAGGTACGAAATCGTACGAACTGGTACGAATCCGTACAAGTTTGTACAATATGGGCCAAATCGTACGATTTGGTCCGAACTGGTACGAAATCATACGAAATGGTATGAAATAGAACAAACAGGTACGAACTCGTCCGAGTATGTACAATATGGGCCAAATTGTACACTTTGGTCCGAACTGGTGCGAAATCACACGAAATGGTATGAGCCGGTACGAAATCGTATGAACTAGTATGAACTCGAAAAAATGGTACGAACTCGTACGAGTATGTGCAATATGGGCCAAATCATACGATTTGGTCCGAACTGGTACGAAATCCAACGAAATGGTATTAACAGGTACGAAATCGTACGAAATGGAATGAACTAGTACGAACTCGAAAAAATTGTACGAAATCGTACTAGTTTATACAATATGGGCCAAATCGTACGATTTGGTCCGAACTGGTACGAAATCATACGAAATGGTATGAAATGGTACAAACAGGTACGAAATCGTACGAACAGGTACGAACTCGTACGAGTTGGTACAATATGGGCCAAATTGTACTATTTGGTCGAAACTAGTACGAACGGGTACGAAATCGTACGAAATGGTATGAATAGTACGAACTCGAAATAATGGTACGAAATCGTACCAATTTATACAATATGGGCCAAATCGTACGATTTGGTCCGAACTGGTACGAAATCATAGGAAATGGAATGAAATGGTACAAACAGGTACGAAATCGCACATCCTGGTACGAACTCGAAAAAATGGTACAAACTCGTACCAGTTTATACAATATGGGCCAAATCGTACGATTTGGTCCGAACTGGTACGAAATCAGACGAAATGGTATGAAATGGTACAAACAGGTACGAAATCGTACGAACTGGTACAAACTCGAAAAAATGGTACAAACTCGTACGAGTATGTACAATATGGGCCATATCGTACGATTTGGTCCGAACTGGTACGAAATCAAACAAAATGGTATTAACAGGTACGAATTCATACGAAATGGTATGAACTAGTACACTCAAAAAAATTGTACGAAATCGTACCAGTTTATACAATATGGGCCAAGTCGTACGATTTGGTCCGAACTGGTACGAAATCAAACAAAATGGTATGAAATGGAACAAATAGGCACAAAATCGTACGAACTAGTATGAACTCGTACGAGTTTGTACAATATGGGCCAAATAGTACGATTTGGCCCGAACTGGTACGAAATCACACGAAATGGTATGAAATGGTACAAACTGGTACGAAATCGTACGAGCTGGTACGAAATCGTACGAGCTGGTACGAACTCGTACGAGCTGGTGCAATATGGGCCAAATCGTACAATTTGTTCCGAACTAGTACGAAATCACACGAAATGGTATGAATAGGTACGAAATGGTACAAAGTGGTATGAACTACTACGAACTCGAAAAAATGGTACGAAATCGTACCAGTTTATACAATAAGGGCCAAATCGTACGATTTGGTCCGAACTGGTACGAAATCATACGAAATGGTATGAAATGGTACAAACAGGTACGAAATCGTACGAACTGGTACAAATTCGAAAAAATGGTACGAACTCGTTCGAGTATGTACAATATGGGCCATATCGTACGATTTGGTCCGAACTGGTACGAAATCAAACAAAATGGTATTAACAGGTACGAATTCATACGAAATGGTATGAACTAGTACACTCAAAAAAATTGTACGAAATCGTACCAGTTTATACAATATGGGCCAAGTCGTACGATTTGGTCCGAACTGGTACGAAATCAAACAAAATGGTATGAAATGGAACAAATAGGCACAAAATCGTACGAACTAGTATGAACTCGTACGAGTTTGTACAATATGGGCCAAATAGTACGATTTGGCCCGAACTGGTACGAAATACACACGAAATGGTATGAAATGGTACAAACTGGTACGAAATCGTGCGAACTCGTACGAATCGTAGAACTTGTACGAACTCGTACGAGTTGGTACAATATGGGCCAAATCGTACAATTTGTTCCGAACTAGTACGAAATCACACGAAATGGTATGAATAGGTACGAAATGGTACAAAGTGGTATGAACTACTACGAACTCGAAAAAATGGTACGAAATCGAACCAGTTTATACAATAAGGGCCAAATCGTACGATTTGGTCCGAACTGGTACGAAATCATACGAAATGGTATGAAATGGTACAAACAGGTACGAAATTGTACGAACTCGTACGAGTTGGTACAATATGGGCCAAATTGTACTATTTGGTCGAAACTTGTACGAACAGGTACGAAATCGTACGAAATGGTATGAATAGTATGAACTCGAAAAAATGGTTCGAAATCGTACTAGTTTATACAATATGTGCCAAATCGTACGATTTGGTCCGACCTGGTACGAAATCATACGAAATGGTAAGAAATGGTACAAACAGGTACGAAATCATACGAACTACTCCGAACACGAAAAAATGGTACGAAATCGTACCAGTTTATACAATAAGGGCAAATCGCATGATTTGGTCCGAACTGGTACGAAGTCATACGAAATGGTATGAAATGGTACAAACAGGTACGAAATTGTACGAACTGGTACGAACTCGTAAAAAATGGTACGAATTCGTACGAGTTTGTACAATATGGGCCAAATTGTACGATTTGGTCGAAACTAGTACGAACAGGTACGAAATCGTATGAATAGTACGAACTCGAAAAAATGGTTCGAAATCGTACTAGTTTATACAATATGGGCAAAATCGTAAGATTTGGTCCGACCTGGTACGAAATCACACGAAATGGTATGAAATGGTACAAAAAGGTACGAAATCGTACGAACTGGTACGAATCCGTACAAGTTTGTACAATATGGGCCAAATCGTACGATTTGGTCCGAACTGGTACGAAATCATACGAAATGGTATGAAATAGAACAAACAGGTACGAACTCGTCCGAGTATGTACAATATGGGCCAAATTGTACACTTTGGTCCGAACTGGTGCGAAATCACACGAAATGGTATGAGCCGGTACGAAATCGTATGAACTAGTATGAACTCGAAAAAATGGTACGAACTCGTACGAGTATGTGCAATATGGGCCAAATCATACGATTTGGTCCGAACTGGTACGAAATCCAACGAAATGGTATTAACAGGTACGAAATCGTACGAAATGGTATGAACTAGTACGAACTCGAAAAAATTGTACGAAATCGTACTAGTTTATACAATATGGGCCAAATCGTACGATTTGGTCCGAACTGGTACGAAATCATACGAAATGGTATGAAATGGTACAAACAGGTACGAAATCGTACGAACAGGTACGAACTCGTACGAGTTGGTACAATATGGGCCAAATTGTACTATTTGGTCGAAACTAGTACGAACGGGTACGAAATCGTACGAAATGGTATGAATAGTACGAACTCGAAATAATGGTACGAAATCGTACCAGTTTATACAATATGGGCCAAATCGTACGATTTGGTCCGAACTGGTACGAAATCATAGGAAATGGAATGAAATGGTACAAACAGGTACGAAATCGCACATCCTGGTACGAACTCGAAAAAATGGTACAAACTCGTACCAGTTTATACAATATGGGCCAAATCGTACGATTTGGTCCGAACTGGTACGAAATCAGACGAAATGGTATGAAATGGTACAAACAGGTACGAAATCGTACGAACTGGTACGAACTCGAAAAAATGGTACAAACTCGTACGAGTATGTACAATATGGGCCATATCGTACGATTTGGTCCGAACTGGTACGAAATCAAACAAAATGGTATTAACAGGTACGAATTCATACGAAATGGTATGAACTAGTACACTCAAAAAAATTGTACGAAATCGTACCAGTTTATACAATATGGGCCAAGTCGTACGATTTGGTCCGAACTGGTACGAAATCAAACAAAATGGTATGAAATGGAACAAATAGGCACAAAATCGTACGAACTAGTATGAACTCGTACGAGTTTGTACAATATGGGCCAAATAGTACGATTTGGCCCGAACTGGTACGAAATCACACGAAATGGTATGAAATGGTACAAACTGGTACGAAATCGTGCGAACTCGTACGAACTCGTACGAACGTGTACGAACTCGTACGAGTTGGTACAATATGGGCCAAATCGTACAATTTGTTCCGAACTAGTACGAAATCACACGAAATGGTATGAATAGGTACGAAATGGTACAAAGTGGTATGAACTACTACGAACTCGAAAAAATGGTACGAAATCGAACCAGTTTATACAATAAGGGCCAAATCGTACGATTTGGTCCGAACTGGTACGAAATCATACGAAATGGTATGAAATGGTACAAACAGGTACAAAATTGTACGAACTCGTACGAGTTGGTACAATATGGGCCAAATTGTACTATTTGGTCGAAACTTGTACGAACAGGTACGAAATCGTACGAAATTGTATGAATAGTATGAACTCGAAAAAATGGTTCGAAATCGTACTAGTTTATACAATATGTGCCAAATCGTACGATTTGGTCCGACTTGGTACGAAATCATACGAAATGGTAAGAAATGGTACAAACAGGTACGAAATCATACGAACTACTCCGAACACGAAAAAATGGTACGAAATCGTACCAGTTTATACAATAAGGGCAAATCGCATGATTTGGTCCGAACTGGTACGAAGTCATACGAAATGGTATGAAATGGTACAAACAGGTACGAAATTGTACGAACTGGTACGAACTCGTAAAAAATGGTACGAATTCGTACGAGTTTGTACAATATGGGCCAAATTGTACGATTTGGTCGAAACTAGTACGAACAGGTACGAAATCGTATGAATAGTACGAACTCGAAAAAATGGTTCGAAATCGTACTAGTTTATACAATATGGGCAAAATCGTAAGATTTGGTCCGACCTGGTACGAAATCACACGAAATGGTATGAAATGGTACAAAAAGGTACGAAATCGTACGAACTGGTACGAATCCGTACAAGTTTGTACAATATGGGCCAAATCGTACGATTTGGTCCGAACTGGTACGAAATCATACGAAATGGTATGAAATAGAACAAACAGGTACGAACTCGTCCGAGTATGTACAATATGGGCCAAATTGTACACTTTGGTCCGAACTGGTGCGAAATCACACGAAATGGTATGAGCCGGTACGAAATCGTATGAACTAGTATGAACTCGAAAAAATGGTACGAACTCGTACGAGTATGTGCAATATGGGCCAAATCATACGATTTGGTCCGAACTGGTACGAAATCCAACGAAATGGTATTAACAGGTACGAAATCGTACGAAATGGTATGAACTAGTACGAACTCGAAAAAATTGTACGAAATCGTACTAGTTTATACAATATGGGCCAAATCGTACGATTTGGTCCGAACTGGTACGAAATCATACGAAATGGTATGAAATGGTACAAACAGGTACGAAATCGTACGAACTGGTACGAACTCGTACGAGTTGGTACAATATGGGCCAAATTGTACTATTTGGTCGAAACTAGTACGAACGGGTACGAAATCGTACGAAATGGTATGAATAGTACGAACTCGAAATAATGGTACGAAATCGTACCAGTTTATACAATATGGGCCAAATCGTACGATTTGGTCCGAACTGGTACGAAATCATAGGAAATGGAATGAAATGGTACAAACAGGTACGAAATCGCACATCCTGGTACGAACTCGAAAAAATGGTACGAACTCGTACCAGTTTATACAATATGGGCCAAATCGTACGATTTGGTCCGAACTGGTACGAAATCAGACGAAATGGTATGAAATGGTACAAACAGGTACGAAATCGTACGAACTGGTACGAACTCGAAAAAATGGTACAAACTCGTACGAGTATGTACAATATGGGCCATATCGTACGATTTGGTCCGAACTGGTACGAAATCAAACAAAATGGTATTAACAGGTACGAATTCATACGAAATGGTATGAACTAGTACACTCAAAAAAATTGTACGAAATCGTACCAGTTTATACAATATGGGCCAAGTCGTACGATTTGGTCCGAACTGGTACGAAATCAAACAAAATGGTATGAAATGGAACAAATAGGCACAAAATCGTACGAACTAGTATGAACTCGTACGAGTTTGTACAATATGGGCCAAATAGTACGATTTGGCCCGAACTGGTACGAAATCACACGAAATGGTATGAAATGGTACAAACTGGTACGAAATCGTGCGAACTCGTACGAACTTCGTACGAACTTGTACGAACTCGTACGAGTTGGTACAATATGGGCCAAATCGTACAATTTGTTCCGAACTAGTACGAAATCACACGAAATGGTATGAATAGGTACGAAATGGTACAAAGTGGTATGAACTACTACGAACTCGAAAAAATGGTACGAAATCGAACCAGTTTATACAATAAGGGCCAAATCGTACGATTTGGTCCGAACTGGTACGAAATCATACGAAATGGTATGAAATGGTACAAACAGGTACGAAATTGTACGAACGGTACGACGTACGAGTTGGTACAATATGGGCCAAATTGTACTATTTGGTCGAAACTTGTACGAACAGGTACGAAATCGTACGAAATGGTATGAATAGTATGAACTCGAAAAAATGGTTCGAAATCGTACTAGTTTATACAATATGTGCCAAATCGTACGATTTGGTCCGACTGGTACGAAATCATACGAAATGGTATGAAATGGTACAAACAGGTACGAAATCATACGAACTACTCCGAACACGAAAAAATGGTACGAAATCGTACCAGTTTATACAATAAGGGCAAATCGCATGATTTGGTCCGAACTGGTACGAAGTCATACGAAATGGTATGAAATGGTACAAACAGGTACGAAATTGTACGAACTGGTACGAACTCGTAAAAAATGGTACGAATTCGTACGAGTTTGTACAATATGGGCCAAATTGTACGATTTGGTCGAAACTAGTACGAACAGGTACGAAATCGTATGAATAGTACGAACTCGAAAAAATGGTTCGAAATCGTACTAGTTTATACAATATGGGCAAAATCGTAAGATTTGGTCCGACCTGGTACGAAATCACACGAAATGGTATGAAATGGTACAAAAAGGTACGAAATCGTACGAACTGGTACGAATCCGTACAAGTTTGTACAATATGGGCCAAATCGTACGATTTGGTCCGAACTGGTACGAAATCATACGAAATGGTATGAAATAGAACAAACAGGTACGAACTCGTCCGAGTATGTACAATATGGGCCAAATTGTACACTTTGGTCCGAACTGGTGCGAAATCACACGAAATGGTATGAGCCGGTACGAAATCGTATGAACTAGTATGAACTCGAAAAAATGGTACGAACTCGTACGAGTATGTGCAATATGGGCCAAATCATACGATTTGGTCCGAACTGGTACGAAATCCAACGAAATGGTATTAACAGGTACGAAATCGTACGAAATGGTATGAACTAGTACGAACTCGAAAAAATTGTACGAAATCGTACTAGTTTATACAATATGGGCCAAATCGTACGATTTGGTCCGAACTGGTACGAAATCATACGAAATGGTATGAAATGGTACAAACAGGTACGAAATCGTACGAACAGGTACGAACTCGTACGAGTTGGTACAATATGGGCCAAATTGTACTATTTGGTCGAAACTAGTACGAACGGGTACGAAATCGTACGAAATGGTATGAATAGTACGAACTCGAAATAATGGTACGAAATCGTACCAGTTTATACAATATGGGCCAAATCGTACGATTTGGTCCGAACTGGTACGAAATCATAGGAAATGGAATGAAATGGTACAAACAGGTACGAAATCGCACATCCTGGTACGAACTCGAAAAAATGGTACAAACTCGTACCAGTTTATACAATATGGGCCAAATCGTACGATTTGGTCCGAACTGGTACGAAATCAGACGAAATGGTATGAAATGGTACAAACAGGTACGAAATCGTACGAACTGGTACGAACTCGAAAAAATGGTACAAACTCGTACGAGTATGTACAATATGGGCCATATCGTACGATTTGGTCCGAACTGGTACGAAATCAAACAAAATGGTATTAACAGGTACGAATTCATACGAAATGGTATGAACTAGAACACTCAAAAAAATTGTACGAAATCGTACCAGTTTATACAATATGGGCCAAGTCGTACGATTTGGTCCGAACTGGTACGAAATCAAACAAAATGGTATGAAATGGAACAAATAGGCACAAAATCGTACGAACTAGTATGAACTCGTACGAGTTTGTACAATATGGGCCAAATAGTACGATTTGGCCCGAACTGGTACGAAATCACACGAAATGGTATGAAATGGTACAAACTGGTACGAAATCGTGCGAACTCGTCGACGAACTTGTACGAACTCGTACGAGTTGGTACAATATGGGCCAAATCGTACAATTTGTTCCGAACTAGTACGAAATCACACGAAATGGTATGAATAGGTACGAAATGGTACAAAGTGGTATGAACTACTACGAACTCGAAAAAATGGTACGAAATCGAACCAGTTTATACAATAAGGGCCAAATCGTACGATTTGGTCCGAACTGGTACGAAATCATACGAAATGGTATGAAATGGTACAAACAGGTACGAAATTGTACGAACTCGTACGAGTTGGTACAATATGGGCCAAATTGTACTATTTGGTCGAAACTTGTACGAACAGGTACGAAATCGTACGAAATGGTATGAATAGTATGAACTCGAAAAAATGGTTCGAAATCGTACTAGTTTATACAATATGTGCCAAATCGTACGATTTGGTCCGACTTGGTACGAAATCATACGAAATGGTAAGAAATGGTACAAACAGGTACGAAATCATACGAACTACTCCGAACACGAAAAAATGGTACGAAATCGTACCAGTTTATACAATAAGGGCAAATCGCATGATTTGGTCCGAACTGGTACGAAGTCATACGAAATGGTATGAAATGGTACAAACAGGTACGAAATTGTACGAACTGTACGAACTCGTAAAAAATGGTACGAATTCGTACGAGTTTGTACAATATGGGCCAAATTGTACGATTTGGTCGAAACTAGTACGAACAGGTACGAAATCGTATGAATAGTACGAACTCGAAAAAATGGTTCGAAATCGTACTAGTTTATACAATATGGGCAAAATCGTAAGATTTGGTCCGACCTGGTACGAAATCACACGAAATGGTATGAAATGGTACAAAAAGGTACGAAATCGTACGAACTGGTACGAATCCGTACAAGTTTGTACAATATGGGCCAAATCGTACGATTTGGTCCGAACTGGTACGAAATCATACGAAATGGTATGAAATAGAACAAACAGGTACGAACTCGTCCGAGTATGTACAATATGGGCCAAATTGTACACTTTGGTCCGAACTGGTGCGAAATCACACGAAATGGTATGAGCCGGTACGAAATCGTATGAACTAGTATGAACTCGAAAAAATGGTACGAACTCGTACGAGTATGTGCAATATGGGCCAAATCGTACGATTTGGTCCGAACTGGTACGAAATCCAACGAAATGGTATTAACAGGTACGAAATCGTACGAAATGGTATGAACTAGTACGAACTCGAAAAAATGGTACGAAATCGTACTAGTTTATACAATATGGGCCAAATCGTACGATTTGGTCCGAACTGGTACGAAATCATACGAAATGGTATGAAATGGTACAAACAGGTACGAAATCGTACGAACTGGTACGAACTCGTACGAGTTGGTACAATATGGGCCAAATTGTACTATTTGGTCGAAACTAGTACGAACGGGTACGAAATCGTACGAAATGGTATGAATAGTACGAACTCGAAAAAATGGTACGAAATCGTACCAGTTTATACAATATGGGCCAAATCGTACGATTTGGTCCGAACTGGTACGAAATCATAGGAAATGGAATGAAATGGTACAAACAGGTACGAAATCGCACATCCTGGTACGAACTCGAAAAAATGGTACAAACTCGTACCAGTTTATACAATATGGGCCAAATCGTACGATTTGGTCCGAACTGGTACGAAATCAGACGAAATGGTATGAAATGGTACAAACAGGTACGAAATCGTACGAACTGGTACGAACTCGAAAAAATGGTACAAACTCGTACGAGTATGTACAATATGGGCCATATCGTACGATTTGGTCCGAACTGGTACGAAATCAAACAAAATGGTATTAACAGGTACGAATTCATACGAAATGGTATGAACTAGTACACTCAAAAAAATTGTACGAAATCGTACCAGTTTATACAATATGGGCCAAGTCGTACGATTTGGTCCGAACTGGTACGAAATCAAACAAAATGGTATGAAATGGAACAAATAGGCACAAAATCGTACGAACTAGTATGAACTCGTACGAGTTTGTACAATATGGGCCAAATAGTACGATTTGGCCCGAACTGGTACGAAATCACACGAAATGGTATGAAATGGTACAAACTGGTACGAAATCGTGCGAACTCGTACGAATCGTACGAACTTGTACGAACTCGTACGAGTTGGTACAATATGGGCCAAATCGTACAATTTGTTCCGAACTAGTACGAAATCACACGAAATGGTATGAATAGGTACGAAATGGTACAAAGTGGTATGAACTACTACGAACTCGAAAAAATGGTACGAAATCGAACCAGTTTATACAATAAGGGCCAAATCGTACGATTTGGTCCGAACTGGTACGAAATCATACGAAATGGTATGAAATGGTACAAACAGGTACGAAATTGTACGAACTCGTACGAGTTGGTACAATATGGGCCAAATTGTACTATTTGGTCGAAACTTGTACGAACAGGTACGAAATCGTACGAAATGGTATGAATAGTATGAACTCGAAAAAATGGTTCGAAATCGTACTAGTTTATACAATATGTGCCAAATCGTACGATTTGGTCCGACCTGGTACGAAATCATACGAAATGGTATGAAATGGTACAAACAGGTACGAAATCATACGAACTACTCCGAACACGAAAAAATGGTACGAAATCGTACCAGTTTATACAATAAGGGCCAATCGCATGATTTGGTCCGAACTGGTACGAAATGGTATGAAATGGTACAAACAGGTACGAAATTGTACGAACTGGTACGAACTCGTAAAAAATGGTACGAATTCGTACGAGTTTGTACAATATGGGCCAAATTGTACGATTTGGTCGAAACTAGTACGAACAGGTACGAAATCGTATGAATAGTACGAACTCGAAAAAATGGTTCGAAATCGTACTAGTTTATACAATATGGGCCAAATCGTACGATTTGGTCCGACCTGGTACGAAATCACACGAAATGGTATGAAATGGTACAAACAGGTACGAAATCGTACGAACTGGTACGAATCCGTACAAGTTTGTACAATATGGGCCAAATCGTACGATTTGGTCCGAACTGGTACGAAATCATACGAAATGGTATGAAATGGAACAAACAGGTACGAACTCGTCCGAGTATGTACAATATGGGCCAAATTGTACACTTTGGTCCGAACTGGTGCGAAATCACACGAAATGGTATGAGCCGGTACGAAATCGTATGAACTAGTATGAACTCGAAAAAATGGTACGAACTCGTACGAGTATGTGCAATATGGGCCAAATCGTACGATTTGGTCCGAACTGGTACGAAATCCAACGAAATGGTATTAACAGGTACGAAATCGTACGAAATGGTATGAACTAGTACGAACTCGAAAAAATGGTACGAAATCGTACTAGTTTATACAATATGGGCCAAATCGTACGATTTGGTCCGAACTGTTACGAAATCATACGAAATGGTATGAAATGGTACAAACAGGTACGAAATCGTACGAACTGGTACGAACTCGTACGAGTTGGTACAATATGGGCCAAATTGTACTATTTGGTCGAAACTAGTACGAACGGGTACGAAATCGTACGAAATGGTATGAATAGTACGAACTCGAAATAATGGTACGAAATCGTACCAGTTTATACAATATGGGCCAAATCGTACGATTTGGTCCGAACTGGTACGAAATCATAGGAAATGGAATGAAATGGTACAAACAGGTACGAAATCGCACATCCTGGTACGAACTCGAAAAAATGGTACGAACTCGTACCAGTTTATACAATATGGGCCAAATCGTACGATTTGGTCCGAACTGGTACGAAATCAGACGAAATGGTATGAAATGGTACAAACAGGTACGAAATCGTACGAACTGGTACGAACTCGAAAAAATGGTACAAACTCGTACGAGTATGTACAATATGGGCCATATCGTACGATTTGGTCCGAACTGGTACGAAATCAAACAAAATGGTATTAACAGGTACGAATTCATACGAAATGGTATGAACTAGTACACTCAAAAAAATTGTACGAAATCGTACCAGTTTATACAATATGGGCCAAGTCGTACGATTTGGTCCGAACTGGTACGAAATCAAACAAAATGGTATGAAATGGAACAAATAGGCACAAAATCGTACGAACTAGTATGAACTCGTACGAGTTTGTACAATATGGGCCAAATAGTACGATTTGGCCCGAACTGGTACGAAATCACACGAAATGGTATGAAATGGTACAAACTGGTACGAAATCGTGCGAACTCGTACGAATTACGACTTGTACGAACTCGTACGAGTTGGTACAATATGGGCCAAATCGTACAATTTGTTCCGAACTAGTACGAAATCACACGAAATGGTATGAATAGGTACGAAATGGTACAAAGTGGTATGAACTACTACGAACTCGAAAAAATGGTACGAAATCGAACCAGTTTATACAATAAGGGCCAAATCGTACGATTTGGTCCGAACTGGTACGAAATTGTACGAAATGGTATGAAATGGTACAAACAGGTACGAAATTGTACGAACCGGTACGAACTCGTACGAGTTGGTACAATATAGGCCAAACTGTACTATTTGGTCGAAACTTGTACGAACAGGTACGAAATCGTACGAAATGGTATGAATAGTATGAACTCGAAAAAATGGTTCGAAATCGTACTAGTTTATACAATATGTGCCAAATCGTACGATTTGGTCCGACCTTGGTACGAAATCATACGAAATGGTATGAAATGGTACAAACAGGTACGAAATCATACGAACTACTCCGAACACGAAAAAATGGTACGAAATCGTACCAGTTTATACAATAAGGGCCAATCGCATGATTTGGTCCGAACTGGTACGAAATGGTATGAAATGGTACAAACAGGTACGAAATTGTACGAACTGGTACGAACTCGTAAAAAATGGTACGAATTCGTACGAGTTTGTACAATATGGGCCAAATTGTACGATTTGGTCGAAACTAGTACGAACAGGTACGAAATCGTATGAATAGTACGAACTCGAAAAAATGGTTCGAAATCGTACTAGTTTATACAATATGGGCCAAAATCGTAAGATTTGGTCCGACCTGGTACGAAATCACACGAAATGGTATGAAATGGTACAAACAGGTACGAAATCGTACGAACTGGTACGAATCCGTACAAGTTTGTACAATATGGGCCAAATCGTACGATTTGGTCCGAACTGGTACGAAATCACACGAAATGGTATGAAATGGAACAAACAGGTACGAACTCGTCCGAGTATGTACAATATGGGCCAAATTGTACACTTTGGTCCGAACTGGTGCGAAATCACAAGAATTGGTATGAGCCGGTACGAAATCGTATGAACTAGTATGAACTCGAAAAAATGGTACGAACTCGTACGAGTATGTGCAATATGGGCCAAATCGTACGATTTGGTCCGAACTGGTACGAAATCCAACGAAATGGTATTAACAGGTACGAAATCGTACGAAATGGTATGAACTAGTACGAACTCGAAAAAATGGTACGAAATCGTACTAGTTTATACAATATGGGCCAAATCGTACGATTTGGTCCGAACTGGTACGAAATCATACGAAATGGTATGAAATGGTACAAACAAGTACGAAATCGTACGAACTGGTACGAACTCGTACGAGTTGGTACAATATGGGCCAAATTGTACTATTTGGTCGAAACTAGTACGAACGGGTACGAAATCGTACGAAATGGTATGAATAGTACGAACTCGAAAAAATGGTACGAAATCGTACCAGTTTATACAATATGGGCCAAATCGTACGATTTGGTCCGAACTGGTACGAAATCATAGGAAATGGAATGAAATGGTACAAACAGGTACGAAATCGCACATCCTGGTACGAACTCGAAAAAATGGTACGAACTCGTACCAGTTTATACAATATGGGCCAAATCGTACGATTTGGTCCGAACTGGTACGAAATCAGACGAAATGGTATGAAATGGTACAAACAGGTACGAAATCGTACGAACTGGTACGAACTCGAAAAAATGGTACAAACTCGTACGAGTATGTACAATATGGGCCATATCGTACGATTTGGTCCGAACTGGTACGAAATCAAACAAAATGGTATTAACAGGTACGAATTCATACGAAATGGTATGAACTAGTACACTCGAAAAAAATTGTACGAAATCGTACCAGTTTATACAATATGGGCCAAGTCGTACGATTTGGTCCGAACTGGTACGAAATCAAACAAAATGGTATGAAATGGAACAAATAGGCACAAAATCGTACGAACTAGTATGAACTCGTACGAGTTTGTACAATATGGGCCAAATAGTACGATTTGGCCCGAACTGGTACGAAATCACACGAAATGGTATGAAATGGTACAAACTGGTACGAAATCGTGCGAACTCGTACGAACTTGTACGAACTCGTACGAGTTGGTACAATATGGGCCAAATCGTACAATTTGTTCCGAACTAGTACGAAATCACACGAAATGGTATGAATAGGTACGAAATGGTACAAAGTGGTATGAACTACTACGAACTCGAAAAAATGGTACGAAATCGAACCAGTTTATACAATAAGGGCCAAATCGTACGATTTGGTCCGAACTGGTACGAAATCATACGAAATGGTATGAAATGGTACAAACAGGTACGAAATTGTACGAACTCGTACGAGTTGGTACAATATGGGCCAAATTGTACTATTTGGTCGAAACTTGTACGAACAGGTACGAAATCGTACGAAATGGTATGAATAGTATGAACTCGAAAAAATGGTTCGAAATCGTACTAGTTTATACAATATGTGCCAAATCGTACGATTTGGTCCGACCTTGGTACGAAATCATACGAAATGGTATGAAATGGTACAAACAGGTACGAAATCATACGAACTACTCCGAACACGAAAAAATGGTACGAAATCGTACCAGTTTATACAATAAGGGCCAATCGCATGATTTGGTCCGAACTGGTACGAAATCATACGAAATGGTATGAAATGGTACAAACAGGTACGAAATTGTACGAACTGGTACGAACTCGTAAAAAATGGTACGAATTCGTACGAGTTTGTACAATATGGGCCAAATTGTACGATTTGGTCGAAACTAGTACGAACAGGTACGAAATCGTATGAATAGTACGAACTCGAAAAAATGGTTCGAAATCGTACTAGTTTATACAATATGGGCCAAATCGTACGATTTGGTCCGACCTGGTACGAAATCACACGAAATGGTATGAAATGGTACAAACAGGTACGAAATCGTACGAACTGGTACGAATCCGTACAAGTTTGTACAATATGGGCCAAATCGTACGATTTGGTCCGAACTGGTACGAAATCATACGAAATGGTATGAAATGAACAAACAGGTACGAACTCGTCCGAGTATGTACAATATGGGCCAAATTGTACACTTTGGTCCGAACTGGTGCGAAATCACACGAAATGGTATGAGCCGGTACGAAATCGTATGAACTAGTATGAACTCGAAAAAATGGTACGAACTCGTACGAGTATGTGCAATATGGGCCAAATCGTACGATTTGGTCCGAACTGGTACGAAATCCAACGAAATGGTATTAACAGGTACGAAATCGTACGAAATGGTATGAACTAGTACGAACTCGAAAAAATTGTACGAAATCGTACTAGTTTATACAATATGGGCCAAATCGTACGATTTGGTCCGAACTGGTACGAAATCATACGAAATGGTATGAAATGGTACAAACAGGTACGAAATCGTACGAACTGGTACGAACTCGTACGAGTTGGTACAATATGGGCCAAATTGTACTATTTGGTCGAAACTAGTACAAACGGGTACGAAATCGTACGAAATGGTATGAATAGTACGAACTCGAAATAATGGTACGAAATCGTACCAGTTTATACAATATGGGCCAAATCGTACGATTTGGTCCGAACTGGTACGAAATCATAGGAAATGGAATGAAATGGTACAAACAGGTACGAAATCGCACATCCTGGTACGAACTCGAAAAAATGGTACGAAACTCGTACCAGTTTATACAATATGGGCCAAATCGTACGATTTGGTCCGAACTGGTACGAAATCAGACGAAATGGTATGAAATGGTACAAACAGGTACGAAATCGTACGAACTGGTACGAAGTCGAAAAAATGGTACAAACTCGTACGAGTATGTACAATATGGGCCATATCGTACGATTTGGTCCGAACTGGTACGAAATCAAACAAAATGGTATTAACAGGTACGAATTCGTACGAAATGGTATGAACTAGTACACTCGAAAAAAATTGTACGAAATCGTACCAGTTTATACAATATGGGCCAAGTCGTACGATTTGGTCCGAACTGGTACGAAATCAAACAAAATGGTATGAAATGGAACAAATAGGCACAAAATCGTACGAACTAGTATGAACTCGTACGAGTTTGTACAATATGGGCCAAATAGTACGATTTGGCCCGAACTGGTACGAAATCACACGAAATGGTATGAAATGGTACAAACTGGTACGAAATCGTGCGAACTTCGTACGAACTTGTACGAACTCGTACGAGTTGGTACAATATGGGCCAAATCGTACAATTTGTTCCGAACTAGTACGAAATCACACGAAATGGTATGAATAGGTACGAAATGGTACAAAGTGGTATGAACTACTACGAACTCGAAAAAATGGTACGAAATCGAACCAGTTTATACAATAAGGGCCAAATCGTACGATTTGGTCCGAACTGGTACGAAATCATACGAAATGGTATGAAATGGTACAAACAGGTACGAAATTGTACGAACTCGTACGAGTTGGTACAATATGGGCCAAATTGTACTATTTGGTCGAAACTTGTACGAACAGGTACGAAATCGTACGAAATGGTATGAATAGTATGAACTCGAAAAAATGGTTCGAAATCGTACTAGTTTATACAATATGTGCCAAATCGTACGATTTGGTCCGACCTGGTACGAAATCATACGAAATGGTATGAAATGGTACAAACAGGTACGAAATCATACGAACTACTCCGAACACGAAAAAATGGTACGAAATCGTACCAGTTTATACAATAAGGGCCAATCGCACGATTTGGTCCGAACTAGTACGAAATCATACGAAATGGTATGAAATGGTACAAACAGGTACAAAATTGTACGAACTGGTACGAACTCGTAAAAAATGGTACGAATTCGTACGAGTTTGTACAATATGGGCCAAATTGTACGATTTGGTCGAAACTAGTACGAACAGGTACGAAATCGTATGAATAGTACGAACTCGAAAAAATGGTTCGAAATCGTACTAGTTTATACAATATGGGCCAAATCGTAAGATTTGGTCCGACCTGGTACGAAATCACACGAAATGGTATGAAATGGTACAAAAAGGTACGAAATCGTACGAACTGGTACGAATCCGTACAAGTTTGTACAATATGGGCCAAATCGTACGATTTGGTCCGAACTGGTACGAAATCACACGAAATGGTATGAAATGGAACAAACAGGTACGAACTCGTCCGAGTATGTACAATATGGGCCAAATTGTACACTTTGGTCCGAACTAGTGCGAAATCACAAGAATTGGTATGAGCCGGTACGAAATCGTATGAACTAGTATGAACTCGAAAAAATGGTACGAACTCGTACGAGTATGTGCAATATGGGCCAAATCGTACGATTTGGTCCGAACTGGTACGAAATCCAACGAAATGGTATTAACAGGTACGAAATCGTACGAAATGGTATGAACTAGTACGAACTCGAAAAAATGGTACGAAATCGTACTAGTTTATACAATATGGGCCAAATCGTACGATTTGGTCCGAACTGGTACGAAATCATACGAAATGGTATGAAATGGTACAAACAGGTACGAAATCGTACGAACTGGTACGAACTCGTACGAGTTGGTACAATATGGGCCAAATTGTACTATTTGGTCGAAACTAGTACGAACGGGTACGAAATCGTACGAAATGGTATGAATAGTACGAACTCGAAATAATGGTACGAAATCGTACCAGTTTATACAATATGGGCCAAATCGTACGATTTGGTCCGAACTGGTACGAAATCATAGGAAATGGAATGAAATGGTACAAACAGGTACGAAATCGCACATCCTGGTACGAACTCGAAAAAATGGTACAAACTCGTACCAGTTTATACAATATGGGCCAAATCGTACGATTTGGTCCGAACTGGTACGAAATCAGACGAAATGGTATGAAATGGTACAAACAGGTACGAAATCGTACGAACTGGTACGAACTCGAAAAAATGGTACAAACTCGTACGAGTATGTACAATATGGGCCATATCGTACGATTTGGTCCGAACTGGTACGAAATCAAACAAAATGGTATTAACAGGTACGAATTCATACGAAATGGTATGAACTAGTACACTCAAAAAAATTGTACGAAATCGTACCAGTTTATACAATATGGGCCAAGTCGTACGATTTGGTCCGAACTGGTACGAAATCAAACAAAATGGTATGAAATGGAACAAATAGGCACAAAATCGTACGAACTAGTATGAACTCGTACGAGTTTGTACAATATGGGCCAAATAGTACGATTTGGCCCGAACTGGTACGAAATCACACGAAATGGTATGAAATGGTACAAACTGGTACGAAATCGTGCGAACTCGTACGAACTTGTACGAACTCGTACGAGTTGGTACAATATGGGCCAAATCGTACAATTTGTTCCGAACTAGTACGAAATCACACGAAATGGTATGAATAGGTACGAAATGGTACAAAGTGGTATGAACTACTACGAACTTGAAAAAATCGTACGAAATCGAACCAGTTTATACAATAAGGGCCAAATCGTACGATTTGGTCCGAACTGGTACGAAATCATACGAAATGGTATGATATGGAACAAACAGGTACGAAATTGTACGAGTTGGTACAATATGGGCCAAATTGTACTATTTGGTCGAAACTTGTACGAACAGGTACGAAATCGTACGAAATGGTATGAATAGTATGAACTCGTAAAAATGGTTCGAAATCGTACTAGTTTATACAATATGTGCCAAATCGTACGATTTGGTCAGACCTGGTACGAAATCATACGAAATGGTATGAAATGGTACAAACAGGTACGAAATCATACGAACTACTCCGAACACGAAAAAATGGTACGCAATCGTACCAGTTTATACAATAAGGGCAAATCGCATGATTTGGTCCGAACTGGTACGAAGTCATACGAAATGGTATGAAATGGTACAAACAGGTACGAAATTGTACGAACTGGTACGAACTCGTAAAAAATGGTACGAATTCGTACGAGTTTGTACAATATGGGCCAAATTGTACGATTTGGTCGAAACTAGTACGAACAGGTACGAAATCGTATGAATAGTACGAACTCGAAAAAATGGTTCGAAATCGTACTAGTTTATACAATATGGGCAAAAATCGTAAGATTTGGTCCGACCTGGTACGAAATCACACGAAATGGTATGAAATGGTACAAAAAGGTACGAAATCGTACGAACTGGTACGAATCCGTACAAGTTTGTACAATATGGGCCAAATCGTACGATTTGGTCCGAACTGGTACGAAATCATACGAAATGGTATGAAATAGAACAAACAGGTACGAACTCGTCCGAGTATGTACAATATGGGCCAAATTGTACACTTTGGTCCGAACTGGTGCGAAATCACACGAAATGGTATGAGCCGGTACGAAATCGTATGAACTAGTATGAACTCGAAAAAATGGTACGAACTCGTACGAGTATGTGCAATATGGGCCAAATCATACGATTTGGTCCGAACTGGTACGAAATCCAACGAAATGGTATTAACAGGTACGAAATCGTACGAAATGGTATGAACTAGTACGAACTCGAAAAAATTGTACGAAATCGTACTAGTTTATACAATATGGGCCAAATCGTACGATTTGGTCCGAACTGGTACGAAATCATACGAAATGGTATGAAATGGTACAAACAGGTACGAAATCGTACGAACAGGTACGAACTCGTACGAGTTGGTACAATATGGGCCAAATTGTACTATTTGGTCGAAACTAGTACGAACGGGTACGAAATCGTACGAAATGGTATGAATAGTACGAACTCGAAATAATGGTACGAAATCGTACCAGTTTATACAATATGGGCCAAATCGTACGATTTGGTCCGAACTGGTACGAAATCATAGGAAATGGAATGAAATGGTACAAACAGGTACGAAATCGCACATCCTGGTACGAACTCGAAAAAATGGTACAAACTCGTACCAGTTTATACAATATGGGCCAAATCGTACGATTTGGTCCGAACTGGTACGAAATCAGACGAAATGGTATGAAATGGTACAAACAGGTACGAAATCGTACGAACTGGTACGAACTCGAAAAAATGGTACAAACTCGTACGAGTATGTACAATATGGGCCATATCGTACGATTTGGTCCGAACTGGTACGAAATCAAACAAAATGGTATTAACAGGTACGAATTCATACGAAATGGTATGAACTAGTACACTCAAAAAAATTGTACGAAATCGTACCAGTTTATACAATATGGGCCAAGTCGTACGATTTGGTCCGAACTGGTACGAAATCAAACAAAATGGTATGAAATGGAACAAATAGGCACAAAATCGTACGAACTAGTATGAACTCGTACGAGTTTGTACAATATGGGCCAAATAGTACGATTTGGCCCGAACTGGTACGAAATCACACGAAATGGTATGAAATGGTACAAACTGGTACGAAATCGTGCGAACTCGTACGAACTTGTACGAACTCGTACGAGTTGGTACAATATGGGCCAAATCGTACAATTTGTTCCGAACTAGTACGAAATCACACGAAATGGTATGAATAGGTACGAAATGGTACAAAGTGGTATGAACTACTACGAACTCGAAAAAATGGTACGAAATCGAACCAGTTTATACAATAAGGGCCAAATCGTACGATTTGGTCCGAACTGGTACGAAATCATACGAAATGGTATGAAATGGAACAAACAGGTACGAAATTGTACGAACTCGTACGAGTTGGTACAATATGGGCCAAATTGTACTATTTGGTCGAAACTTGTACGAACAGGTACGAAATCGTACGAAATGGTATGAATAGTATGAACTCGAAAAAATGGTTCGAAATCGTACTAGTTTATACAATATGTGCCAAATCGTACGATTTGGTCCGACTTGGTACGAAATCATACGAAATGGTAAGAAATGGTACAAACAGGTACGAAATCATACGAACTACTCCGAACACGAAAAAATGGTACGAAATCGTACCAGTTTATACAATAAGGGCAATCGCATGATTTGGTCCGAACTGGTACGAAGTCATACGAAATGGTATGAAATGGTACAAACAGGTACGAAATTGTACGAACTGGTACGAACTCGTAAAAAATGGTACGAATTCGTACGAGTTTGTACAATATGGGCCAAATTGTACGATTTGGTCGAAACTAGTACGAACAGGTACGAAATCGTATGAATAGTACGAACTCGAAAAAATGGTTCGAAATCGTACTAGTTTATACAATATGGGCAAAATCGTAAGATTTGGTCCGACCTGGTACGAAATCACACGAAATGGTATGAAATGGTACAAAAAGGTACGAAATCGTACGAACTGGTACGAATCCGTACAAGTTTGTACAATATGGGCCAAATCGTACGATTTGGTCCGAACTGGTACGAAATCATACGAAATGGTATGAAATAGAACAAACAGGTACGAACTCGTCCGAGTATGTACAATATGGGCCAAATTGTACACTTTGGTCCGAACTGGTGCGAAATCACACGAAATGGTATGAGCCGGTACGAAATCGTATGAACTAGTATGAACTCGAAAAAATGGTACGAACTCGTACGAGTATGTGCAATATGGGCCAAATCATACGATTTGGTCCGAACTGGTACGAAATCCAACGAAATGGTATTAACAGGTACGAAATCGTACGAAATGGTATGAACTAGTACGAACTCGAAAAAATTGTACGAAATCGTACTAGTTTATACAATATGGGCCAAATCGTACGATTTGGTCCGAACTGGTACGAAATCATACGAAATGGTATGAAATGGTACAAACAGGTACGAAATCGTACGAACAGGTACGAACTCGTACGAGTTGGTACAATATGGGCCAAATTGTACTATTTGGTCGAAACTAGTACGAACGGGTACGAAATCGTACGAAATGGTATGAATAGTACGAACTCGAAATAATGGTACGAAATCGTACCAGTTTATACAATATGGGCCAAATCGTACGATTTGGTCCGAACTGGTACGAAATCATAGGAAATGGAATGAAATGGTACAAACAGGTACGAAATCGCACATCCTGGTACGAACTCGAAAAAATGGTACAAACTCGTACCAGTTTATACAATATGGGCCAAATCGTACGATTTGGTCCGAACTGGTACGAAATCAGACGAAATGGTATGAAATGGTACAAACAGGTACGAAATCGTACGAACTGGTACGAACTCGAAAAAATGGTACAAACTCGTACGAGTATGTACAATATGGGCCATATCGTACGATTTGGTCCGAACTGGTACGAAATCAAACAAAATGGTATTAACAGGTACGAATTCATACGAAATGGTATGAACTAGTACACTCAAAAAAATTGTACGAAATCGTACCAGTTTATACAATATGGGCCAAGTCGTACGATTTGGTCCGAACTGGTACGAAATCAAACAAAATGGTATGAAATGGAACAAATAGGCACAAAATCGTACGAACTAGTATGAACTCGTACGAGTTTGTACAATATGGGCCAAATAGTACGATTTGGCCCGAACTGGTACGAAATCACACGAAATGGTATGAAATGGTACAAACTGGTACGAAATCGTGCGAACTCGTACGAACTTGTACGAACTCGTACGAGTTGGTACAATATGGGCCAAATCGTACAATTTGTTCCGAACTAGTACGAAATCACACGAAATGGTATGAATAGGTACGAAATGGTACAAAGTGGTATGAACTACTACGAACTCGAAAAAATGGTACGAAATCGAACCAGTTTATACAATAAGGGCCAAATCGTACGATTTGGTCCGAACTGGTACGAAATCATACGAAATGGTATGAAATGGTACAAACAGGTACGAAATTGTACGAACTCGTACGAGTTGGTACAATATGGGCCAAATTGTACTATTTGGTCGAAACTTGTACGAACAGGTACGAAATCGTACGAAATGGTATGAATAGTATGAACTCGAAAAAATGGTTCGAAATCGTACTAGTTTATACAATATGTGCCAAATCGTACGATTTGGTCCGACTTGGTACGAAATCATACGAAATGGTAAGAAATGGTACAAACAGGTACGAAATCATACGAACTACTCCGAACACGAAAAAATGGTACGAAATCGTACCAGTTTATACAATAAGGGCAAATCGCATGATTTGGTCCGAACTGGTACGAAGTCATACGAAATGGTATGAAATGGTACAAACAGGTACGAAATTGTACGAACTGGTACGAACTCGTAAAAAATGGTACGAATTCGTACGAGTTTGTACAATATGGGCCAAATTGTACGATTTGGTCGAAACTAGTACGAACAGGTACGAAATCGTATGAATAGTACGAACTCGAAAAAATGGTTCGAAATCGTACTAGTTTATACAATATGGGCAAAATCGTAAGATTTGGTCCGACCTGGTACGAAATCACACGAAATGGTATGAAATGGTACAAAAAGGTACGAAATCGTACGAACTGGTACGAATCCGTACAAGTTTGTACAATATGGGCCAAATCGTACGATTTGGTCCGAACTGGTACGAAATCATACGAAATGGTATGAAATAGAACAAACAGGTACGAACTCGTCCGAGTATGTACAATATGGGCCAAATTGTACACTTTGGTCCGAACTGGTGCGAAATCACACGAAATGGTATGAGCCGGTACGAAATCGTATGAACTAGTATGAACTCGAAAAAATGGTACGAACTCGTACGAGTATGTGCAATATGGGCCAAATCATACGATTTGGTCCGAACTGGTACGAAATCCAACGAAATGGTATTAACAGGTACGAAATCGTACGAAATGGTATGAACTAGTACGAACTCGAAAAAATTGTACGAAATCGTACTAGTTTATACAATATGGGCCAAATCGTACGATTTGGTCCGAACTGGTACGAAATCATACGAAATGGTATGAAATGGTACAAACAGGTACGAAATCGTACGAACAGGTACGAACTCGTACGAGTTGGTACAATATGGGCCAAATTGTACTATTTGGTCGAAACTAGTACGAACGGGTACGAAATCGTACGAAATGGTATGAATAGTACGAACTCGAAATAATGGTACGAAATCGTACCAGTTTATACAATATGGGCCAAATCGTACGATTTGGTCCGAACTGGTACGAAATCATAGGAAATGGAATGAAATGGTACAAACAGGTACGAAATCGCACATCCTGGTACGAACTCGAAAAAATGGTACAAACTCGTACCAGTTTATACAATATGGGCCAAATCGTACGATTTGGTCCGAACTGGTACGAAATCAGACGAAATGGTATGAAATGGTACAAACAGGTACGAAATCGTACGAACTGGTACGAACTCGAAAAAATGGTACAAACTCGTACGAGTATGTACAATATGGGCCATATCGTACGATTTGGTCCGAACTGGTACGAAATCAAACAAAATGGTATTAACAGGTACGAATTCATACGAAATGGTATGAACTAGTACACTCAAAAAAATTGTACGAAATCGTACCAGTTTATACAATATGGGCCAAGTCGTACGATTTGGTCCGAACTGGTACGAAATCAAACAAAATGGTATGAAATGGAACAAATAGGCACAAAATCGTACGAACTAGTATGAACTCGTACGAGTTTGTACAATATGGGCCAAATAGTACGATTTGGCCCGAACTGGTACGAAATCACACGAAATGGTATGAAATGGTACAGACTGGTACGAAATCGTGCAAACTCGTACGAACTCGTACGAACTTGTACGAACTCGTACGAGTTGGTACAATATGGGCCAAATCGTACAATTTGTTCCGAACTAGTACGAAATCACACGAAATGGTATGAATAGGTACGAAATGGTACAAAGTGGTATGAACTACTACGAACTCGAAAAAATGGTACGAAATCGAACCAGTTTATACAATAAGGGCCAAATCGTACGATTTGGTCCGAACTGGTACGAAATCATACGAAATGGTATGAAATGGTACAAATAGGTACGAAATTGTACTAACTTGTACGAGTTGGTACAATATGGGCCAAATTGTACTATTTGGTCGAAACTTGTACGAACAGGTACGAAATCGTACGAAATGGTATGAATAGTATGAACTCGAAAAAATGGTTCGAAATCGTACTAGTTTATACAATATGTGCCAAATCGTAAGATTTGGTCCGACTTGGTACGAAATCATACGAAATGGTAAGAAATGGTACAAACAGGTACGAAATCATACGAACTACTCCGAACACGAAAAATGGTACGAAATCGTACCAGTTTATACAATAAGGGCAAATCGCATGATTTGGTCCGAACTGGTACGAAGTCATACGAAATGGTATGAAATGGTACAAACAGGTACGAAATTGTACGAACTGGTACGAACTCGTAAAAAATGGTACGAATTCGTACGAGTTTGTACAATATGGGCCAAATTGTACGATTTGGTCGAAACTAGTACGAACAGGTACGAAATCGTATGAATAGTACGAACTCGAAAAAATGGTTCGAAATCGTACTAGTTTATACAATATGGGCAAAATCGTAAGATTTGGTCCGACCTGGTACGAAATCACACGAAATGGTATGAAATGGTACAAAAAGGTACGAAATCGTACGAACTGGTACGAATCCGTACAAGTTTGTACAATATGGGCCAAATCGTACGATTTGGTCCGAACTGGTACGAAATCATACGAAATGGTATGAAATAGAACAAACAGGTACGAACTCGTCCGAGTATGTACAATATGGGCCAAATTGTACACTTTGGTCCGAACTGGTGCGAAATCACACGAAATGGTATGAGCCGGTACGAAATCGTATGAACTAGTATGAACTCGAAAAAATGGTACGAACTCGTACGAGTATGTGCAATATGGGCCAAATCATACGATTTGGTCCGAACTGGTACGAAATCCAACGAAATGGTATTAACAGGTACGAAATCGTACGAAATGGTATGAACTAGTACGAACTCGAAAAAATTGTACGAAATCGTACTAGTTTATACAATATGGGCCAAATCGTACGATTTGGTCCGAACTGGTACGAAATCATACGAAATGGTATGAAATGGTACAAACAGGTACGAAATCGTACGAACAGGTACGAACTCGTACGAGTTGGTACAATATGGGCCAAATTGTACTATTTGGTCGAAACTAGTACGAACGGGTACGAAATCGTACGAAATGGTATGAATAGTACGAACTCGAAATAATGGTACGAAATCGTACCAGTTTATACAATATGGGCCAAATCGTACGATTTGGTCCGAACTGGTACGAAATCATAGGAAATGGAATGAAATGGTACAAACAGGTACGAAATCGCACATCCAGGTACGTACTCGAAAAAATGGTACAAACTCGTACCAGTTTATACAATATGGGCCAAATCGTACGATTTGGTCCGAACTGGTACGAAATCAGACGAAATGGTATGAAATGGTACAAACAGGTACGAAATCGTACGAACTGGTACGAATCCGTACAAGTTTGTACAATATGGGCCAAATCGTACGATTTGGTTCGAACTGGTACGAAATCATACGAAATGGTATGAAATAGAACAAACAGGTACGAACTCGTCCGAGTATGTACAATATGGGCCAAATTGTACACTTTGGTCCGAACTGGTGCGAAATCACACGAAATGGTATGAGCCGGTACGAAATCGTATGAACTAGTATGAACTCGAAAAAATGGTACGAACTCGTACGAGTATGTGCAATATGGGCCAAATCATACGATTTGGTCCGAACTGGTACGAAATCCAACGAAATGGTATTAACAGGTACGAAATCGTACGAAATGGTATGAACTAGTACGAACTCGAAAAAATTGTACGAAATCGTACTAGTTTATACAATATGGGCCAAATCGTACGATTTGGTCCGAACTGGTACGAAATCATACGAAATGGTATGAAATGGTACAAACAGGTACGAAATCGTACGAACAGGTACGAACTCGTACGAGTTGGTACAATATGGGCCAAATTGTACTATTTGGTCGAAACTAGTACGAACGGGTACGAAATCGTACGAAATGGTATGAATAGTACGAAACTCGAAATAATGGTACGAAATCGTACCAGTTTATACAATATGGGCCAAATCGTACGATTTGGTCCGAACTGGTACGAAATCATAGGAAATGGAATGAAATGGTACAAACAGGTACGAAATCGCACATCCTGGTACGAACTCGAAAAAATGGTACAAACTCGTACCAGTTTATACAATATGGGCCAAATCGTACGATTTGGTCCGAACTGGTACGAAATCAGACGAAATGGTATGAAATGGTACAAACAGGTACGAAATCGTACGAACTGGTACGAACTCGAAAAAATGGTACAAACTCGTACGAGTATGTACAATATGGGCCATATCGTACGATTTGGTCCGAACTGGTACGAAATCAAACAAAATGGTATTAACAGGTACGAATTCATACGAAATGGTATGAACTAGTACACTCAAAAAAATTGTACGAAATCGTACCAGTTTATACAATATGGGCCAAGTCGTACGATTTGGTCCGAACTGGTACGAAATCAAACAAAATGGTATGAAATGGAACAAATAGGCACAAAATCGTACGAACTAGTATGAACTCGTACGAGTTTGTACAATATGGGCCAAATAGTACGATTTGGCCCGAACTGGTACGAAATCACACGAAATGGTATGAAATGGTACAAACTGGTACGAAATCGTGCGAACTCGTACGAACTTGTACGAACTCGTACGAGTTGGTACAATATGGGCCAAATCGTACAATTTGTTCCGAACTAGTACGAAATCACACGAAATGGTATGAATAGGTACGAAATGGTACAAAGTGGTATGAACTACTACGAACTCGAAAAAATGGTACGAAATCGAACCAGTTTATACAATAAGGGCCAAATCGTACGATTTGGTCCGAACTGGTACGAAATCATACGAAATGGTATGAAATGGTACAAGGTACGAAATTGTACGAACTCGTACGAGTTGGTACAATATGGGCCAAATTGTACTATTTGGTCGAAACTTGTACGAACAGGTACGAAATCGTACGAAATGGTATGAATAGTATGAACTCGAAAAAATGGTTCGAAATCGTACTAGTTTATACAATATGTGCCAAATCGTACGATTTGGTCCGACTTGGTACGAAATCATACGAAATGGTAAGAAATGGTACAAACAGGTACGAAATCATACGAACTACTCCGAACACGAAAAAATGGTACGAAATCGTACCAGTTTATACAATAAGGGCAAATCGCATGATTTGGTCCGAACTGGTACGAAGTCATACGAAATGGTATGAAATGGTACAAACAGGTACGAAATTGTACGAACTGGTACGAACTCGTAAAAAATGGTACGAATTCGTACGAGTTTGTACAATATGGGCCAAATTGTACGATTTGGTCGAAACTAGTACGAACAGGTACGAAATCGTATGAATAGTACGAACTCGAAAAAATGGTTCGAAATCGTACTAGTTTATACAATATGGGCAAAAATCGTAAGATTTGGTCCGACCTGGTACGAAATCACACGAAATGGTATGAAATGGTACAAAAAGGTACGAAATCGTACGAACTGGTACGAATCCGTACAAGTTTGTACAATATGGGCCAAATCGTACGATTTGGTCCGAACTGGTACGAAATCATACGAAATGGTATGAAATAGAACAAACAGGTACGAACTCGTCCGAGTATGTACAATATGGGCCAAATTGTACACTTTGGTCCGAACTGGTGCGAAATCACACGAAATGGTATGAGCCGGTACGAAATCGTATGAACTAGTATGAACTCGAAAAAATGGTACGAACTCGTACGAGTATGTGCAATATGGGCCAAATCATACGATTTGGTCCGAACTGGTACGAAATCCAACGAAATGGTATTAACAGGTACGAAATCGTACGAAATGGTATGAACTAGTACGAACTCGAAAAAATTGTACGAAATCGTACTAGTTTATACAATATGGGCCAAATCGTACGATTTGGTCCGAACTGGTACGAAATCATACGAAATGGTATGAAATGGTACAAACAGGTACGAAATCGTACGAACAGGTACGAACTCGTACGAGTTGGTACAATATGGGCCAAATTGTACTATTTGGTCGAAACTAGTACGAACGGGTACGAAATCGTACGAAATGGTACGAATAGTACGAACTCGAAATAATGGTACGAAATCGTACCAGTTTATACAATATGGGCCAAATCGTACGATTTGGTCCGAACTGGTACGAAATCATAGGAAATGGAATGAAATGGTACAAACAGGTACGAAATCGCACATCCAGGTACGAACTCGAAAAAATGGTACAAACTCGTACCAGTTTATACAATATGGGCCAAATCGTACGATTTGGTCCGAACTGGTACGAAATCAGACGAAATGGTATGAAATGGTACAAACAGGTACGAAATCGTACGAACTGGTACGAATCCGTACAAGTTTGTACAATATGGGCCAAATCGTACGATTTGGTTCGAACTGGTACGAAATCATACGAAATGGTACGAAATAGAACAAACAGGTACGAACTCGTCCGAGTATGTACAATATGGGCCAAATTGTACACTTTGGTCCGAACTGGTGCGAAATCACACGAAATGGTATGAGCCGGTACGAAATCGTATGAACTAGTATGAACTCGAAAAAATGGTACGAACTCGTACGAGTATGTGCAATATGGGCCAAATCATACGATTTGGTTCCGAACTGGTACGAAATCCAACGAAATGGTATTAACAGGTACGAAATCGTACGAAATGGTATGAACTAGTACGAACTCGAAAAAATTGTACGAAATCGTACTAGTTTATACAATATGGGCCAAATCGTACGATTTGGTCCGAACTGGTACGAAATCATACGAAATGGTATGAAATGGTACAAACAGGTACGAAATCGTACGAACAGGTACGAACTCGTACGAGTTGGTACAATATGGGCCAAATTGTACTATTTGGTCGAAACTAGTACGAACGGGTACGAAATCGTACGAAATGGTATGAATAGTACGAACTCGAAATAATGGTACGAAATCGTACCAGTTTATACAATATGGGACCAAATCGTACGATTTGGTCCGAACTGGTACGAAATCATAGGAAATGGAATGAAATGGTACAAACAGGTACGAAATCGCACATCCTGGTACGAACTCGAAAAAATGGTACAAACTCGTACCAGTTTATACAATATGGGCCAAATCGTACGATTTGGTCCGAACTGGTACGAAATCAGACGAAATGGTATGAAATGGTACAAACAGGTACGAAATCGTACGAACTGGTACGAACTCGAAAAAATGGTACAAACTCGTACGAGTATGTACAATATGGGCCATATCGTACGATTTGGTCCGAACTGGTACGAAATCAAACAAAATGGTATTAACAGGTACGAATTCATACGAAATGGTATGAACTAGTACACTCAAAAAAATTGTACGAAATCGTACCAGTTTATACAATATGGGCCAAGTCGTACGATTTGGTCCGAACTGGTACGAAATCAAACAAAATGGTATGAAATGGAACAAATAGGCACAAAATCGTACGAACTAGTATGAACTCGTACGAGTTTGTACAATATGGGCCAAATAGTACGATTTGGCCCGAACTGGTACGAAATCACACGAAATGGTATGAAATGGTACAAACTGGTACGAAATCGTGCGAACTCGTACGAACGACGACTTGTACGAACTCGTACGAGTTGGTACAATATGGGCCAAATCGTACAATTTGTTCCGAACTAGTACGAAATCACACGAAATGGTATGAATAGGTACGAAATGGTACAAAGTGGTATGAACTACTACGAACTCGAAAAAATGGTACGAAATCGAACCAGTTTATACAATAAGGGCCAAATCGTACGATTTGGTCCGAACTGGTACGAAATCATACGAAATGGTATGAAATGGTACGAAACATGTACGAACTCGTACGAGTTGGTACAATATGGGCCAAATTGTACTATTTGGTCGAAACTTGTACGAACAGGTACGAAATCGTACGAAATGGTATGAATAGTATGAACTCGAAAAAATGGTTCGAAATCGTACTAGTTTATACAATATGTGCCAAATCGTACGATTTGGTCCGACTTGGTACGAAATCATACGAAATGGTAAGAAATGGTACAAACAGGTACGAAATCATACGAACTACTCCGAACACGAAAAAATGGTACGAAATCGTACCAGTTTATACAATAAGGGAAAATCGCATGATTTGGTCCGAACTGGTACGAAGTCATACGAAATGGTATGAAATGGTACAAACAGGTACGAAATTGTACGAACTGGTACGAACTCGTAAAAAATGGTACGAATTCGTACGAGTTTGTACAATATGGGCCAAATTGTACGATTTGGTCGAAACTAGTACGAACAGGTACGAAATCGTATGAATAGTACGAACTCGAAAAAATGGTTCGAAATCGTACTAGTTTATACAATATGGGCAAAAATCGTAAGATTTGGTCCGACCTGGTACGAAATCACACGAAATGGTATGAAATGGTACAAAAAGGTACGAAATCGTACGAACTGGTACGAATCCGTACAAGTTTGTACAATATGGGCCAAATCGTACGATTTGGTCCGAACTGGTACGAAATCATACGAAATGGTATGAAATAGAACAAACAGGTACGAACTCGTCCGAGTATGTACAATATGGGCCAAATTGTACACTTTGGTCCGAACTGGTGCGAAATCACACGAAATGGTATGAGCCGGTACGAAATCGTATGAACTAGTATGAACTCGAAAAAATGGTACGAACTCGTACGAGTATGTGCAATATGGGCCAAATCATACGATTTGGTCCGAACTGGTACGAAATCCAACAAAATGGTATTAACAGGTACGAAATCGTACGAAATGGTATGAACTAGTACGAACTCGAAAAAATTGTACGAAATCGTACTAGTTTATACAATATGGGCCAAATCGTACGATTTGGTCCGAACTGGTACGAAATCATACGAAATGGTATGAAATGGTACAAACAGGTACGAAATCGTACGAACAGGTACGAACTCGTACGAGTTGGTACAATATGGGCCAAATTGTACTATTTGGTCGAAACTAGTACGAACGGGTACGAAATCGTACGAAATGGTATGAATAGTACGAACTCGAAATAATGGTACGAAATCGTACCAGTTTATACAATATGGGCCAAATCGTACGATTTGGTCCGAACTGGTACGAAATCATAGGAAATGGAATGAAATGGTACAAACAGGTACGAAATCGCACATCCAGGTACGAACTCGAAAAAATGGTACAAACTCGTACCAGTTTATACAATATGGGCCAAATCGTACGATTTGGTCCGAACTGGTACGAAATCAGACGAAATGGTATGAAATGGTACAAACAGGTACGAAATCGTACGAACTGGTACGAATCCGTACAAGTTTGTACAATATGGGCCAAATCGTACGATTTGGTTCGAACTGGTACGAAATCATACGAAATGGTATGAAATAGAACAAACAGGTACGAACTCGTCCGAGTATGTACAATATGGGCCAAATTGTACACTTTGGTCCGAACTGGTGCGAAATCACACGAAATGGTATGAGCCGGTACGAAATCGTATGAACTAGTATGAACTCGAAAAAATGGTACGAACTCGTACGAGTATGTGCAATATGGGCCAAATCATACGATTTGGTCCGAACTGGTACGAAATCCAACGAAATGGTATTAACAGGTACGAAATCGTACGAAATGGAATGAACTAGTACGAACTCGAAAAAATTGTACGAAATCGTACTAGTTTATACAATATGGGCCAAATCGTACGATTTGGTCCGAACTGGTACGAAATCATACGAAATGGTATGAAATGGTACAAACAGGTACGAAATCGTACGAACAGGTACGAACTCGTACGAGTTGGTACAATATGGGCCAAATTGTACTATTTGGTCGAAACTAGTACGAACGGGTACGAAATCGTACGAAATGGTATGAATAGTACGAACTCGAAATAATGGTACGAAATCGTACCAATTTATACAATATGGGCCAAATCGTACGATTTGGTCCGAACTGGTACGAAATCATAGGAAATGGAATGAAATGGTACAAACAGGTACGAAATCGCACATCCTGGTACGAACTCGAAAAAATGGTACAAACTCGTACCAGTTTATACAATATGGGCCAAATCGTACGATTTGGTCCGAACTGGTACGAAATCAGACGAAATGGTATGAAATGGTACAAACAGGTACGAAATCGTACGAACTGGTACAAACTCGAAAAAATGGTACAAACTCGTACGAGTATGTACAATATGGGCCATATCGTACGATTTGGTCCGAACTGGTACGAAATCAAACAAAATGGTATTAACAGGTACGAATTCATACGAAATGGTATGAACTAGAACACTCAAAAAAATTGTACGAAATCGTACCAGTTTATACAATATGGGCCAAGTCGTACGATTTGGTCCGAACTGGTACGAAATCAAACAAAATGGTATGAAATGGAACAAATAGGCACAAAATCGTACGAACTAGTATGAACTCGTACGAGTTTGTACAATATGGGCCAAATAGTATGATTTGGCCCGAACTGGTACGAAATCACACGAAATGGTATGAAATGGTACAAACTGGTACGAAATCGTGCGAACTCGTACGAATCGTACGAACTTGTACGAACTCGTACGAGTTGGTACAATATGGGCCAAATCGTACAATTTGTTCCGAACTAGTACGAAATCACACGAAATGGTATGAATAGGTACGAAATCGTACAAAGTGGTATGAACTACTACGAACTCGAAAAAATGGTACGAAATCGAACCAGTTTATACAATAAGGGCCAAATCGTACGATTTGGTCCGAACTGGTACGAAATCATACGAAATGGTATGAAATGGTACAAACAGGTACGAACTCGTACGAGTTGGTACAATATGGGCCAAATTGTACTATTTGGTCGAAACTTGTACGAACAGGTACGAAATCGTACGAAATGGTATGAATAGTATGAACTCGAAAAAATGGTTCGAAATCGTACTACTTTATACAATATGTGCCAAATCGTACGATTTGGTCCGACTTGGTACGAAATCATACGAAATGGTAAGAAATGGTACAAACAGGTACGAAATCATACGAACTACTCCGAACACGAAAAAATGGTACGAAATCGTACCAGTTTATACAATAAGGGCAAATCGCATGATTTCGTCCGAACTGGTACGAAGTCATACGAAATGGTATGAAATGGTACAAACATGTACGAAATTGTACGAACTGGTACGAACTCGTAAAAAATGGTACGAATTCGTACGAGTTTGTACAATATGGGCCAAATTGTACGATTTGGTCAAAACTAGTACGAACAGGTACGAAATCGTATGAATAGTACGAACTCGAAAAAATGGTTCGAAATCGTACTAGTTTATACAATATGGGCAGAAATCGTAAGATTTGGTCCGACCTGGTACGATCACACGAAATGGTATGAAATGGTACAAAAAGGTACGAAATCGTACGAACTGGTACGAATCCGTACAAGTTTGTACAATATGGGCCAAATCGTACGATTTGGTTCGAACTGGTACGAAATCATACGAAATGGTATGAAATAGAACAAACAGGTACGAACTCGTCCGAGTATGTACAATATGGGCCAAATTGTACACTTTGGTCCGAACTGGTGCGAAATCACACGAAATGGTATGAGCCGGTACGAAATCGTATGAACTAGTATGAACTCGAAAAAATGGTACGAACTCGTACGAGTATGTGCAATATGGGCCAAATCATACGATTTGGTCCGAACTGGTACGAAATCCAACGAAATGGTATTAACAGGTATGAAATCGTACGAAATGGTATGAACTAGTACGAACTCGAAAAAATTGTACGAAATCGTACTAGTTTATACAATATGGGCCAAATCGTACGATTTGGTCCGAACTGGTACGAAATCATACGAAATGGTATGAAATGGTACAAACAGGTACGAAATCGTACGAACAGGTACGAACTCGTACGAGTTGGTACAATATGGGCCAAATTGTACTATTTGGTCGAAACTAGTACGAACGGGTACGAAATCGTACGAAATGGTACGAATAGTACGAACTCGAAATAATGGTACGAAATCGTACCAGTTTATACAATATGGGCCAAATCGTACGATTTGGTCCGAACTGGTACGAAATCATAGGAAATGGAATGAAATGGTACAAACAGGTACGAAATCGCACATCCAGGTACGAACTCGAAAAAATGGTACAAACTCGTACCAGTTTATACAATATGGGCCAAATCGTACGATTTGGTCCGAACTGGTACGAAATCAGACGAAATGGTATGAAATGGTACAAACAGGTACGAAATCGTACGAACTGGTACGAATCCGTACAAGTTTGTACAATATGGGCCAAATCGTACGATTTGGTTCGAACTGGTACGAAATCATACGAAATGGTATGAAATAGAACAAACAGGTACGAACTCGTCCGAGTATGTACAATATGGGCCAAATTGTACACTTTGGTCCGAACTGGTGCGAAATCACACGAAATGGTATGAGCCGGTACGAAATCGTATGAACTAGTATGAACTCGAAAAAATGGTACGAACTCGTACGAGTATGTGCAATATGGGCCAAATCATACGATTTGGTCCGAACTGGTACGAAATCCAACGAAATGGTATTAACAGGTACGAAATCGTACGAAATGGAATGAACTAGTACGAACTCGAAAAAATTGTACGAAATCGTACTAGTTTATACAATATGGGCCAAATCGTACGATTTGGTCCGAACTGGTACGAAATCATACGAAATGGTATGAAATGGTACAAACAGGTACGAAATCGTACGAACAGGTACGAGCTCGTACGAGTTGGTACAATATGGGCCAAATTGTACTATTTGGTCGAAACTAGTACGAACGGGTACGAAATCGTACGAAATGGTATGAATAGTACGAACTCGAAATAATGGTACGAAATCGTACCAGTTTATACAATATGGGCCAAATCGTACGATTTGGTCCGAAGTGGTACGAAATCATAGGAAATGGAATGAAATGGTACAAACAGGTACGAAATCGCACATCCTGGTACGAACTCGAAAAAATGGTACAAACTCGTACCAGTTTATACACTATGGGCCAAATCGTACGATTTGGTCCGAACTGGTACGAAATCAGACGAAATGGTATGAAATGGTACAAACAGGTACGAAATCGTACGAACTGGTACAAACTCGAAAAAATGGTACAAACTCGTACGAGTATGTACAATATGGGCCATATCGTACGATTTGGTCCGAACTGGTACGAAATCAAACAAAATGGTATTAACAGGTACGAATTCATACGAAATGGTATGAACTAGAACACTCAAAAAAATTGTACGAAATCGTACCAGTTTATACAATATGGGCCAAGTCGTACGATTTGGTCCGAACTGGTACCGAAATCAAACAAAATGGTATGAAATGGAACAAATAGGCACAAAATCGTACGAACTAGTATGAACTCGTACGAGTTTGTACAATATGGGCCAAATAGTATGATTTGGCCCGAACTGGTACGAAATCACACGAAATGGTATGAAATGGTACAAACTGGTACGAAATCGTGCGAACTCGTACGAATCGTACGAACTTGTACGAACTCGTACGAGTTGGTACAATATGGGCCAAATCGTACAATTTGTTCCGAACTAGTACGAAATCACACGAAATGGTATGAATAGGTACGAAATGGTACAAAGTGGTATGAACTACTACGAACTCGAAAAAATGGTACGAAATCGAACCAGTTTATACAATAAGGGCCAAATCGTACGATTTGGTCCGAACTGGTACGAAATCATACGAAATGGTATGAAATGGTACAAACAGGTACGAACTCGTACGAGTTGGTACAATATGGGCCAAATTGTACTATTTGGTCGAAACTTGTACGAACAGGTACGAAATCGTACGAAATGGTATGAATAGTATGAACTCGAAAAAATGGTTCGAAATCGTACTAGTTTATACAATATGTGCCAAATCGTACGATTTGGTCCGACTTGGTACGAAATCATACGAAATGGTAAGAAATGGTACAAACAGGTACGAAATCATACGAACTACTCCGAACACGAAAAAATGGTACGAAATCGTACCAGTTTATACAATAAGGGCAAATCGCATGATTTCGTCCGAACTGGTACGAAGTCATACGAAATGGTATGAAATGGTACAAACAAGTACGAAATTGTACGAACTGGTACGAACTCGTAAAAAATGGTACGAATTCGTACGAGTTTGTACAATATGGGCCAAATTGTACGATTTGGTCGAAACTAGTACGAACAGGTACGAAATCGTATGAATAGTACGAACTCGAAAAAATGGTTCGAAATCGTACTAGTTTATACAATATGGGCAGAAATCGTAAGATTTGGTCCGACCTGGTACGATCACACGAAATGGTATGAAATGGTACAAAAAGGTACGAAATCGTACGAACTGGTACGAATCCGTACAAGTTTGTACAATATGGGCCAAATCGTACGACTTGGTTCGAACTGGTACGAAATCATACGAAATGGTATGAAATAGAACAAACAGGTACGAACTCGTCCGAGTATGTACAATATGGGCCAAATTGTACACTTTGGTCCGAACTGGTGCGAAATCACACGAAATGGTATGAGCCGGTACGAAATCGTATGAACTAGTATGAACTCGAAAAAATGGTACGAACTCGTACGAGTATGTGCAATATGGGCCAAATCATACGATTTGGTCTGAACTGGTACGAAATCCAACGAAATGGTATTAACAGGTACGAAATCGTACGAAATGGAATGAACTAGTACGAACTCGAAAAAATTGTACGAAATCGTACTAGTCTATACAATATGGGCCAAATCGTACGATTTGGTCCGAACTGGTACGAAATCATACGAAATGGTATGAAATGGTACAAACAGGTACGAAATCGTACGAACAGGTACGAACTCGTACGAGTTGGTACAATATGGGCCAAATTGTACTATTTGGTCGAAACTAGTACGAACGGGTACGAAATCGTACGAAATGGTATGAATAGTACGAACTCGAAATAATGGTACGAAATCGTACCAGTTTATACAATATGGGCCAAATCGTACGATTTGGTCCGAAGTGGTACGAAATCATAGGAAATGGAATGAAATGGTACAAACAGGTACGAAATCGCACATCCTGGTACGAACTCGAAAAAATGGTACAAACTCGTACCAGTTTATACACTATGGGCCAAATCGTACGATTTGGTCCGAACTGGTACGAAATCAGACGAAATGGTATGAAATGGTACAAACAGGTACGAAATCGTACGAACTGGTACAAACTCGAAAAAATGGTACAAACTCGTACGAGTATGTACAATATGGGCCATATCGTACGATTTGGTCCGAACTGGTACGAAATCAAACAAAATGGTATTAACAGGTACGAATTCATACGAAATGGTATGAACTAGAACACTCAAAAAAATTGTACGAAATCGTACCAGTTTATACAATATGGGCCAAGTCGTACGATTTGGTCCGAACTGGTACGAAATCAAACAAAATGGTATGAAATGGAACAAATAGGCACAAAATCGTACGAACTAGTATGAACTCGTACGAGTTTGTACAATATGGGCCAAATAGTATGATTTGGCCCGAACTGGTACGAAATCACACGAAATGGTATGAAATGGTACAAACTGGTACGAAATCGTGCGAACTCGTACGAATCGTACGAACTTGTACGAACTCGTACGAGTTGGTACAATATGGGCCAAATCGTACAATTTGTTCCGAACTAGTACGAAATCACACGAAATGGTATGAATAGGTACGAAATGGTACAAAGTGGTATGAACTACTACGAACTCGAAAAAATGGTACGAAATCGAACCAGTTTATACAATAAGGGCCAAATCGTACGATTTGGTCCGAACTGGTACGAAATCATACGAAATGGTATGAAATGGTACAAACAGGTACGAACTCGTACGAGTTGGTACAATATGGGCCAAATTGTACTATTTGGTCGAAACTTGTACGAACAGGTACGAAATCGTACGAAATGGTATGAATAGTATGAACTCGAAAAAATGGTTCGAAATCGTACTAGTTTATACAATATGTGCCAAATCGTACGATTTGGTCCGACTTGGTACGAAATCATACGAAATGGTAAGAAATGGTACAAACAGGTACGAAATCATACGAACTACTCCGAACACGAAAAAATGGTACGAAATCGTACCAGTTTATACAATAAGGGCAAATCGCATGATTTCGTCCGAACTGGTACGAAGTCATACGAAATGGTATGAAATGGTACAAACAAGTACGAAATTGTACGAACTGGTACGAACTCGTAAAAAATGGTACGAATTCGTACGAGTTTGTACAATATGGGCCAAATTGTACGATTTGGTCGAAACTAGTACGAACAGGTACGAAATCGTATGAATAGTACGAACTCGAAAAAATGGTTCGAAATCGTACTAGTTTATACAATATGGGCAGAAATCGTAAGATTTGGTCCGACCTGGTACGATCACACGAAATGGTATGAAATGGTACAAAAAGGTACGAAATCGTACGAACTGGTACGAATCCGTACAAGTTTGTACAATATGGGCCAAATCGTACGACTTGGTTCGAACTGGTACGAAATCATACGAAATGGTATGAAATAGAACAAACAGGTACGAACTCGTCCGAGTATGTACAATATGGGCCAAATTGTACACTTTGGTCCGAACTGGTGCGAAATCACACGAAATGGTATGAGCCGGTACGAAATCGTATGAACTAGTATGAACTCGAAAAAATGGTACGAACTCGTACGAGTATGTGCAATATGGGCCAAATCATACGATTTGGTCCGAACTGGTACGAAATCCAACGAAATGGTATTAACAGGTACGAAATCATACGAAATGGTATGAACTAGTACGAACTCGAAAAAATTGTACGAAATCGTACTAGTTTATACAATATGGGCCAAATCGTACGATTTGGTCCGAGCTGGTACGTAATCATACGAAATGGTATGAAATGGTACAAACAGGTACGAAATCGTACGAACAGGTACGAACTCGTACGAGTTGGTACAATATGGGCCAAATTGTACTATTTGGTCGAAACTAGTACGAACGGGTACGAAATCGTACGAAATGGTATGAATAGTACGAACTCGAAATAATGGTACGAAATCGTACCAGTTTATACAATATGGGCCAAATCGTACGATTTGGTCCGAACTGGTACGAAATCATAGGAAATGGAATGAAATGGTACAAACAGGTACGAAATCGCACATCCAGGTACGAACTCGAAAAAATGGTACAAACTCGTACCAGTTTATACAATATGGGCCAAATCTTACGATTTGGTCCGAACTGGTACGAAATCAGACGAAATGGTATGAAATGGTACAAACAGGTACGAAATCGTACGAACTGGTACGAATCCGTACAAGTTTGTACAATATGGGCCAAATCGTACGATTTGGTCCGAACTGGTACGAAATCATACGAAATGGTATGAAATAGAACAAACAGGTACGAACTCGTCCGAGTATGTACAATATGGGCCAAATTGTACACTTTGGTCCGAACTGGTGCGAAATCACACGAAATGGTATGAGCCGGTACGAAATCGTATGAACTAGTATGAACTCGAAAAAATGGTACGAACTCGTACGAGTATGTGCAATATGGGCCAAATCATACGATTTGGTCCGAACTGGTACGAAATCCAACGAAATGGTATTAACAGGTACGAAATCGTACGAAATGGAATGAACTAGTACGAACTCGAAAAAATTGTACGAAATCGTACTAGTTTATACAATATGGGCCAAATCGTACGATTTGGTCCGAACTGGTACGAAATCATACGAAATGGTATGAAATGGTACAAACAGGTACGAAATCGTACGAACAGGTACGAGCTCGTACGAGTTGGTACAATATGGGCCAAATTGTACTATTTGGTCGAAACTAGTACGAACGGGTACGAAATCGTACGAAATGGTATGAATAGTACGAACTCGAAATAATGGTACGAAATCGTACCAGTTTATACAATATGGGTCAAATCGTACGATTTGGTCCGAAGTGGTACGAAATCATAGGAAATGGAATGAAATGGTACAAACAGGTACGAAATCGCACATCCTGGTACGAACTCGAAAAATGGAACAAACTCGTACCAGTTTATACAATATGGGCCAAATCGTACGATTTGGTCCGAACTGGTACGAAATCAGACGAAATGGTATGAAATGGTACAAACAGGTACGAAATCGTACGAACTGGTACAAACTCGAAAAAATGGTACAAACTCGTACGAGTATGTACAATATGGGCCATATCGTACGATTTGGTCCGAACTGGTACGAAATCAAACAAAATGGTATTAACAGGTACGAATTCATACGAAATGGTATGAACTAGTACACTCAAAAATTGTACGAAATCGTACCAGTTTATACAATATGGGCCAAGTCGTACGATTTGGTCCGAACTGGTACGAAATCAAACAAAATGGTATGAAATGGAACAAATAGGCACAAAATCGTACGAACTAGTATGAACTCGTACGAGTTTGTACAATATGGGCCAAATAGTATGATTTGGCCCGAACTGGTACGAAATCACACGAAATGGTATGAAATGGTACAAACTGGTACGAAATCGTGCGAACTCGTACGAATCGTACGAACTTGTACGAACTCGTACGAGTTGGTACAATATGGGCCAAATCGTACAATTTGTTCCGAACTAGTACGAAATCACACGAAATGGTATGAATAGGTACGAAATGGTACAAAGTGGTATGAACTACTACGAACTCGAAAAAATGGTACGAAATCGAACCAGTTTATACAATAAGGGCCAAATCGTACGATTTGGTCCGAACTGGTACGAAATCATACGAAATGGTATGAAATGGTACAAACAGGTACGAACTCGTACGAGTTGGTACAATATGGGCCAAATTGTACTATTTGGTCGAAACTTGTACGAACAGGTACGAAATCGTACGAAATGGTATGAATAGTATGAACTCGAAAAATGGTTCGAAATCGTACTAGTTTATACAATATGTGCCAAATCGTACGATTTGGTCCGACTTGGTACGAAATCATACGAAATGGTAAGAAATGGTACAAACAGGTACGAAATCATACGAACTACTCCGAACACAAAAAATGGTACGAAATCGTACCAGTTTATACAATAAGGGCAAATCGCATGATTTCGTCCGAACTGGTACGAAGTCATACGAAATGGTATGAAATGGTACAAACAGTACGAAATTGTACGAACTGGTACGAACTCGTAAAAAATGGTACGAATTCGTACGAGTTTGTACAATATGGGCCAAATTGTACGATTTGGTCAAAACTAGTACGAACAGGTACGAAATCGTATGAATAGTACGAACTCGAAAAAATGGTTCGAAATCGTACTAGTTTATACAATATGGGCAGAAATCGTAAGATTTGGTCCGACCTGGTACGATCACACGAAATGGTATGAAATGGTACAAAAAGGTACGAAATCGTACGAACTGGTACGAATCCGTACAAGTTTGTACAATATGGGCCAAATCGTACGATTTGGTCGAACTGGTACGAAATCATACGAAATGGTATGAAATAGAACAAACAGGTACGAACTCGTCCGAGAGTATGTACAATATGGGCCAAATTGTACACTTTGGTCCGAACTGGTGCGAAATCACACGAAATGGTATGAGCCGGTACGAAATCGTATGAACTAGTATGAACTCGAAAAAATGGTACGAACTCGTACGAGTATGTGCAATATGGGCCAAATCATACGATTTGGTCCGAACTGGTACGAAATCCAACGAAATGGTATTAACAGGTACGAAATCGTAACGAAATGGTATGAACTAGTACGAACTCGAAAAATTGTACGAAATCGTACTAGTTTATACAATATGGGCCAAATCGTACGATTTGGTCCGAACTGGTACGAAATCATACGAAATGGTATGAAATGGTACAAACAGGTACGAAATCGTACGAACAGGTACGAACTCGTACGAGTTGGTACAATATGGGCCAAATTGTACTATTTGGTCGAAACTAGTACGAACGGGTACGAAATCGTACGAAATGGTATGAATAGTACGAACTCGAAATAATGGTACGAAATCGTACCAGTTTATACAATATGGGCCAAATCGTACGATTTGGTCCGAACTGGTACGAAATCATAGGAAATGGAATGAAATGGTACAAACAGGTACGAAATCGCACATCCAGGTACGAACTCGAAAAAATGGTACAAACTCGTACCAGTTTATACAATATGGGCCAAATCGTACGATTTGGTCCGAACTGGTACGAAATCAGACGAAATGGTATGAAATGGTACAAAAGGTACGAAATCGTACGAACTGGTACGAATCCGTACAAGTTTGTACAATATGGGCCAAATCGTACGATTTGGTCCGAACTGGTACGAAATCATACGAAATGGTATGAAATAGAACAAACAGGTACGAACTCGTCCGAGTATGTACAATATGGGCCAAATTGTACACTTTGGTCCGAACTGGTGCGAAATCACACGAAATGGTATGAGCCGGTACGAAATCGTATGAACTAGTATGAACTCGAAAAAATGGTACGAACTCGTACGAGTATGTGCAATATGGGCCAAATCATACGATTTGGTCCGAAACTGGTACGAAATCCAACGAAATGGTATTAACAGGTACGAAATCGTACGAAATGGAATGAACTAGTACGAACTCGAAAAAATTGTACGAAATCGTACTAGTTTATACAATATGGGCCAAATCGTACGATTTGGTCCGAACTGGTACGAAATCATACGAAATGGTATGAAATGGTACAAACAGGTACGAAATCGTACGAACAGGTACGAGCTCGTACGAGTTGGTACAATATGGGCCAAATTGTACTATTTGGTCGAAACTAGTACGAACGGGTACGAAATCGTACGAAATGGTATGAATAGTACGAACTCGAAATAATGGTACGAAATCGTACCAGTTTATACAATATGGGCCAAATCGTACGATTTGGTCCGAAGTGGTACGAAATCATAGGAAATGGAATGAAATGGTACAAACAGGTACGAAATCGCACATCCTGGTACGAACTCGAAAAAATGGTACAAACTCGTACCAGTTTATACAATATGGGCCAAATCGTACGATTTGGTCCGAACTGGTACGAAATCAGACGAAATGGTATGAAATGGTACAAACAGGTACGAAATCGTACGAACTGGTACAAACTCGAAAAAATGGTACAAACTCGTCGAGTATGTACAATATGGGCCATATCGTACGATTTGGTCCGAACTGGTACGAAATCAAACAAAATGGTATTAACAGGTACGAATTCATACGAAATGGTATGAACTAGAACACTCAAAAAAATTGTACGAAATCGTACCAGTTTATACAATATGGGCCAAGTCGTACGATTTGGTCCGAACTGGTACGAAATCAAACAAAATGGTATGAAATGGAACAAATAGGCACAAAATCGTACGAACTAGTATGAACTCGTACGAGTTTGTACAATATGGGCCAAATAGTATGATTTGGCCCGAACTGGTACGAAATCACACGAAATGGTATGAAATGGTACAAACTGGTACGAAATCGTGCGAACTCGTACGAATCGTACGAACTTGTACGAACTCGTACGAGTTGGTACAATATGGGCCAAATCGTACAATTTGTTCCGAACTAGTACGAAATCACACGAAATGGTATGAATAGGTACGAAATGGTACAAAGTGGTATGAACTACTACGAACTCGAAAAAATGGTACGAAATCGAACCAGTTTTATACAATAAGGGCCAAATCGTACGATTTGGTCCGAAATGGTACGAAATCATCGAAATGGTATGAAATGGTACAAACAGGTACGAACTCGTACGAGTTGGTACAATATGGGCCAAATTGTACTATTTGGTCGAAACTTGTACGAACAGGTACGAAATCGTACGAAATGGTATGAATAGTATGAACTCGAAAAATGGTTCGAAATCGTACTAGTTTATACAATATGTGCCAAATCGTACGATTTGGTCCGACTTGGTACGAAATCATACGAAATGGTAAGAAATGGTACAACAGGTACGAAATCATACGAACTACTCCGAACACGAAAAAAATGGTACGAAATCGTACAGTTTATACAATAGGGCAAATCGCATGATTTCGTCCGAACTGGTACGAAGTCATACGAAATGGTATGAAATGGTACAAACAAGTACGAAATTGTACGAACTGGTACGAACTCGTAAAAAATGGTACGAATTCGTACGAGTTTGTACAATATGGGCCAAATTGTACGATTTGGTCGAAACTAGTACGAACAGGTACGAAATCGTATGAATAGTACGAACTCGAAAAATGGTTCGAAATCGTACTAGTTTATACAATATGGGCAGAAATCGTAAGATTTGGTCGACCTGGTACGATCACACGAAATGGTATGAAATGGTACAAAAAGGTACGAAATCGTACGAACTGGTACGAATCCGTACAAGTTTGTACAATATGGGCCAAATCGTACGATTGGTCGAATGGTACGAAATCATACGAAATGGTATGAAATAGAACAAACAGGTACGAACTCGTCCGAGTATGTACAATATGGGCCAAATTGTACACTTTGGTCCGAACTGGTGCGAAATCACACGAAATGGTATGAGCCGGTACGAAATCGTATGAACTAGTATGAACTCGAAAAAATGGTACGAACTCGTACGAGTATGTGCAATATGGGCCAAATCATACGATTTGGTCCGAACTGGTACGAAATCCAACGAAATGGTATTAACAGGTACGAAATATACGAAATGGTATGAACTAGTAGTCGAACTCGAAAAATTGTACGAAATCGTACTAGTTTATACAATATGGGCCAAATCGTACGATTTGGTCCGAACTGGTACGAAATCATACGAAATGGTATGAAATGGTACAAACAGGTACGAAATCGTACGAACAGGTACGAACTCGTACGAGTTGGTACAATATGGGCCAAATTGTACTATTTGGTCGAAACTAGTACGAACGGGTACGAAAATCGTACGAAATGGTATGAATAGTACGAACTCGAAATAATGGTACGAAATCGTACCAGTTTATACAATATGGGCCAAATCGTACGATTTGGTCCGAAACTGGTACGAAATCATAGGAAATGGAATGAAATGGTACAACAGGTACGAAATCGCACATCCAGGTACGAACTCGAAAAAATGGTACAAACTCGTACAGTTTTATACAATATGGGCCAAATCGTACGATTTGGTCCGAACTGGTACGAAATCAGACGAAATGGTATGAAATGGTTACAAACAGGTACGAAATCGTACGAAACTGGTACGAATCCGTACAAGTTTGTACAATATGGGCCAAATCGTACGATTTGGGTCGAACTGGTACGAAATCATACGAAATGGTATGAAATAGAACAAAACAGGTACGAACTCGTCCGTGTATGTACAAATGGGCCAAATTGTACACTTTGGTCCGAACTGGTGCGAAATCACACGAAATGGTATGAGCCGGTACGAAATCGTATGAACTAGTATGAACTCGAAAAAATGGTACGAACTCGTACGAGTATGTGCAATATGGGCCAAATCATACGATTTGGTCCGAACTGGTACGAAATCCAACGAAATGGTATTAACAGGTACGAAATCGTACGAAATGGAATGAACTAGTACGAACTCGAAAAAATTGTACGAAATCGTACTAGTTTATACAATATGGGCCAAATCGTACGATTTGGTCCGAACTGGTACGAATCATACGAAATGGTATGAAATGGTACAAACAGGTACGAAATCGTACGAAACAGGTACGACTCGTACGAGTTGGTACAATATGGGCCAAATTGTACTATTTGGTCGAAAACTAGTACGAACGGGTACGAAATCGTACGAAATGGTATGAATAGTACGAACTCGAAATAATGGTACGAAATCGTACCAATTTATACAATATGGGCCAAATCGTACGATTTGGTCCGAACTGGTACGAAATCATAGGAAATGGAATGAAATGGTACAAACAGGTACGAAATCGCACATCCTGGTACGAACTCGAAAAAATGGTACAAACTGTACCAGTTTTACACTATGGGCCAAATCGTACGATTTGGTCCGAACTGGTACGAAATCAGACGAAATGGTATGAAAATGGTACAAACAGGTACGAAATCGTACGAACTGGTACAAACTCGAAAAAATGGTACAAACTCGTACGAGTATGTACAATATGGGCCATATCGTACGATTTGGTCCGAACTGGTACGAAATCAAACAAAATGGTTATTAACAGGTACGAATTCATACGAAATGGTATGAACTAGAACACTCAAAAAATTGTACGAAATCGTACCAGTTTATACAATATGGGCCAAGTCGTACGATTTGGTCCGAACGGTACGAAATCAAAACAAAATGGTATGAAATGGAACAAATAGGCACAAAATCGTACGAACTAGTATGAACTCGTACGAGTTTGTACAATATGGGCCAAATAGTATGATTTGGCCCGAACTGGTACGAAATCACACGAAATGGTATGAAATGGTAAAACTGGTACGAAATCGTGCGAACTCGTACGAACTCGAACACGAACTTGTACGAACTCGTACGAGTTGGTACAATATGGGCCAAATCGTACAATTTGTTTCCGAACTAGTACGAAATCACACGAAATGGTATGAATAGGTACGAAAATGGTACAAAGTGGTATGAACTACTACGAACTCGAAAAAATGGTACGAAATCGAACCAGTTTATACAATAAGGGCCAAATCGTACGATTTGGGTCGAACTGGTACGAAATCATACGAAATGGTATGAAATGGTACAAACAGGTACGAACTCGTACGAGTTGGTACAATATGGGCCAAATTGTACTATTTGGTCGAAACTTGTACGAACAGGTACGAAATCGTTACGAAATGGTATGAATAGTATGAACTCGAAAAAATGGTTCGAAATCGTACTAGTTTATACAATATGTGCCAAATCGTACGATTTGGTCCGACTTGGTACGAAATCATACGAAAATGGTAAGAATGTACAAACAGGTACGAAATCATACGAACTACTCCGAACACGAAAAAATGGTACGAAATCGTACCAGTTTATACAATAAGGGCAAATCGCATGATTTCGTCCGAACTGGTACGAAGTCATACGAAATGGTATGAAATGGTACAAACAGTACGAAATTGTACGAACTGGTACGAACTCGTAAAAAATGGTACGAATTCGTACGAGTTTGTACAATATGGGCCAAATTGTACGATTGGTCGAAACTAGTACGAACAGGTACGAAATCGTATGAATAGTACGAACTCGAAAAAATGGTTCGAAATTCGTACTAGTTTATACAATATGGGCAGAAATCGTAAGATTTGGTCCTGACCTGGTACGATCACACGAAATGGTATGAAATGGTACAAAAAGGTACGAAATCGTACGAACTGGTACGAATCCGTACAAGTTTGTACAATATGGGCCAAATCGTACGATTTGGTTCGAACTGGTACGAAAATCATACGAAATGGTATGAAATAGAACAAACAGGTACGAACTCGTCCGAGTATGTACAATATGGGCCAAATTGTACACTTTGGTCCGAACTGGTGCGAAATCACACGAAATGGTATGAGCCGGTACGAAATCGTATGAACTAGTATGAACTCGAAAAAATGGTACGAACTCGTACGAGTATGTGCAATATGGGCCAAATCATACGATTTGGTCCGAACTGGTACGAAATCCAACGAAATGGTATTAACAGGTACGAAATCATACGAAATGGTATGAACTAGTACGAACTCGAAAAAATTGTACGAAATCGTACTAGTTTATACAATATGGGCCAAATCGTACGATTTGGTCGAACTGGTACGAAATCATACGAAATGGTATGAAATGGTACAAACAGGTACGAAATCGTACGAACAGGTACGAACTCGTACGAGTTGGTACAATATGGGCCAAATTGTACTATTTGGTCGAAACTAGTACGAACGGGTACGAAATCGTACGAAATGGTATGAATAGTACGAACTCGAAATAATGGTACGAAATCGTACCAGTTTATACAATATGGGCCAATCGTACGATTTGGTCCGAAACTGGTACGAAATCATAGGAAATGGAATGAAATGGTACAAACAGGTACGAAATCGCACATCCAGGTACGAACTCGAAAAAATGGTACAAACTCGTACCAGTTTATACAATATGGGCCAAATCGTACGATTTGGTCCGAACTGGAACGAAATCAGACGAAATGGTAAGAAATGTACAAACAGGTACGAAATCGTACGAACTGGTACGAATCCGTACAAGTTTGTACAATATGGGCCAAATCGTACGATTTGGTCCGAACTGGTACGAAATCATACGAAATGGTATGAAATAGAACAAACAGGTACGAACTCGTCCGAGTATGTACAATATGGGCCAAATTGTACACTTTGGTCCGAACTGGTGCGAAATCACACGAAAATGGTATGAGCCGGTACGAAATCGTATGAACTAGTATGAACTCGAAAAAATGGTACGAACTCGTACGAGTATGTGCAATATGGGCCAAATCATACGATTTGGTCCGAACTGGTACGAAATCCAACGAAATGGTATTAACAGGTACGAAATCGTACGAAATGGAATGAACTAGTACGAACTCGAAAAAATTGTACGAAATCGTACTAGTTTATACAATATGGGCCAAATCGTACGATTTGGTCCGAACTGGTACGAAATCATACGAAATGGTATGAAATGGTACAAACAGGTACGAAATCGTACGAACAGGTACGATCGTACGAACAGTACGAACTCGTACGAGTTGGTACAATATGGGCCAAATTGTACTATTTGGTCGAAACTAGTACGAACGGGTACGAAATCGTACGAAATGGTATGAATAGTACGAACTCGAAATAATGGTACGAAATCGTACCAATTTATACAATATGGGCCAAATCGTACGATTTGGTCCGAACTGGTACGAAATCATAGGAAATGGAATGAAATGGTACAAACAGGTACGAAATCGCACATCCTGGTACGAACTCGAAAAAATGGTACAAACTCGTACCAGTTTATACAATATGGGCCAAATCGTACGATTTGGTCCGAACTGGTACGAAATCAGACGAAATGGTATGACAAACAGGTACGAAATCGTACGAACTGGTACAAACTCGAAAAAATGGTACAAACTCGTACGAGTATGTACAATATGGGCCATATCGTACGATTTGGTCCGAACTGGTACGAAATCAAACAAAATGGTATTAACAGGTACGAATTCATACGAAATGGTATGAACTAGTAACACTCAAAAAAATTGTACGAAATCGTACCAGTTTATACAATATGGGCCAAGTCGTACGATTTGGTCCGAACTGGTACGAAATCAAACAAAATGGTATGAAATGGAACAAATAGGCACAAAATCGTACGAACTAGTATGAACTCGTACGAGTTTGTACAATATGGGCCAAATAGTATGATTTGGCCCGAACTGGTACGAAATCACACGAAATGGTATGAAATGGTACAAACTGGTACGAAATCGTGCGAACTCGTACGAATCGTACGAACTTGTACGAACTCGTACGAGTTGGTACAATATGGGCCAAATCGTACAATTTGTTCCGAACTAGTACGAAATCACACGAAATGGTATGAATAGGTACGAAATGGTACAAAGTGGTATGAACTACTACGAACTCGAAAAAATGGTACGAAATCGAACCAGTTTATACAATAAGGGCCAAATCGTACGATTTGGTCCGAACTGGTACGAAATCATACGAAATGGTATGAAATGGTACAAACAGGTACGAACTCGTACGAGTTGGTACAATATGGGCCAAATTGTACTATTTGGTCGAAACTTGTACGAACAGGTACGAAATCGTACGAAATGGTATGAATAGTATGAACTCGAAAAAATGGTTCGAAATCGTACTAGTTTATACAATATGTGCCAAATCGTACGATTTGGTCCGACTTGGTACGAAATCATACGAAATGGTAAGAAATGGTACAAACAGGTACGAAATCATACGAACTACTCCGAACACGAAAAAATGGTACGAAATCGTACCAGTTTATACAATAAGGGCAAATCGCATGATTTCGTCCGAACTGGTACGAAGTCATACGAAATGGTATGAAATGGTACAAACAGTACGAAATTGTACGAACTGGTACGAACTCGTAAAAAATGGTACGAATTCGTACGAGTTTGTACAATATGGGCCAAATTGTACGATTTGGTCGAAACTAGTACGAACAGGTACGAAATCGTATGAATAGTACGAACTCGAAAAAATGGTTCGAAATCGTACTAGTTTATACAATATGGGCAGAAATCGTAAGATTTGGTCCGACCTGGTACGATCACACGAAATGGTATGAAATGGTACAAAAAGGTACGAAATCGTACGAACTGGTACGAATCCGTACAAGTTTGTACAATATGGGCCAAATCGTACGATTTGGTCGAACTGGTACGAAATCATACGAAATGGTATGAAATAGAACAAACAGGTACGAACTCGTCCGAGTATGTACAATATGGGCCAAATTGTACACTTTGGTCCGAACTGGTGCGAAATCACACGAAATGGTATGAGCCGGTACGAAATCGTATGAACTAGTATGAACTCGAAAAAATGGTACGAACTCGTACGAGTATGTGCAATATGGGCCAAATCATACGATTTGGTCCGAACTGGTACGAAATCCAACGAAATGGTATTAACAGGTACGAAATCGTACGAAATGGTATGAACTAGTACGAACTCGAAAAAATTGTACGAAATCGTACTAGTTTATACAATATGGGCCAAATCGTACGATTTGGTCCGAACTGGTACGAAATCATACGAAATGGTATGAAATGGTACAAACAGGTACGAAATCGTACGAACAGGTACGAACTCGTACGAGTTGGTACAATATGGGCCAAATTGTACTATTTGGTCGAAACTAGTACGAACGGGTACGAAATCGTACGAAATGGTATGAATAGTACGAACTCGAAATAATGGTACGAAATCGTACCAGTTTATACAATATGGGCCAAATCGTACGATTTGGTCCGAACTGGTACGAAATCATAGGAAATGGAATGAAATGGTACAAACAGGTACGAAATCGCACATCCAGGTACGAACTCGAAAAAATGGTACAAACTCGTACCAGTTTATACAATATGGGCCAAATCGTACGATTTGGTCCGAACTGGTACGAAATCAGACGAAATGGTATGAAATGGTACAAACAGGTACGAAATCGTACGAACTGGTACGAATCCGTACAAGTTTGTACAATATGGGCCAAATCGTACGATTTGGTCCGAACTGGTACGAAATCATACGAAATGGTATGAAATAGAACAAACAGGTACGAACTCGTCCGAGTATGTACAATATGGGCCAAATTGTACACTTTGGTCCGAACTGGTGCGAAATCACACGAAATGGTATGAGCCGGTACGAAATCGTATGAACTAGTATGAACTCGAAAAAATGGTACGAACTCGTACGAGTATGTGCAATATGGGCCAAATCATACGATTTGGTCCGAACTGGTACGAAATCCAACGAAATGGTATTAACAGGTACGAAATCGTACGAAATGGAATGAACTAGTACGAACTCGAAAAAATTGTACGAAATCGTACTAGTTTATACAATATGGGCCAAATCGTACGATTTGGTCCGAACTGGTACGAAATCATACGAAATGGTATGAAATGGTACAAACAGGTACGAAATCGTACGAACAGGTACGAGCTCGTACGAGTTGGTACAATATGGGCCAAATTGTACTATTTGGTCGAAACTAGTACGAACGGGTACGAAATCGTACGAAATGGTATGAATAGTACGAACTCGAAATAATGGTACGAAATCGTACCAGTTTATACAATATGGGCCAAATCGTACGATTTGGTCCGAACTGGTACGAAATCATAGGAAATGGAATGAATGGTACAAACAGGTACGAAATCGCACATCCTGGTACGAACTCGAAAAAATGGTACAAACTCGTACCAGTTTATACAATATGGGCCAAATCGTACGATTTGGTCCGAACTGGTACGAAATCAGACGAAATGGTATGAATGGTACAAACAGGTACGAAATCGTACGAACTGGTACAAACTCGAAAAAATGGTACAAACTCGTACGAGTATGTACAATATGGGCCATATCGTACGATTTGGTCCGAACTGGTACGAAATCAAACAAAATGGTATTAACAGGTACGAATTCATACGAAATGGTATGAACTAGAACACTCAAAAAAATTGTACGAAATCGTACCAGTTTATACAATATGGGCCAAGTCGTACGATTTGGTCCGAACTGGTACGAAATCAAACAAAATGGTATGAAATGGAACAAATAGGCACAAAATCGTACGAACTAGTATGAACTCGTACGAGTTTGTACAATATGGGCCAAATAGTATGATTTGGCCCGAACTGGTACGAAATCACACGAAATGGTATGAAATGGTACAAACTGGTACGAAATCGTGCGAACTCGTACGAATCGTACGAACTTGTACGAACTCGTACGAGTTGGTACAATATGGGCCAAATCGTACAATTTGTTCCGAACTAGTACGAAATCACACGAAATGGTATGAATAGGTACGAAATGGTACAAAGTGGTATGAACTACTACGAACTCGAAAAAATGGTACGAAATCGAACCAGTTTTATACAATAAGGGCCAAATCGTACGATTTGGTCCGAACTGGTACGAAACATACGAAATGGTATGAAATGGTACAAACAGGTACGAACTCGTACGAGTTGGTACAATATGGGCCAAATTGTACTATTTGGTCGAAACTTGTACGAACAGGTACGAAATCGTACGAAATGGTATGAATAGTATGAACTCGAAAAAATGGTTCGAAATCGTACTAGTTTATACAATATGTGCCAAATCGTACGATTTGGTCCGACTTGGTACGAAATCATACGAAATGGTAAGAAATGGTACAAACAACGAAATCATACGAACTACTCCGAACACGAAAAAATGGTACGAAATCGTACCAGTTTATACAATAAGGGCAAATCGCATGATTTCGTCCGAACTGGTACGAAGTCATACGAAATGGTATGAAATGGTACAAACAAGTACGAAATTGTACGAACTGGTACGAACTCGTAAAAAATGGTACGAATTCGTACGAGTTTGTACAATATGGGCCAAATTGTACGATTTGGTCGAAACTAGTACGAACAGGTACGAAATCGTATGAATAGTACGAACTCGAAAAAATGGTTCGAAATCGTACTAGTTTATACAATATGGGCAGAAATCGTAAGATTTGGTCCGACCTGGTACGATCACACGAAATGGTATGAAATGGTACAAAAAGGTACGAAATCGTACGAACTGGTACGAATCCGTACAAGTTTGTACAATATGGGCCAAATCGTACGATTTGGTCGAACTGGTACGAAATCATACGAAATGGTATGAAATAGAACAAACAGGTACGAACTCGTCCGAGTATGTACAATATGGGCCAAATTGTACACTTTGGTCCGAACTGGTGCGAAATCACACGAAATGGTATGAGCCGGTACGAAATCGTATGAACTAGTATGAACTCGAAAAAATGGTACGAACTCGTACGAGTATGTGCAATATGGGCCAAATCATACGATTTGGTCCGAACTGGTACGAAATCCAACGAAATGGTATTAACAGGTACGAAATCGTACGAAATGGTAATGAACTAGTACGAACTCGAAAAAATTGTACGAAATCGTACTAGTTTATACAATATGGGCCAAATCGTACGATTTGGTCCTAACTGGTACGAAATCATACGAAATGGTATGAAATGGTACAAACAGGTACGAAATCGTACGAACAGGTACGAACTCGTACGAGTTGGTACAATATGGGCCAAATTGTACTATTTGGTCGAAACTAGTACGAACGGGTACGAAATCGTACGAAATGGTATGAATAGTACGAACTCGAAATAATGGTACGAAATCGTACCAGTTTATACAATATGGGCCAAATCGTACGATTTGGTCCGAACTGGTACGAAATCATAGGAAATGGAATGAAATGGTACAAACAGGTACGAAATCGCACATCCAGGTATGAACTCGAAAAAATGGTACAAACTCGTACCAGTTTTATACAATATGGGCCAAATCGTACGATTTGGTCCGAACTGGTACGAAATCAGACGAAATGGTATGAAATGGTACAAACAGGTACGAAATCGTACGAACTGGTACGAATCCGTACAAGTTTGTACAATATGGGCCAAATCGTACGATTTGGTCCGAACTGGTACGAAATCATACGAAATGGTATGAAATAGAACAAAACAGGTACGAACTCGTCCGAGTATGTACAATATGGGCCAAATTGTACACTTTGGTCCGAACTGGTGCGAAATCACACGAAATGGTATGAGCCGGTACGAAATCGTATGAACTAGTAGAACTCGAAAAAATGGTACGAACTCGTACGAGTATGTGCAATATGGGCCAAATCATACGATTTGGTCCGAACTGGTACGAAATCCAACGAAATGGTATTAACAGGTACGAAATCGTACGAAATGGAATGAACTAGTACGAACTCGAAAAAAATTGTACGAAATCGTACTAGTTTATACAATATGGGCCAAATCGTACGATTTGGTCCGAACTGGTACGAATCATAATGAAATGGTATGAAATGGTACAAAACAGGTACGAAATCGTACGAACAGGTACGAACTCGTACGAGTTGGTACAATATGGGCCAAATTGTACTATTTGGCCGAAACTAGTACGAACGGGTACGAAATCGTACGAAATGTATGAATAGTACGAACTCGAAATAATGGTACGAAATCGTACCAATTTATACAATATGGGCCAAATCGTACGATTTGGTCCGAACTGGTACGAAATCATAGGAAATGGAATGAAATGGTACAAACAGGTACGAAATCGCACATCCTGGTACGAACTCGAAAAAATGGTACAAACTCGTACCAGTTTATACAATATGGGCCAAATCGTACGATTTGGTCCGAACTGGTACGAAATCAGACGAAATGGTATGAAATGGTACAAACAGGTACGAAATCGTACGAACTGGTACAAACTCGAAAAATGGTACAAACTCGTACGAGTATGTACAATATGGGCCATATCGTACGATTTGGTCCGAACTGGTACGAAATCAAACAAAATGGTATTAACAGGTACGAATTCATACGAAATGGTATGAACTAGAACACTCAAAAAAATTGTACGAAATCGTACCAGTTTATACAATATGGGCCAAGTCGTACGATTTGGTCCGAACTGGTACGAAATCAAACAAAATGGTATGAAATGGAACAAATAGGCACAAAATCGTACGAACTAGTATGAACTCGTACGAGTTTGTACAATATGGGCCAAATAGTATGATTTGGCCCGAACTGGTACGAAATCACACGAAATGGTATGAAATGGTACAAACTGGTACGAAATCGTGCGAACTCGTACGAATCGTACGAACTTGTACGAACTCGTACGAGTTGGTACAATATGGGCCAAATCGTACAATTTGTTCCGAACTAGTACGAAATCACACGAAATGGTATGAATAGGTACGAAATGGTACAAAGTGGTATGAACTACTACGAACTCGAAAAAATGGTACGAAATCGAACCAGTTTATACAATAAGGGCCAAATCGTACGATTTGGTCCGAACTGGTACGAAATCATACGAAATGGTATGAAATGGTACAAACAGGTACGAACTCGTACGAGTTGGTACAATATGGGCCAAATTGTACTATTTGGTCGAAACTTGTACGAACAGGTACGAAATCGTACGAAATGGTATGAATAGTATGAACTCGAAAAAATGGTTCGAAATCGTACTAGTTTATACAATATGTGCCAAATCGTACGAATTTGGTCCGACTTGGTACGAAATCATACGAAATGGTAAGAAATGGTACAAACAGGTACGAAATCATACGAACTACTCCGAACACGAAAAAATGGTACGAAATCGTACCAGTTTATACAATAAGGGCAAATCGCATGATTTCGTCCGAACTGGTACGAAGTCATACGAAATGGTATGAAATGGTACAAACAAGTACGAAAATTGTACGAACTGGTACGAACTCGTAAAAAATGGTACGAATTCGTACGAGTTTGTACAATATGGGCCAAATTGTACGATTTGGTCGAAACTAGTACGAACAGGTACGAAATCGTATGAATAGTACGAACTCGAAAAAATGGTTCGAAATCGTACTAGTTTATACAATATGGGCAGAAATCGTAAGATTTGGTCCGACCTGGTACGATCACACGAATGGTATGAAATGGTACAAAAAGGTACGAAATCGTACGAACTGGTACGAATCCGTACAAGTTTGTACAATATGGGCCAAATCGTACGATTTGGTCCGAACTGGTACGAAAATCAACGAAATGGTATGAAATAGAACAAACAGGTACGAACTCGTCCGAGTATGTACAATATGGGCCAAATTGTACACTTTGGTCCGAACTGGTGCGAAATCACACGAAATGGTATGAGCCGGTACGAAATCGTATGAACTAGTATGAACTCGAAAAAATGGTACGAACACTCGACGTATGTGCAATATGGGCCAAATCATACGATTTGGTCCGAACTGGTACGAAATCCAACGAAATGGTATTAACAGGTACGAAATCGTACGAAATGGTATGAACTAGTACGAACTCGAAAAAATTGACGAAATCGTACTATTTATACAATATGGGCCAAATCGTACGATTTGGTCCGAACTGGTACGAAATCATACGAAATGGTATGAAATGGTACAAACAGGTACGAAATCGTACGAACAGGTACGAACTCGTACGAGTTGGTACAATATGGGCCAAATTGTACTATTTGGTCGAAACTAGTACGAACGGGTACGAAATCGTACGAAATGGTATGAATAGTACGAACTCGAAATAATGGTACGAAATCGTACCAGTTTATACAATATGGGCCAAATCGTACGATTTGGTCCGAACTGGTACGAAATCATAGGAAATGGAATGAAATGGTACAAACAGGTACGAAATCGCACATCCAGGTACGAACTCGAAAAAAATGGTACAAACTCGTACCAGTTTATACAATATGGGCCAAATCGTACGATTTGGTCCGAACTGGTACGAATCAGACGAAATGGTATGAAATGGTACAAACAGGTACGAAATCGTACGAACTGGTACGAATCCGTACAAGTTTGTACAATATGGGCCAAATCGTACGATTTGGTCCGAACTGGTACGAAATCATACGAAATGGTATGAAATAGAACAAACAGGTACGAACTCGTCCGAGTATGTACAATATGGGCCAAATTGTACACTTTGGTCCGAACTGGTGCGAAATCACACGAAATGGGTATGAGCCGGTACGAAATCGTATGAACTAGTATGAACTCGAAAAATGGTACGAACTCGTACGAGTATGTGCAATATGGGCCAAATCATACGATTTGGTCCGAACTGGTACGAAATCCAACGAAATGGTATTAACAGGTACGAAATCGTACGAAATGGTATGAACTAGTACGAACTCGAAAAAATTGTACGAAATCGTACTAGTTATACAACATATGGGCCAAATCGTACGATTTGTCCCGAACTGGTACGAAATCATACGAAATGGTATGAAATGGTACAAACAGGTACGAAATCGTACGAACAGGTACGAACTCGTACGAGTTGGTACAATATGGGCCAAATTGTACTATTTGGTCGAAACTAGTACGAACGGGTACGAAATCGTACGAAATGGTATGAATAGTACGAACTCGAAATAATGGTACGAAATCGTACCAGTTTATACAATATGGCCAAATCGTACGATTTGGTCCGAACTGGTACGAAATCATAGGAAATGGAATGAAATGGTACAAACAGGTACGAAATCGCACATCCTGGTACGAACTCGAAAAAATGGTACAAACTCGTACCAGTTTATACAATATGGGCCAAATCGTACGATTTGGTCGAACTGGTACGAAATCAGACGAAATGGTATGAAATGGTACAAACAGGTACGAAATCGTACGAACTGGTACGAACTCGAAAAAATGGTACAAACTCGTACGAGTATGTACAATATGGGCCATATCGTACGATTTGGTCCGAACTGGTACGAAATCAAACAAAAATGGTATTAACAAGTACGAATTCATACGAAATGGTATGAACTAGACACTCAAAAAAATTGTACGAAATCGTACCAGTTTATACAATATGGGCCAAGTCGTACGATTTGGTCCGAACTGGTACGAAATCAAACAAAATGGTATGAAATGGAACAAATAGGCACAAAATCGTACGAACTAGTATGAACTCGTACGAGTTTGTACAATATGGGCCAAATATACGATTTGGCCCGAACTGGTACGAAATCACACGAAATGGTATGAAATGGTACAAACTGGTACGAAATCGTGCGAACTCGTAACGAAACTCGTACGAACTTGTACGAACTCGTACGAGTTGGTACAATATGGGCCAAATCGTACAATTTGTTCCGAACAGTACGAAATCACACGAAATGGTATGAATAGGTACGAAATGGTACAAAGTTGGTATGAACTACTACGAACTCGAAAAAATGGTACGAAATCGAACCAGTTTATACAATAAGGGCCAAATCGTACGATTTGGTCCGAACTGGTACGAAATCATACGAAATGGTATGAAATGGTACAAACAGGTACGAACTCCGTACGAGTTGGTACAATATGGGCCAAATTGTACTAATTTGGTCGAAACTTGTACGAACAGGTACGAAATCGTACGAATGGTGATAGTATAACTCGAAAAAATGGTTCGAAATCGTACTAGTTTATACAATATGTGCCAAATCGTACATTTGGTCCACTTGGTACGAAATCATACGAAATGGTAAGAAATGGTACAAACAGGTACGAAATCATACGAACTACTCCGAACACGAAAAAATGGTACGAAATCGTACCAGTTTATACAATAAGGGCAAATCGCATGATTTGGTCCGAACTGGTACGAAGTCATACGAAATGGTATGAAATGGTACAAACAGTACGAAATTGTACGAACTGGTACGAACTCGTAAAAAATGTAGTACGAATTCGTACGAGTTTGTACAATATGGGCCAAATTGTACGATTTGGTCGAAACTAGTACGAACAGGTACGAAATCGTATGAATAGTACGAACTCGAAAAAATGGTTCGAAATCGTACTAGTTTATACAATATGGGCAAAATCGTAAGATTTGGTCCGACCTGGTACGAAATCACACGAAATGGTATGAAATGTACAAAAAGGTACGAAATCGTACGAACTGGTACGAATCCGTACAAGTTTGTACATATGGGCCAAATCGTACGATTTGGTCCGAACTGGTACGAAATCATACGAAATGGTATGAATAGAACAAACAGGTACGAACTCGTCCGAGTATGTACAATATGGGCCAAATTGTACACTTTGGTCCGAACTGGTGCGAAATCACACGAAATGGTATGAGCCGGTACGAAATCGTAATGAACTAGTATGAACTCGAAAAAATGGTACGAACTCGTACGAGTATGTGCAATATGGGCCAAATCATACGATTTGGTCCGAACTGGTACGAAATCCAACGAAATGGTATTAACAGGTACGAAATCGTACGAAATGGTATGAACTAGTACGAACTCGAAAAAATTGTACGAAATCGTACTAGTTTATACAATATGGGCCAAATCGTACGATTTGGTCCGAACTGGTACGAAATCATACGAAATGGTATGAAATGGTACAAACAGGTACGAAATCGTACGAACAGGTACGAACTCGTACGAGTTGGTACAATATGGGCCAAATTGTACTATTTGGTCGAAACTATACGAACGGGTACGAAATCGTACGAAATGGTATGAATAGTACGAACTCGAAATAATGGTACGAAATCGTACCAGTTTATACAATATGGGCCAAATCGTACGATTTGGTCCGAACTGGTACGAAATCATAGAAATGGAATGAAATGGTACAAACAGGTACGAAATCGCACATCCTGGTACGAACTCGAAAAAATGGTACAAACTCGTACCAGTTTATACAATATGGGCCAAATCGTACGATTTGGTCCGAACTGGTACGAAATCAGACGAAATGGTATGAAATGGTACAAACAGGTACGAAATCGTACGAACTGGTACAACTCGAAAAAATGGTACAAACTCGTACGAGTATGTACAATATGGGCCATATCGTACGATTTGGTCCGAACTGGTACGAAATCAAACAAAATGGTATTAACAGGTACGAATTCATACGAAATGGTATGAACTAGTACACTCAAAAAAATTGTACGAAATCGTACCAGTTTATACAATATGGCCAAGTCGTACGATTTGGTCCGAACTGGTACGAAATCAAACAAAATGGTATGAAATGGAACAAATAGGCACAAAATCGTACGAACTAGTATGAACTCGTACGAGTTTTGTACAATATGGGCCAAATAGTACGATTTGGCCCGAACTGGTACGAAATCACACGAAATGGTATGAAATGGTACAAACTGGTACGAAATCGTGCGAACTCGTACGAACGTACGAACTTGTACGAACTCGTACGAGTTGGTACAATATGGGCCAAATCGTACAATTTGTTCCGAACTAGTACGAAATCACACGAAATGGTATGAATAGGTACGAAATGGTACAAAGTGGTATGAACTACTACGAACTCGAAAAAATGGTACGAAATCGAACCAGTTTATACAATAAGGGCCAAATCGTACGATTTGGTCCGAACTGGTACGAAATCATACGAAATGGTATGAAATGGTACAAACATACGTTACGAACTCGTACGAGTTGGTACAATATGGGCCAAATTGTACTATTTGGTCGAAACTTGTACGAACAGGTACGAAATCGTACGAAATGGTAGAATAGTATGAACTCGAAAAAATGGTTCGAAATCGTACTAGTTTATACAATATGTGCCAAATCGTACGATTTTGGTCCGACTTGGTACGAAATCATACGAAATGGTAAGAAATGGTACAAACAGGTACGAAATCATACGAACTACTCCGAACACGAAAAAATGGTACGAAATCGTACCAGTTATACAATAAGGGCAAATCGCATGATTTGGTCCGAACTGGTACGAAGTCATACGAAATGGTATGAAATGGTACAAACAGGTACGAAATTGTACGAACTGGTACGAACTCGTAAAAAATGGTACGAATTCGTACGAGTTTGTACAATATGGGCCAAATTGTACGATTTGGTCGAAACTAGTACGAACAGGTACAAATCGTATGAATAGTACGAACTCGAAAAAATGGTTCGAAATCGTACTAGTTTATACAATATGGGCAGAAATCGTAAGATTTGGTCCGACCTGGTACGATCACACGAAATGGTATGAAATGGTACAAAAAGGTACGAAATCGTACGAACTGGTACGAATCCGTACAAGTTTGTACAATATGGGCCAAATCGTACGATTTGGTCGAACTGGTACGAAATCATACGAAATGGTATGAAATAGAACAAACAGGTACGAACTCGTCCGAGTATGTACAATATGGGCCAAATTGTACACTTTGGTCCGAACTGGTGCGAAATCACACGAAATGGTATGAGCCGGTACGAAATCGTATGAACTAGTATGAACTCGAAAAAATGGTACGAACTCGTACGAGTATGTGCAATATGGGCCAAATCATACGATTTGGTCCGAACTGGTACGAAATCCAACGAAATGGTATTAACAGGTACGAAATCGTACGAAATGGTATGAACTAGTACGAACTCGAAAAAATTGTACGAAATCGTACTAGTTTAAACAATATGGCCAAATCGTACGATTTGGTCCGAACTGGTACGAAATCATACGAAATGGTATGAAATGGTACAAACAGGTACGAAATCGTACGAACAGGTACGAACTCGTACGAGTTGGTACAATATGGGCCAAATTACTATTTGGACGAAACTAGTACGAACGGTACGAAATCGTACGAAATGGTATGAATAGTAACGAACTCGAAATAATGGTACGAAATCGTACCAGTTTATACAATATGGCCAAATCGTACGATTTGGTCCGAACTGGTACGAAATCATAGGAAATGGAATGAAATGGTACAAAAGGTACGAAATCGCACATCCTGGTACGAACTCGAAAAAATGGTACAAACTCGTACCAGTTTATACAATATGGGCCAAATCGTACGATTTGGTCCGAACTGGTACGAAATCAGACGAAATGTATGAATGGT
>CM076849.1:101973847-101983847 GCA_039519185.1 Astragalus membranaceus
ATTATCTTCTTGAACAACAACAACAACAACAACAACAACAACAACAACAGCCTCTACCACAACAACAACAACAACAACAACAACAAAAACAACAACAACAACAACAACGACAACAACAACAACAACAACAACAACAACACAACAACAACCTCTACTGAAATATTTTCAATAGAATCTTTATTATCTTCTTGAACAACAACAACAACAACAACAACAACAACAACAACAACAACAACAACTGAAATATTCTCAATAGAATCTTTATTATCTTCTTCAACAACAACAACAACAACAACAACAGCCTCTACTGAAATATTCTCAATAGAATCTTTATTATCTTCTTGAACAACAACAACAACAGCCTCTACTGAAATATTCTCAATGGAATCTTTATTATCTTCTTGAACAACAACAACAACAACAACAACAACAACAACAACAACAACAACAACCACAACAACAACCACAACAACAACCACAACAACAACCACCACAATAACAACAACAACAACAACAACAACCTCTACTGAAATATTCTCAATAGAATATTTATTATCTTCTTGAACAACAACAACAACAACAGCCTCTACTGAAATATTCTCAATAGAATCTTTATTATCTTCTTGAACAACAACAACAACAACAACAACAGCCTCTACTGAAATATTCTCAATAGAATCTTTATTATCTTCTTGAACAACAACAACAACAACAACAACAGCCTCTACTGAAATATTCTCAATAGAATCTTTATTATATTCTTGAACAACAACAACAACAACAACAGCCTCTACTTAAATATTCTCAATAGAATCTTTATTATCTTCTTGAACAACAACAACAACAACAACAAAAAAAAACAACAACAACAACAGCAACAGCCTCTACTGAAATATTCTCAATAGAATCTTTATTATCTTCTTGAACAACAACAACAACAACAACAACAGCCTCTACTGAAATATTCTCAATAGAATCTTTATTATCTTCTTGAACAACAACAACAACAACAACAAAAACAACAACAACAACAACAACGACAACAACAACAACAGTAACAACAATGTAACACCCCGGTATATTTAACTTGTAAAATATACCAAAGCGTGCCAATATAAAAACATCAGAGATATATTTCCTGTTTAAATACCGAACATCACTATAAAATTTTCACTGAATAACCACAGAACAGTCTTAAACATAACTAAGACCACAAACCATCAGTGAAATATAGTGTTCAATATTAAACAAGAAAGCGGAAAATAAATACATAACTTTTACAACAGCTAAAGCCATGATGCTGTGATACATAACTAACAAGGGGAAAATATAACTTAAGCATGAAAGCTAAGTCTTCAGCAACCATCCGAGTACCACCTACTCGTGTCTCTTGGATCTCCACTTTCCCTGTTATCTGTAAAACCACAACATATAAACAATGAGATACAATCTCAGTGAGTTCTACCGTGACCCCTACTAACGCTCTCGGTCCAATTATGAAATCGTTTTTACTGTATACGGCATCGACTGCGCGAACGCTCCAAACCCGATGAACCGCATTATTTAATCTTTGACAGGTCATCGACTGCGCGAACGCTACATACCCGATGAACCTGTTACAACCAAGTACGATACCGACTGCGCGAACGCTACATACCCGGTATACGCACAACAAACAATTCAACACACCACCGACTGCGGCGAACGCTACATACCCGGTGAACCACCTTACCAATAGTACTTTCCCTATTGTAAGAGGCCTAGGGTAAGGGTGCATGACTACCCCGCCTAGTATGTCTACATGGGTCGTCACCCAAACTCGATATAATATATATATCTACGGTACTATGAACCCACGGTCCATCAAATCAGACAATCAGTCAAACACTTAAATCCATATTTTATTAATTCCAAGTTCACACTCGCACTCTAGTTGACCACTTTTTGACACAATTTTCAATATCAAAAGCAGTTCATTTTGCCTTAAAAATAGAATATTCAGTTAGGCCTCTGAATAAGCTTTCCAACGCATCTTAGAACGCCTCAATCGGGTTCCCGGATCAAAAGTTATCGCGAAACAAAAAACAGTGTTTGGTTGCTGAAATTCTGCCAACCTGCGCTGAAGTCGCGCTGGCGCGCGAGTTACGCGCGAACTGGCAGAAAGTTCTGCCAAATTGCGCTGGAGTTGCGCCTGGGGCGCAAGTGGGGCGCGAAATGGCAGCAAGGGGGGTCTGTTAAGGCAGATTTTGGCGGTTTCGCGCGAAAACCGCGATTCCGCTCAATTCCGATTTTAGTTCCGATTAAAAACAGATTTGACAACCATAAAAACAGTCTCAATCGAAGTCACACAATCATTCAAGTCAATCAAAAACTCATTCAAAACGGATTTTATCAAAACGCGACATATTTTCCAATTATCGGTTTTCAACTCGAAATCTCTCAAACTCGATTACCAAAATAATATTCCAGTCCAGCGAAAGCGGTAAAACAGTTAATTAATTAATTCGAAACATAAAATCCTAAGCGTGAGTAGAACTCACCCTTGAAGCGTGAACCACGAGCGGCCGAATCCACCGAGTAACCACACGAACATTCCCCGCATAAACTTTCCGTTCCGACGTCGCTCCAATCCGCTTTCAAAACTTTCCACTCGATCACGAAACCGCTTTTGACCGAAATACCGAATCCCACGAAATCTTCCACGAACACTATTCATCATCCCTAACCTCCAAAAGCTACTATTCACCAAAAACCCCAATCTTTGATTTTCAGTTCCAAATCACCCAATCGATCTTCAATACTCGAGTAATCCACCTCGTGCTCGTTCCTAAACATTGTCCTTAGCTTTCCCTTGAGCCATAACCATCGAAACTCCGATTTTCCCTCTCAAGTTCGAAAATGGCAAAGTGAGAGAGAGAGGGTTGATGATGAAAATCTTGGTACCAAATCGAAGAGGAAGTAACGCTGAGCATTTTTCGTGTTGGACGGAAGTCGTTTTGATGAGCCTAACCTTCCGCTTTTTCCTCTTCTTCTTCCTCCCCCTTTCTTTCTCTCTTCTTTCTTTTCTCTCCTTTTTTCTCTGTTTCTCTCTTCTGTTTCACGCGTCCTTTTCTTCTTTCTTTCTTGCATTTTATTCACACACACACACACACTTATATATTTATTAATATATACGCGGTCAAATTACCATATTGATCGAAATCTCCTATTTCCATTCCAAAACTTTCTTGGTCCGTATTATCCGGTTAACGATCCGATGACCACCAATAAATAATTTTAGCACTCAATAAATTTACCAGTTAAGTACTAAATTAATTCAATTGGGTTAACATCCAAATAATTCGATTAATTATTTTGCGGATGTTACATTCTCCCCAACTTAAAAGAATTTTGTCCTCAAAATTTTGCTAAGTCTTTCATCCGACTAACCGAGGATCGATATCCTCAGAAAGGTCTTAAATTGCTGGAACACAACCTTGAGTTAACGAAATGAGTGTAGAAAATCTTCTCAAGTTGGCACGTCAATCTCCAAGTATGACCCACTACTACCTTGATACGAACTCTCTTGTTACGAATCTACACGAAAAACTCATCATTCGCCTACATAGGCTCGGCACCGCGTTTGAAAACACTCCCAATGCTTCATTCCAATTATCCTCGTTTACTCCCCAACTTTGATTAACCTAAATCAAAGGGTTTAATACAATACATTTGATAGAAATATATGTTGAAAATGAGATCCACAAACTGGTACTCCTCGGTAGAGGCAAAAACAAACGTGATTTCCTCGAAGGTAATAAACACGTTCTCAACCAACCTTCTAAAATCCAGAACAGTTCTCGTACACACCGACAATGTGACGAAAAAGTCACTTGTGAAACTTCTTGACTCGCCACCAAGATTTCGAGATAACACTTTTCAAAAGAAGATGAAATGAGGATCTACCAGAAACGTTTATCTTAAACGTAGAAATAAACCGTGGGGACAACAAATACATCTGAACGTAATGAAAATCACCTCAGTTGTTCTCCAAACAACTATCAAACAGAACTCAGAGCTCCTTTCCGAATTAGTCATTAGCGTTGAGAGCTTCCCCTCAACTTAAGTAATCCTCCAAGGATTTTTCCTCCTCAATCATACTCTATTAGCCTCTTGATTCGTTCCCAAAATTAACTTTAGCATGCGGGTTTTCACAAAAATGATTTTTCAAAACTACCATACCGCACGCCAAACTTCACTTTGGAAAGTTCAGTCCCTTGTAGCAGATCCATCAATTAGTCCTTTGGTGCTTATTCGCAATGTGCAAAACCGTCAACCGTCAACTCATTTTCATATTCGAATTCACGTTTGACTTGTCAAACGGAATCACATAATACTATCTCCTTGTTAACCTTCACAAAGGAGAGGTTAACAAACTAATACCTCGCCACTCATACATCTGCTTTACATTTCTGTACACCCTGGAACAGAATATAAACTTCGGTGTACTTCCTCTAACTCTTGCCTTCTATTTTTCTCATCATCGGGCGTACAGATCCTACCGTTGGAACAACTGACTCCATCACTATCCATGGTAAAATCTGGAAATACCTTTGTGATTGTAGCTTCACATCAACTCCCTGTGCTAAACGTATAGAATCCCTTAGGGAACTAGAGATCCTCATATGGCTCAACACTAACTGGTTTCTCCTTGATCTTGAATTCAGATTTAAGTTTCTGAAAGACTCTGATAATTCCATCTTATGCATCATAAACTCGGTCATGCGGATGGATTCCCTACTTAGTGCATCAGTTACAACACTAGCCTCTCTTGAATGCTACATCGACACGAATTTATAATCCTCCTGAAACTCAACACACTTCTCTACTTGCTATTCAGCTCTTTCTGGTCAACAGATACCTTAAACTCTTGTGACCACTAGAGACTTCGAAACGAGACCCATACAGGTAACGTCTCCAAATCTTCAGTGCATACACAATAGCTATTAACTCCAATTCGTGAGTTGGATAATTCTCTTCACGAGACCTTAATTGTCTGGACGCATAAGCTACCTCTTGTTGATTCTGCACAAGAACACCCTCTAAACCCTTCCCAGAAACATCGTCGTAAATTTGGAACTTCAAAGACGGATCCGGAAGAATCAGGAATGGAGCAGAAGTCAACCAAACCTTCAATTCTTGAAAACCTTCTCCACAATCAGCATCCCACGTAAACGGTTGACCCTTTCGAGTTGACCGAGTAGGTGGAAATCTAACTGTGAGAACCCTTTAACAAATCTCATATAGTAACCGGCTAGACCCAGAAACTTTTGATCTCTGCGGCTGACGTCGGTCACTCCCATTCAACACCGCTTCCTTCTCACTGGGACCTACAGAAACCCCCGACTTGAGAAATCACATGTCCCAAAGGCTTTGCTTCTGACACCCAAAAATCAAACTTCGAAGGTTTCAAGTACACTTATTTTCTCGGAGTACTTTCAGAACAATGCGGAGATGTTGGACACGCTCCTCAATGGTCTTCGAGCACATCGAGATACCATCAATGAAAACGACTACAAATTGATCTAGGTATTCGAGGAAAAACTCGGTTCCGATAATCCATGAATACGGCTGGAGCATTAGTCAAACCGAAGGGCATCACTACATACACATAATGTCCACACCTAGTACGGAAAGCTGTCTTCGGAATATCTAAGGCTCTAACTTTTATTTGATGATATCCTGACTTCAGATCAATTTTCAGAAAACACAGCAGCGCCTCAAATTGCTCAAGCAAATCGTCTATCCTTGGCAAAGGGATATTTATTCTTGATCGTCACTTTGTTGAGTTGTCGATAATCAATGCACAGTCTCATGCTACCATTTTTCCTGTCGACTAACCACACCATATAACTTTCAACAGATTACCGACTGCGCGAACGCTACAAACCCGGTAAACCTGTTATAACTCAGCACGATACCGACTGCGCGAACGCTACAAACCCGGTAAATCGCACAATGAACCATTTAACACACCACCGACTGCGCGAACGCTACATACCCGGTGAACCATGTTATTCGACTCTTCAAGCTGAGACTCCGTTTCCTTTAATTCTAAAGAAACATTCAATAAGAAACAATAGATATTGACCCCGTGCCAGGAACCAATTCTGCCGTAAATTCTACCTCTCGCTCTGGAGGTTCGGAAGAAACTTCATCGTGAAAACATCCAGAAAGTAATTCACAACTGGTACAGGTGAGAATTCTAATACTAGTTCCAGTGGATGAAGATAACCTACTAACATGTGCTTCCGCACCTTGGAATGAAGATTGACCGTCTAAGGTAAACTAGGTAACCGCTTCAGAACTTGTCCTAGACAATTCAACTGATTCTGAAGCGAAGCTGATAGCTGATTAATACAGTCGATTGCAACATGATTTGCAGTCATCCAATTCTTACCCAAAATGGTGTCCACACTTCTCACGGGCTAACAAATAATCCTTCTACGAAAGTTCTGTCTCCTATAACACGTAGACAATTCTGACACAAAGATTGGGTCTGGACACGACCCTTAGCCGCAGTTAAGATAGTTATCAGCTCGGATAGCGAAGATAAGGTTAATCCCAACCGATTCACATGCGATCGGGATATACAGCAATAGGTTGCACCCGAACCTTATAATATACTGATCGAGTCATTGAATAGGACTCCCATCCTTCTAAGTATACCGTCAGCATTCGTAACTGTCTAAGCATTCAATGTGTTGACTCGTCCTTGCCTTGGAGCTGCTTATGACTCCTTGAAACTTTTCCTGGCAGGGCACTTTTTACCTTAGTGACCCTCTACATTACTGTAATAGCACCGATTAGATCTTCACTTGCAATCACCACTGTGAGGCTTTCCACAGTTAGAACATCTTCTAACCTTTGAAGAATCAAGGAATTGCACCTGCTTTTCCTTTGATGAAATTATCTTAGGACTTTCCATTCGGAGCTGATAATTCAACTACCTTCTTTCCTTTCCCATATTTCCTATGAGATCATCCTCGGCGACATAGGCTGATTACACTAAGGCAACATAATTGGTAGCAGTATAAGAACTGAGACCATAAATCATAAAAACACTTATGCCCGTCTTATATTTCTGCATTCTCCGTTCGTCATCCGAAGCTTACTTTACCACTTGGTAAAACTGAGACAACTTCTCAAACTTAGCGGTGTATTCTCCCACCGTCATGTCACCCTTCCTGAGGATGCACCGGTTGAAGATTCCGATTGTGGTCGAGGATTGCATCTTGATCATCCAGTCATAATTCCGCTTATGATGCACTAAGTATTAAGTTGATCAGGCTCAATGTCTCTTAGCATCACAAGTGTAATTACAAAAGGGACGAACAAGGAATCGACTCAACCCTAAACTAAGTCCGACTAGGTCGAACTGCTCTGATACCAACTGTAACACCCCGGTATATTTAACTTGTAAAATATACCAAAGCGTGCCAATATAAAAACATCAGAGATATATTTCCTGTTTAAATACCGAACATCACTATAAAATTTTCACTGAATAACCACAGAACAGTCTTAAACATAACTGAGACCACAAACCATCAGTGAAATATAGTGTTCAATATTAAACAAGAAAGCGGAAAATAAATACATAACTTTTACAACAGCTAAAGCCATGATGCTGTGATACATAACTAACAAGGGGAAAATATAACTTAAGCATGAAAGCTAAGTCTTCAGCAACCATCCGAGTACCACCTACTCGTGTCTCTTGGATCTCCACTTTCCCTGTTATCTGTAAAACCACAACATATAAACAATGAGATACAATCTCAGTGAGTTCTACCGTGACCCCTACTAACGCTCTCGGTCCAATTATGAAATCATTTTTACTGTATACGGCATCGACTGCGCGAACGCTCCAAACCCGATGAACCGCATTATTTAATCTTTGACAGGTCATCGACTGCGCGAACGCTACATACCCGATGAACCTGTTACAACCAAGTACGATACCGACTGCGCGAACGCTACATACCCGGTATACGCACAACAAACAATTCAACACACCACCGACTGCGCGAACGCTACATACCCGGTGAACCACCTTACCAATAGTACTTTCCCTATTGTAAGAGGCCTAGGGTAAGGGTGCATGACTACCCCGCCTAGTATGTCTACATGGGTCGTCACCCAAACTCGATATAATATATATATCTACGGTACTATGAACCCACGGTCCATCAAATCAGACAATCAGTCAAACACTTAAATCCATATTTTATTAATTCCAAGTTCACACTCGCACTCTAGTTGACCACTTTTTGACACAATTTTCAATATCAAAAACAGTTCATTTTGCCTTAAAAATAGAATATTCAGTTAGGCCTCTGAATAAGCTTTCCAACGCATCTTAGAACGCCTCAATCGGGTTCCCGGATCAAAAGTTATCGCGAAACAAAAAACAGTGTTTGGTTGCTGAAATTCTGCCAACCTGCGCTGAAGTCGCGCTGGCGCGCGAGTTACGCGCGAACTGGCAGAAAGTTCTGCCAAATTGCGCTGGAGTTGCGCCTGGGGCGCAAGTGGGGCGCGAAATGGCAGCAAGGGGGGTCTGTTAAGGCAGATTTTGGCGGTTTCGCGCGAAAACCGCGATTCCGCTCAATTCCGATTTTAGTTCCGATTAAAAACAGATTTGACAACCATAAAAACAGTCTCAATCGAAGTCACACAATCATTCAAGTCAATCAAAAACTCATTCAAAACGGATTTTATCAAAACGCGACATATTTTCCAATTATCGGTTTTCAACTCGAAATCTCTCAAACTCGATTACCAAAATAATATTCCAGTCCAGCGAAAGCGGTAAAACAGTTAATTAATTAATTCGAAACATAAAATCCTAAGCGTGAGTAGAACTCACCCTTGAAGCGTGAACCACGAGCGGCCGAATCCACCGAGTAACCACACGAACATTCCCCGCATAAACTTTCCGTTCCGACGTCGCTCCAATCCGCTTTCAAAACTTTCCACTCGATCACGAAACCGCTTTTGACCGAAATACCGAATCCCACGAAATCTTCCACGAACACTATTCATCATCCCTAACCTCCAAAAGCTACTATTCACCAAAAACCCCAATCTTTGATTTTCAATTCCAAATCACCCAATCGATCTTCAATACTCGAGTAATCCACCTCGTGCTCGTTCCTAAACATTGTCCTTAGCTTTCCCTTGAGCCATAACCATCGAAACTCCGATTTTCCCTCTCAAGTTCGAAAATGGCAAAGTGAGAGAGAGAGGGTTGATGATGAAAATCTTGGTACCAAATCGAAGAGGAAGTAACGCTGAGCATTTTTCGTGTTGGACGGAAGTCGTTTTGATGAGCCTAACCTTCCGCTTTTTCCTCTTCTTCTTCCTCCCCCTTTCTTTCTCTCTTCTTTCTTTTCTCTCCTTTTTTCTCTGTTTCTCTCTTCTGTTTCACGCGTCCTTTTCTTCTTTCTTTCTTGCATTTTATTCACACACACACACACACTTATATATTTATTAATATATACGCGGTCAAATTACCATATTGATCGAAATCTCCTATTTCGATTCCAAAACTTCCTTGGTCCGTATTATCCGGTTAACGATCCGATGACCACCAATAAATAATTTTAGCACTCAATAAATTTACCAGTTAAGTACTAAATTAATTCAATTGGGTTAACATCCAAATAATTCGATTAATTATTTTGCGGATGTTACATTCTCCCCAACTTAAAAGAATTTTGTCCTCAAAATTTTGCTAAGTCTTTCATCCGACTAACCGAGGATCGATATCCTCAGAAAGGTCTTAAATTGCTGGAACACAACCTTGAGTTAACGAAATGAGTGTAGAAAATCTTCTCAAGTTGGCACGTCAATCTCCAAGTATGACCCACTACTACCTTGATACGAACTCTCTTGTTACGAATCTACACGAAAAACTCATCATTCGCCTACATAGGCTCGGCACCGCGCTTGAAAACAC
>CM076849.1:101991347-101998847 GCA_039519185.1 Astragalus membranaceus
TCAATGAAACACTTAATCCACATTTTCTTTTTATAAAAACCAAGTTCACACTCGCACTCTAGTTGACCACTTTTCGACACAATTTTCAATATCAAAAACAGTTCATTTTGCCTTAAAAATAGAATATTCAGTTAGGCCTCTGAATAAGCTTTCCAACGCATCTTAGAACACCTCAATCGGGTTCCCGGATCCAAAGTTATCGCGAAAACAAAATCAGTGAAAAACTGTTGAAAATCTGCAAAACGTCGCGACGCGAACTGCTACCGTCGCGACGCGAAAAACGACAGAAACATTTTGCGTGGCAACACTGCACTGGGTCGCGACGCGATGCCCTGCGGGTCGCGACGCGATGGGGGTCTGTGTGGTGCAGATTTTGCGATTTTCGCGAAATCCGCTATTCCGCTCAATTCCGATTTTTGTTCCGATCGAAAACAGATTTCACAACCAATACAATAGACCCAATACAAACCACACAATCAATCAATCCAATCAAAAGCACAATCAAAACGAATTTTACCAAAATACGACATATTCCGAAATAACGGTTTTTGACCCAAAAGTTCTCGAACGATTCTCGTTCCGACCGAAAACAGATTTGACGACCATAAAAACAGTCTCAATCAAAGTCACACAACCAAACAAATCAATCAAAAACTCATTGTAATCGAATTGTATTAAAACGCGACATATTTTCAAATAACGGTTTTCAACCCAAAATCTCTCAAACTCGATTATCAAATAATATTCCAGTCCAGCGAAAGCGATAAAACAGTTTATCAATTAATTCGAAAAACAAAAATCCTAAACGTGAGTAGAACTCACCCTCGAAGCGTGTGCCGACACCGAGACTTCAAAATCGCCGAGACTTCGCCAAATCACCGAGACTTTCCGCGACACCGCTTTTCTGACAAAACCGCACGAACGTTCCCCGAATCGGCGACTCCCAATCCGCTTCCAAAGCTTCCCACTCGATCACGAAACCGCTTTGACCGAAATACCGATTTCCCGAAATTCTCCATGGGCACTATTCATCATCTTCTTCACCTCAAGTCACTATTCACATATAACCCAATTTTGAACCTTAACCTTCAATTCTTCAAAAACTCCAAATCGGACTTCAATATTCGCGTATTCCACCTTGAGCTCGCTCCTCACCACCATTCTAGGCTTTCCTTTGAGCTTGAACCACAAAACCTCTATTTTTTCCTCTCAAATCGAAAATGGTAAAATGGGAGAGAGAGGGTTGATGATGAAGATCTTGGTACCAAATCGAAGAGGAAGTAACGCTGAGCATTTTTCGTGTTGGAAGGAAGTCGTTTTGTTGAGCCGAACCCTTCCCTTTTTCTTCTTCTTCCTCCTCACCCTTTCTTTCTCTTTTCTCTCCTTTTCTCTCTTTTCTTCTCTGTATCTCTCTCTCGCTGTTTCCTTTCTTTTTTCTTCTTTCTTTCATTTCTTCACACACACACATACACATATATATATTTATTAATATATACGCGGTAACGTGGTCCGATTACCATATTGATCTAAATCTCCAATTTCGATTCCGAAACTTGCTTGATCCATATTATCCGGTTAACGATCCGATAACGACCAATAATTAATTTTTGCACTCAATAAATTTACCAGTCAAGTACTAAATTAATTTAATTGGGTTAACACCCAAATAATTCCATTAATTATTTTGCGGGTGTTACATTCTCCCCAACTTGAAAGAATTTTGTCCTCAAAATTTCGCTAAGTCTTTCATCTGACCAATCGAGAATCGACATTCTCAGAAAGGTACAGATTTGCTAGAGAACATTCTTGAGTTAACGAAATGAGTGTAGAAAATCTTCCCGAATTGGCACATCAACCTCCAAGTATGACCCACTACTACCTTGATACGAACTCTCTGGTTACGAATCTACACGAGAAATTCATCATTCGCCTACATAGGCTCGGCACCGCGTTCGAAAACACTTCCGAAGCTTCATTCCTCACTTGCTCCCCAACTTTGATTAATCCAAACCAAAGCACTCCTCGGTAGACGTAAAAACAAACACGATTTCCTCGAAGGGTGTAAACACTTTCTCAACAAATCTTCAAAAATCCATAACAGTTTTCGTACACACCGACAATGTGACGAAAAAGTCACTTGTGAAACTTCTTGACTCGCCCCCAAGATTTCGAGATAACACTTTTTGAAAGAAGATGATATGAGGATTTACCAAAAACGTTCATCGTAAACGTAGAAATAAACCGCGGGGACATCAGACAAATTTGAGCGTAATGAAAATCACCTCAGTTGTTCTCAAAACAACTATCAAACAGAACTCAGGACCCTTCATCCTTTATCGTGACTTTCTTTACAATATATCTATCCATGACGCACCCAATTCCTTTCCGAATTAGTCCATAACGTTGAGAACTTCTCCTCAACTTAAGTAATCCTACTAGGATTTTCTTCCTCAATCAGATTTTATTGACCTCTTGATTCGTTCCCAAATTAACTTTAGCATGCGGGTTTTCACAAAAGCGATGTTGCAAAACTACCATACCGCACGCCAAACTCACTTTGGAAAGTTCAGTCCCTCGCAGCAAATCCATCAATTAATCCCTTGGTGCTTATTCGCATTGTGAAAAACAGTCAACAGTTACCTCATTTACATATCCGTATTCACATTCGACTTGTCAAACGGAATTTCGTAAGACAATCCCATTTCTTGCGTCATCAACTCTTTCATATGAATGGATTTCCTACTTAGCGCATCAGCTACAACATTGGCCTCTCTTGGACGTTACATCAACACGAATTTATAATCCTCCAGAAACTCAACACACTTCTTTGCCTGTTATTCAGTTCTTTCTGATCAAACAGATACCTTAAACTTTTGTGATCACTAAGACTTCGAAACGAGACCCATACAGGTAACGTCTCCAAATCTTCAGTGCATACACAATCGATGCCAATTACAAATCATGAGTCGGATAACTCTCTTCATGAGTCTTCAATTATCTGGACGCATAAGCTACCTCTTGTTGATTCTGCACAAGAACACATCCTAAATCTTTCCCAGAAGCATCGCTGTAAATTTGGAATCTCAAAGACGGATCTGGAAGAATCAGGATTGGAGCAGGAGTCAACCAACCCTTCAATTCTTGAAAACATTCTTCACAATCAGCACCCTGCGCAAACGGTTGACCCTTACGAGTTAACCGTATAAGTGGAAAACTAACTGTGAGAACCCTTGAACAAATCTCTTATATTAACCGGCTAGACTTAGAAAACTTCTGATTTCAGTGACTGACGTTGGTCGTTCCCAGTTCAACACAGCTCCCTCCTTACTGGGATCCACCGCAACTCCCGACTTGGGAAATCACATGTCCCAAAGACTTTGCTTCTGACATCCAAAAATCACACTTCCAAGGTTTCAAGCACAACTCCTTTTTTTGGAGTACACCCAGAACAATGAGGAGATGTTGGACATGCTCCTCAATGGTCTTCGAGCACGTCAAGATATCATCGATGAAAACGACTTCAAACTGATTCTAATACGTATGAAAAACTCGGTTCATGTAATCCGTGAATACCGCTGGAGCATTAGGTAGACCGAAAGGCATCACTACTAACTCGTAATGTCCATACCTAGTACGGAAAGCTGTCCTCGGAATATCTAAGGCTCTAACTTTTATTTGACGATATCCTGACCTCAGGTCAATTTTTGAAGACACCACGGCACCTCGAAGTTGATCCAGCAATTCGTGTATCCCTGGCAAAGGATATTTGTTCTTGATTGTCGCTTTGTTGAGTAGTCAGTAATCAATACACAATCTCATGCTACCATTTTTCCTTTCGACTAACCACACCAGAGCACTCCTTAGAGAAGCACTCGGTCGAAGGAATTTCCTTAACGTCGACTCTTCAAGTTGAGACTCCATTTCCTTGAATTCTAAAGGAACATTCAATAAGAAACAATAGATATTGATCCCGTACCAGGAACCAATTCTACCGTAAACTCTACCTCTCGCTCAGGAGATTCAGAAGAAACTTCATCGTGAAAACATCCAGAAAGTCATTCACAATCTGAATGTTCGCCAAATCCAAACTAGTTTCAGTGGATGCAGATAACATACTAACATATCATTCCGCACCTTGGAATGAAGATTGACCGTCTAAGGTGAACTAGGTAACCGTTTCAGAATTTTTCCTAGACAATTCAACTGATTCTGAAGCGAAGCTGATAGTTGATTAATACAGTCGATTGCAACATGATTTGCAGTCATCCAATTCACACCCAAAATGGTGTCCACACTTCTCGTAGGCAAACAACAAATTCTATAACGAAATTTCTGCCTCCTATGACAAGTAGACAATTCTATACAAAGATTAGGTCTGGACACGACCCTTAGCAGCAGCTAAGATGGTTATCGGCTCGGATAGCGGAGATAAGGTTAATCCCAACCGATTCACACGCGATCGGGATATACAGCAATAGGTGGCACCCGAATCTTGTAACATACTGATCGAGTTATTGAATAGGACTTCCATCCTTCTAAGCATACCGTCAGCATTCGTAACTGTCTAAGCATTCAAAGTGTTGACTCGTCCTTGCCTTGGAGCTGCTTATGACTCCTTGGAACTTTTCCTTACGGGGCACTCTTTACCATAGTGACCCTCTACATTTCTATAATAGCACCGATTAGATCTTCGCTTGCAATCATCGCCGTGAGGCTTTCCACAGTTAGAACATCTTCTGACTTTTGAAGAATCAAAGATTTGCATCTGCTTTTCCTTTGATGAAATTATCTTAGGACTTTGCATTCGGAGTTGATAATTCAACTACCTTCTTCTTTCCCATACTTCCTATGAGGTCATCCTCGGCGACACGGGCTGACTGCACTAAGGCAACAAAATTGGTAACAGTATAAGAACTGAGACCATAAGTCATAAAAGCACTAAGGCCTTCATATACATCTGCATTCTCCATTCGTCATTCGAAACATACCTTACCATTTGGTAAAACTGAGACAACCTTTCAAACTTAGCGGTGTATTCTTCCACCGTCATGTCACCTTTCCTGAGGATGCACCGGTTGGAGACTCCGGTCTTGGTCGAGGATTGCATCTTGATCATCCAGTCATAATTCCGCTTATGATGCACTAAGTATTAAGTTGATCAGGCTCAATGTCTCTTAGCATCACAAGTGTAATTACAGAAAGGACTAACAAGGAATCGACTCAACCCTAAACTAAGTCCGACTAGGTCGAACTGCTCTGATACCAACTGTAACACCCCGGTATTTCTATCGACTAAAAATACCTAAATGCACATTAGTAACACATCAGAGATATAATTCCTGCTTAGACACTGAATATCACTATAAATTTTTCGCTGAATATAACCCAAACAGTCTTATTTACAACAAGACAATATGGTTCTCAGACCATATACCATCAGCATCTATAGTATTCAGTATCATACAAGAAAGCGGAAGAAAGATATACATTAAATACATAATGTTTTAGTATACAGATAACAAAAGGGAAATATAAACTTAAACATAAAGTTAAGTCTTCAGTAGCCAGTCCGAGGGCAACCTGCTCGTGCCTCTGTGGATCTCCTCTTTCCCTGTTTCTCTGTAAAACAACAACAATGGATTGGGTGAGACAACTTGTCTCAGTGAGTTCTACCGAGACCCCTACTCGCACTCTCGGTTCAATTATAAAATCATTTAATTCAATACGGCATCGGCTGCGCGGACGCTACCCCCGATGGACCGCATAAAACATTTTAACAGATTACCGCTGACGCGAACGAAGAACCCGGTAACCTGTTAGTTTAGTACGATACCGCTGACGCGAACGAAGAACCCGGTATCGCATAAAAACAATCACACAAAAACAGATTACCGCTGACGCGAACGAAGAACCCGGTAACCTGTTAGTTTAGTACGATACCGCTAACGCGAACGAAGAACCCGGTAACGTACTACAAACAACATAACACCGCTGACGCGAACGCTGCAAGGCGGTGAACCCCCCTACCAATAGTACCTTCTCCTATTGGCATGGAGCCTAGGTAAAAGGATCATGACTGCCTCCCCCTAGTATGTTAAATAATGGGTCGTCACCCAACTCGATATATAAACATATATCTACAGTACTATGAACCCACGGTCCATCAAATTAGACAATCAATGAAACACTTAATCCACATTTTCTTTTTATAAAAACCAAGTTCACACTCGCACTCTAGTTGACCACTTTTCGACACAATTTTCAATATCAAAAACAGTTCATTTTGCCTTAAAAATAGAATATTCAGTTAGGCCTCTGAATAAGCTTTCCAACGCATCTTAGAACACCTCAATCGGGTTCCCGGATCAAAAGTTATCGCGAAAACAAAATCAGTGAAAAACTGTTGAAAATCTGCAAAACGTCGCGACGCGAACTGCTACCGTCGCGACGCGAAAAACGACAGAAACATTTTGCGTGGCAACACTGCACTGGGTCGCGACGCGATGCCCTGCGGGTCGCGACGCGATGGGGGTCTGTGTGGTGCAGATTTTGCGATTTTCGCGAAATCCGCTATTCCGCTCAATTCCGATTTTTGTTCCGATCGAAAACAGATTTCACAACCAATACAATAGACCCAATACAAACCACACAATCAATCAATCCAATCAAAAGCACAATCAAAACGAATTTTACCAAAATACGACATATTCCGAAATAACGGTTTTTGACCCAAAAGTTCTCGAACGATTCTCGTTCCGACCGAAAACAGATTTGACGACCATAAAAACAGTCTCAATCAAAGTCACACAACCAAACAAATCAATCAAAAACTCATTGTAATCGAATTGTATTAAAACGCGACATATTTTCAAATAACGGTTTTCAACCCAAAATCTCTCAAACTCGATTATCAAATAATATTCCAGTCCAGCGAAAGCGATAAAACAGTTTATCAATTAATTCGAAAAACAAAAATCCTAAACGTGAGTAGAACTCACCCTCGAAGCGTGTGCCGACACCGAGACTTCAAAATCGCCGAGACTTCGCCAAATCACCGAGACTTTCCGCGACACCGCTTTTCTGACAAAACCGCACGAACGTTCCCCGAATCGGCGACTCCCAATCCGCTTCCAAAGCTTCCCACTCGATCACGAAACCGCTTTGACCGAAATACCGATTTCCCGAAATTCTCCATGGGCACTATTCATCATCTTCTTCACCTCAAGTCACTATTCACATATAACCCAATTTTGAACCTTAACCTTCAATTCTTCAAAAACTCCAAATCGGACTTCAATATTCGCGTATTCCACCTTGAGCTCGCTCCTCACCACCATTCTAGGCTTTCCTTTGAGCTTGAACCACAAAACCTCTATTTTTTCCTCTCAAATCGAAAATGGTAAAATGGGAGAGAGAGGGTTGATGATGAAGATCTTGGTACCAAATCGAAGAGGAAGTAACGCTGAGCATTTTTCGTGTTGGAAGGAAGTCGTTTTGTTG
>CM076849.1:102006347-102110131 GCA_039519185.1 Astragalus membranaceus
TTTGATGTACCGTGGGTTCATAGTACTGTAGATATATGTTAATATATCGAGTTGGGTGACGACCCATGTGTAACATACTAGGCGGGGCAGTCATGATCCCCTTCCCTAGGCTCCATGCCAATGGGAGAATGTACTATTGGTAGGGGGGTTCACCGGGATTAGCGATGTTCCGCAGTCGGTGTTATGTTAAAGATTATTGTACGATACACCGGGATTAGCAATGTTCTGCAGTCGGTGCCGTACTTTGTTTATTGTGCGATACACCAGGATTAGCATTGTTCTGCAGTCGGTGCCGCACTGTGTTTGTTGTACGATACACCGGGATTAGCAATGTTCTGCAGTCGGTGCCGTACTTTGTTTATTTTGCGACATACCGGGAGTAGCAATGTTTTGCAGTCGGTGTCGTGTTAATCTATAAAAGAACTAATAAATGAACCGAGAGTGTTAGTAGGGGTCTCGGTAGAACTCACTGAGATTGTATCTCATTGTTTAAATGTTGTTGTTTTACAGAGACACAGGGACAGCGGATATCCAAGAGGCACGAGTTGGTTGAGCTCAGACTGGATGCTGATAGCCTAGCTTTATGTTTAAGCTTATTTCCCTTTTGTTGTCTGTATACTAAACATTATGTATTTAATGTATATCTTTCTTCCGCTTTCTTGTATGATACTGAATACTATAATTGCTGATGGTATATGGTCTGAGAACCATATTGTCTTATTGTAAATAAGACTGTTTGACTTACATTCAGCGAAAAATTTATAGTGATATTCAGTGTCTAAGCAGGAAATATATCTCTGATGTGTTACTAATGTGCACCTGGGTATTTTTGGTCAATAAAAATATCGGGGTGTTACAGTTGGTATCAGAGCAGTTCGACCTAGTCGGACTTAGCTTAGGGTTGAGTCGATTCCTTGCTAGTCCTTTTTGTAATTACACTTGTGATGCTAAGAGACATTGAGCCTGATCAACTTAATACTTAGTGCATCATAAGCGGAATTATGACTGGATGATCAAGATGCAATCCTTGACCACAATCGGAATCTTCAACCGGTGCATCCTCAGGAAAGGTGACATGACGGTGGAAGAATACACCGCTAAGTTTGAGAAGTTGTCTCAGTTTTACCAAGTGGTAAAGTAAGCTTCGGATGACGAACGGAGAATGCAGAAGTATAAGACGGGCATAAGTGCTTTTATGATTTATGGTCTCAGTTCTTATACTATTACCAATTATGTTGCCTCAGTGCAATCAGCCTATGTCGCCGAGGATGATCTCATAGGAAATATGGGAAAGGAAAGAAGGTAGTTGAATTATCAACTCCGAATGAAAAGTCCTAAGATAATTTCATCAAAGGAAAAGCAGATGCAATTCTTTGATTCTTCAAAGGTCAGAAGATGTTCTAACGGTGGAAAGCCTCACAGCGGAAATTGCAAGCAAAGATTTAATCGATGCTATTATGGAAATGCAGAGGGTCACTATGGTAAAGAGTGCCCCGTAAGGAAGAGTTTCAAGGAGTTACAAGCAGCTCTAAGGCAAGGACGAGTCAACATTCTGGATGTTTAGGCAGTTACGACTGCAGACAATCTACTGAGGGGTATGGGATCAGTTTTCAATAACTCGATCAGTATATTATATGATTCGGGTGCAACCTATTGCTGTATATCCCGATCGCGTGTGAATCGGTTGGGATTAGCCTTATCATCGCTATCCGAGCCGATAACTATTTTAACTGCTGCTAAGGGTCGTGTCCAGACCTAATCTTTGTATAGAATTGTCTACTTGTCATACGAGGCAGAAATTTCGTAGAAGGATTATTTGTTTGCCTGTGAGAAGTGTGGACACCATTTTGGGTATGAATGGGATGACTACGAATCATGTGACAAATGTCCGTGTTAATTAGCTATCAGTTCCTCTTCAGAATCAGTTGAATTGTCTAGGACAAATTCTGAAGTGGTTACCTAGTTCACCTTAGACGGTCAATCTTCATTCCAAGGTGCGGGAGCACATGTTAGTATGTTATCTGCATCCACTGAAACTAGTTTAGATTTGGCGAACGTTCAGGTCGTGAATGACTTTCTGGATGTTTTCACGATGAAGTTTCTTCTGTACATCCAGAGCGAGAGGTAGAGTTTTCTATAGAATTGATTTCGGTACGAGATCAATATATATCGTTTCCTATTGAATATTTCCTTAGAATTAAAGGAATTGAAATCTCAACTTGAAGAGTTGATCTCTAAGATGTTCATTCAACCGAGTGCTTCTCTAAGGAGTGCTTCGGTGTTGCTTGTAAAGAAGAAAGATGGAAGTTGGAGATTGTGTATAGGTTATCATCAATTAAAAGTTAGAGCCTTAGATATTCCGAAGACAGCTTTCTGTACTAGGTATGGACATTACGAGTTCGTAGTGATGCCCTTCGGTTTGACTAATGCTCCAGCGGTATTCGGGGATACGTGAACCGAGTTTTCCACACGTACCTAGATCAATTTGTAGTCGTTTCATTGATGGTATCTTGATGTACTCGAAGACCATTGAGGAGCATGTCCAACATCTCCGCATTGTTCTGAAGGTACCCCGAGAAAGTAAGTTGTACTTGAAACCTTCGGAGTGTGATTTTTGGGTGCCAGAGTAAAGTCTTTGGGACAGGTGATTTCCCAGGTCGGGAGATTCTGTAGATCCCAGTAAGAAGGAAGCGGTGTTGAATGGGAGTGACCAACGTCAGTCGCAGAGATCGAAAGTTTCTGGGTCTAGCCGGTTACTATAAGAGATTTGTCCAAGGATTCTCACGGTTAGTTTTCCACTTACTCGGTTAACTCGTAAGGGTCATCCGTTTACGTGGGATGCCGATTGTGAAGAACGTTTTCAAGAGTTGAAGATTTTTTTGACTTCTGCTCCAATCCTGATTCCTCCGGATCCGTCATTGGAATTTTAAATTTTCGATGACGCTTCAGGGAGGGGTATAGGATGTATTCTAATGCAAAACCAATAAGTGGTAGCTTAGGCGTCCAGACAATTAAGGTCTCGTGAAGAGAATTATCCAACTCATGAATTGGAGTTAATAACTATTGTGTATGCACTAAAGATTTGGAGACGTTACCTGTATGGGTCTCGTTTCGAAGTCTCTAGTGGTCACAAGAGTTTAAGGTATCTGTTTGATCAGAAAGAACTGAATAGCAGGCAGAGAAGTGTGTAGAATTTCTGAAGGATTATGACTTCGGGTTGAAGTATCATCCAGGAGATTCCAATGTTGTAGCTGATGCGAATAATAGGAAGTCGCTCCACACGGCAGAATTATGATGCATTAGATGGAATTATTAGAGTCTGATAGAGACTTAAATCTGAATTCAAGATCGAGAGGAACCTGTTAGTGTTGAGCCATATGAGGATCTCTAGTTCCTTAAGGGATTCTATACACTTAGCACAGGAAGTTGATGTGAAGCTGCAATCACAAAAGATATTTCCAGATTTTACTATGGATAGTGATGGAGTCAGTTGTTTCAACGGTGGAATCTGTGCGGCCGATGATGAGAGCAATAAAAGGCAAGTGTTAGAGGAAGCACACCGAAGTTTGTATTCTGTTCCAGGGTGTACAGAATATAAAGCTGATTTATTAGTGGCGAGGTGTTAGTTTGTTAACCTCTCCTTTGTGAAGGTTAACAATGAGATGGTATAATATGATTCCGTTTGACAAGGCGAACGTGAATCCGAATATGTAAGTGGGGTAACTGCTGACTGTTTCACGTTGCGAATCAACATCAAAGGGTTAATTGATGGATCTGCCGCAAGGGACTGGAATTTCCGAAGTGAAGCTTGGCGTGCGGTGTAATAGTTTTGAAAAATCGTTTTTGTGAAAACCCGCATGCTAAAGTTAATCTTGGGAACGAATTAAGAGGCTAATAGGATATGAGAGGAGGAAAATCCTAGGAGGATTGCTTAGGTTGAGGGGAAGCTCTCAACGCTATTGACTAATTCGGAAAGGAGCTCTAAGTTCTGTTTGATAGTTGTTTGGACAACAACTGAGGTGATTTACATTACGTTCAATTTATCTGATGTCCCCGTGGTTTATTTCTACGTTTAAGGTCAGAGCTTTTGATAAAACCCAAATCTCATCTTTTTGAAAAAGTTTTACCTCGAAGACTTGGAAGCGAGCCAAGGAAATTCAGTGACTTTCCGTCACATTTTTCAATGTGTATGGGAACTGTTATGGATTTTTAGAAAATTTGCGGAGAACGTGTCTACACCCTTCGAGGAAATCGTGTTTGTTTTCACCTCTACCGAGGAGTACCAGTTTCTGAATCTCATTTTCAACCTGTGCTCTATCAAGTGTCTTGTATTAGACCATTTGATTTAGATTAATCAAAGATTTGGGTTAATCAAGTTGGGGAGCAAGTGAGGAATGAAGCATCGGAAGTGTTTTCGAATGCGGTGCCGAGCCTATGTAGGCGAAAGAGGAGTTTCTCGTGTAGATTCGTAACGAGAAAGTTCGTATCAAGGTAGTCGTGGATCATACTTGGAGATTGAAGTGCCCACTTGGGAAGAGTTCCTACGCTTATTTCGTTAATTCAAGATTGTGTTCCAGCAAATTTAGACCTTTCTGAGAATGTCGATTCTCGGTTAGTCAAATGAAAGACTTAGCGAAATTTTGAGGACAAAATTCTTTCAAGTTGGGGAGAATGTAACATCCTCAAAATAATTTGTAAAATTATTTGGGTGTTAAACCAATTAAACCAATTTAGTACTTAACTGGTAAATTTATCGAGTGCAAAAATTATTTATTTGTTGTCATCGGATCGTTAACCGGATAATACGGACCAGGGAAGTTTTGGAATCGAAATAGGAGATTTCGATCGATATGGTAATTTGACCGCGTTACAACTTATATAATAAATAAATATATATGTGTATACGTGTGTGCATGTGAGAGGAGAGGAAAAGAATTAATTAAAAGGAAAGAAAGAAAGAAGAAAGGAAGCACGAGACAGTGAAGAGAAAAGGGAGAAAGAAGAGAAAAAGAAGAAAATGGCGTGAGGGAGAAGAGAAGAGGGAGGAGAAGACTTCACCGAAACGACTTCCGTCCAACACGAAAAATGTTCATCGCCACTTCCTCTTCGTTTTGGTACCAATTTCGTGACGATCAGCTCACTCTCTCTCACTTGGCCATTTTCGTTTTTTTTGGAGCTTTTGTGGGAAATCCGATTTTGGGTTGGTTTTGAAGGTTTAGGTTCGGTTAGGAGCGAACCCAAGGATGATGGATCGTTGATTGAGGTTCGATTGAAAGATTGGAAGCGAGTTGGGTGATTTGGGGTTTTGGTGAATAGTGTCATGGAGGTTCGGGGAGGAAGATGATGAATAGTGTCCGTGGAGAATTTCGGGGAAATCGGTATTTCGGTCAAAAGCGGTTTCGTGATCGAGTGGGAAGCTTTGGAAGCGGATTGGGTGTCGCCGGAGCGGGGAATGTTCGTGTGGTTACTCGGTGGATTCGGCCGTACGTGGTTCACGCTTCAAGGGTGAGTTCTACTCACGTTTAGGATTTTTTGTTTTTCGAATTAATTAATAAACTGTTTTATCGCTTTCGCTGGACTGGAATATTATGTGATACTGTCTGATTCGGGTTAGGAATCGATTGGGGCGAGTCTCGGGTTGCGTCGCGTTAAAAATGGAATTTTTGGTGATTTGATTCGAGAGATTTTGATTTAAAACCGTTATTCGGAAAAATATGTCGTTTTTGATAAAATTCGTTTTGATTGAGTTTTTGATTTGATTAATTGATTGTGTGGTATTGGTTGGATTGGTTTTGCTGGTTGTCAAATCTGTTTTCAGTCGGAACGAGAATCGGAATTGAGCGGAATAGCGAATTTCGTAAGAAAACGGAAAATCTGCATTTTCTGCAGAGGGTCGCGTCGCGACCCGTCCCCTTCGCGTCGCGACCTGGCCCAGTTTTGTTACGCAAAATGTTTCTGTCGTTTTTCGCGTCGCGACGGTAGCAATTCGCGTCGCGACGTTTTGCAGATTTTCAACAGTTTTTCACTGATTTTGTTTTCGCGATATCTTTTGATCCGGGAACCCGATTGAGGTGTTCTAAGATGCGTTGGAAAGCTTATTCAGAGGCCTAACTGAATATTCTATTTTTAAGGCAAAATGAACTGTTTTTGATATTGAAAATTGTGTCGAAAAGCGGTCAACTAGAGTGCGAGTGCGAACTTGGATTTTATAAAATTGTGGATTAAAGTGTTTCATTGATTGTCTGATTTGATGGACCGTGGGTTCATAGTACTGTAGATATATGTTAATATATCGAGTTGGGTGACGACCCATGTGTAACATACTAGGCGGGGCAGTCATGATCCCCTTCCCTAGGCTCCATGCCAATGGGAGAATGTACTATTGGTAGGGGGGTTCACCGGGATTAGCGATGTTCCGCAGTCGGTGTTATGTTAAAGATTATTGTACGATACACCGGGATTAGCAATGTTCTGCAGTCGGTGCCGTACTTTGTTTATTGTGCGATACACCGGGATTAGCAATGTTCTGCAGTTGGTGCCGCACTGTGTTTGTTGTACGATACACCGGGATTAGCAATGTTCTGCAGTCGGTGCCGTACTTTGTTTATTTTGCGACATACCGGGAGTAGCAATGTTTTGCAGTCGGTGTCGTGTTAATCTATAAAAGAACTAATAAATGAACCGAGAGTGTTAGTAGGGGTCTCGGTAGAACTCACTGAGATTGTATCTCATTGTTTAAATGTTGTTGTTTTACAGAGACACAGGGACAGCGGATATCCAAGAGGCACGAGTTGGTTGAGCTCAGACTGGATGCTGATAGCCTAGCTTTATGTTTAAGCTTATTTCCCTTTTGTTGTCTGTATACTAAACATTATGTATTTAATGTATATCTTTCTTCCGCTTTCTTGTATGATACTGAATACTATAATTGCTGATGGTATATGGTCTGAGAACCATATTGTCTTATTGTAAATAAGACTGTTTGACTTACATTCAGCGAAAAATTTATAGTGATATTCAGTGTCTAAGCAGGAAATATATCTCTGATGTGTTACTAATGTGCACCTGGGTATTTTTGGTCAATAAAAATATCGGGGTGTTACATATTATCTTCTTGAACAACAACAACAACAACAGCCTCTACTGAAATATTCTCAATAGAATCTTTATTATCTTCTTGAACAACAACAACAACAACAACAACAACAACAGCCTCTACTGAAATATTCTCAATAGAATCTTTATTATCTTCTTGAACAACAACAACAACAACAACAACAACAACAACAACAACAGCCTCTACTGAAATATTCTCAATAGAATCTTTATTATCTTCTTGAACAACAACAACAACAACAACAGCTTCTACTTAAATATTCTCAATAGAATCTTTATTATCTTCTTGAACAACAACAACAACAACAACAACAGCCTCTACTGAAATATTCTCAATAGAATCTTTATTATCTTCTTGAACAACAACAACAACAACAACAACAACAACAGCCTCTACTGAAATATTCTCAATAGAATCTTTATTATCTTCTTGAACAACAACAAAAACAACAACAACAACAACAACAACAACCTCTACTGAAATATTCTCAATAGAATCTTTATTATTGTAACACCCCGGTATTTCTATCGACTAAAAATACCTAAATGCACATTAGTAACACATCAGAGATATAATTCCTGCTTAGACACTGAATATCACTATAAATTTTTCGCTGAATATAACCCAAACAGTCTTATTTACAACAAGACAATATGGTTCTCAGACCATATACCATCAGCATCTATAGTATTCAGTATCATACAAGAAAGCGGAAGAAAGATATACATTAAATACATAATGTTTTAGTATACAGATAACCAAAGGGAAATATAAACTTAAACATAAAGTTAAGTCTTCAGTAGCCAGTCCGAGGGCAACCTGCTCGTGCCTCTGTGGATCTCCTCTTTCCCTGTTTCTCTGTAAAACAACAACAATGGATTGGGTGAGACAACTTGTCTCAGTGAGTTCTACCGAGACCCCTACTCGCACCCTCGGTTCAATTATAAAATCATTTTAATTCAATACGGCATCGGCTGCGCGGACGCTACCCCCGATGGACCGCATAAAACATTTTAACAGATTACCGCTGACGCGAACGAAGAACCCGGTAACCTGTTAGTTTAGTACGATACCGCTGACGCGAACGAAGAACCCGGTATCGCATAAAAACAATCACACAAAAACAGATTACCGCTGACGCGAACGAAGAACCCGGTAACCTGTTAGTTTAGTACGATACCGCTAACGCGAACGAAGAACCCGGTAAACGTACTACAAACAACATAACACCGCTGACGCGAACGCTGCAAGGCGGTGAACCCCCCTACCAATAGTACCTTCTCCTATTGGCATGGAGCCTAGGTAAAAGGATCATGACTGCCTCCCCCTAGTATGTTAAATAATGGGTCGTCACCCAACTCGATATACTTTATACGTATATCTACAATACTATGAACCCACGGTCCATCAAATTAGACAATCAATGAAACACTTAATCCACATTTCTTTTATAAAAACCAAGTTCACACTCGCACTCTAGTTGACCACTTTTCGACACAATTTTCAATATCAAAAACAGTTCATTTTGCCTTAAAAATAGAATATTCAGTTAGGCCTCTGAATAAGCTTTCCAACGCATCTTAGAACACCTCAATCGGGTTCCCGGATCAAAAGTTATCAATAAAACATATCCGCACACGTATGATATTATTCGGTTTTTCGAGACAATTCCAACTTCGAACTTATTTTACGAAACCCTTTTAAAACATACCCAAAATCATGGCATTATAAGCCTAATATCATTATTAAAGGGTTAGGAAAGGATTAGGAAGAGGATTGGAATCGAAACGGAATCATTTTGGGCACTTTGAAAATTTTGGACAGAACAAGGCGCACGGGTCGTGCCCCTGGACGCACGGGTCGTGCTCATTTGACAGCATTGCAAAAATGGCCTGTTTTATGAAAAATTGCTTTCCGATTGATCCCGATACTCGTTCCGCTCAATTCCGATTCTCGTTCCGATCGAAAACAGACCAAACAACCAACAAAATAGACCCAACTAGAACCACACAATCAATCAACCCAATCAAAAACTCAATCAAAACGAATTTTATCAAAAACGACATATTTTCCGATTAACGGTTTTTAAGTCAAAATCTTTCGAAATCAAATCACCAAAAATTCCATTTCAACGCAACACAACTCGAGACTCGCTCCGATCGATTCCTAATCACGAAACAGACAATATCCAGAAATATTCCAGTCCAGCGAAAGCGATAAAACAGTTAATTCAATTAATTCGAAAAACAAAATCCTAAACGTGAGTAAAACTCACCCTTGAAGCGTGAACCACGTACGGCCGGATCCACCGAGTAACCACACGAACATTCCCCGCTCCGGCGACATCCAATCCGCTTCCAAAGCTTTCCACTCGATCGCGAAACCTCATTTTGACCGAAATACCGATTTCCCCGAAATTCTCCACGGACACTATTCATCATCTTCCTCCTCTAACCTCCATGACACTATTCACCAAAACCCCAAATCACCCAACTCGCTTCCAATCTTTCAATCGAACCTCAATCAGCGATCCATCATCCTTGGGCTCGCTCCTAACCGAACCTAAACCTTCAAAACCAACCCAAAATCAGATTTCCCACAAAAGCTCCAAAAAAAACGAAAATGGCCAAGTGAGAGAGAGTGAGCTGATCGTCACGAAATTGGTACCAAAACGAAGAGGAAGTAGCGATGAACATTTTTCGTGTTGGACGGAAGTCGTTTCGGCAGAGTCTCTCACTCCCTCTTCTCTTCTCCCTCACGCCATCTCTCTCTTTTTCTCTTCTTTCTCTCTTTTCTTCTCTCTGTTTCTCAGTTTCCTTTCCTTTCTCTTTTTAATTCTTTCTTCTCCTTTCACACGCACACACATACACATAATTATATATTTATTTAATATTTAAGTTGCAACGCGGTCAAATTACCATATCGATCGAAATCTCTTATTTCGATTCCAAAACTTCCTTGGTCCGTATTATCCGGTTAACGATCCGATGACAACAATTAAATAATTTTAGCACCCGATAAATTTACCAGTCGAGTACTAAATTGGTTTAATTGGGTTAACACCCAAATAATTCCGTTAATTATTTTGGGGATGTTACATTCTCCCCAACTTGAAAGAATTTTGTCCTCAAAATTTTCGTCAAGTCTTACGATTGACTAACCGAGAATCGACATTCTCAGAAAGGTTTAAGTTGCTGGAAAACAATCTCGAACTAACGAAATAAGCGTAGGAACTCTTCCCAAGTTGGCACATCAATCTCCAAGTATGATCCACTACTACCTTGATACGAACTCTCTGGTCACGCATCTACACGAGAAACTCATCATTTGCCTACATCGGCTCGGCACCGCGTTTGAAAACACTTCCGAAGCTTCATTCCAATTATCCTCGTTTACTCCCCAACTTTGATTAATCCAAATCAAAGTACTCCTCGGTAGGCGTAAAAACAAATACGAATTCCTCGAAAGGTGTAAACACTTTCTCTACAATTCTTCTAATATTCTTAACGGTTCTCGTACATACCGACAATGTGACGAAAAAGTCACCTGTGAAACTTCTTGACTCGCTTCCAAGTCTTCGAGGTAAAACTTTTTCAAAAAGATGGGATTTGGGTTTTATCAAAAGCTCTGACCTTAAACATAGAAATAAACCACGGGGACAACAAATACATTCGAGCGTAATGAAAATCACCTCAGTTGTTCTCCAAACAACTATCAAACAGAACTCAGAGCTCCTTTCCGAATTAGTCAATAGCGTTGAGAGCTTCCTTTCAACCTAAGTAATCCTCCTAGGATTTTCCTCCTCAATCATAATCTATTTGCCTCTTAATTCGTTCCCAAAATTAACTTTAGCATGCGGTTTTCACAAAAACGATTTTTCAAAACTATTACACCGCACGCCAAGCTTTACTTCGGAAATTTCAGTCACCTACAAGTAGATCCATCAATTAATCCTTTGATGGTTATTCGCAACGTGACAACAATCTGCAGTTACCTCATTTACATAACCGTATTCACGTTCGACTTGTCAAACGGAATTTCGTAAGACAATCTCATTGTCAACCTTCACCAAGGAGAGGTTAATAAACTAATACCTCGCCACCAAAGTGGAAACTTATGGATGTACTCCAATTTAGATCTAAAAGACTCTAACAATCCCATTTCTTGCAGCATCAACTCTGCTATGTGAATGGATTTCCTATTACTCGCATCAGCTACAACATTGGGATTTCCTGGATAATACTTCAACCCGAAGTCATAATCCTTCAGAATTCTACACACTTCTCTGCCTGCTATTCAGTTCCTCTGATCAAACAGATACTATAAACTTTTGTGATCACTAAAGACTTCAAAACGAGACCCATACAGGTAACGTCTCCAAATCTTCAGTGCATACACAATCGATGCCAATTACAAATCATGAGTCGGATAACTCTCTTCATGAGTCTTCAATTATCTGGACGCATAAGCTACCTCTTGTTGATTCTGCACAAGAACACATCCTAAATCCTTCCCAGAAGCATCGCTGTAAATTTGGAATCTCAAAGACGGATCTGGAAGAATCAGGATTGGAGCAGAAGTCAACCAAACCTTCAATTCTTGAAAACATTCTTCACAATCAGCACCCTGCGTAAACGGTTGACCCTTACGAGTTAACCGTGTAAGTGGAAAACTAACTGTGAGAACCCTTGAACAAATCTCTTATAGTAACCGGCTAGACTTAGAAAACTTCTGATTTCAGTGACTGACGTTGGTCGTTCCCAGTTCAACACAGCTCTCTCCTTACTGGGATCCACCGCAACTCCCAATTGGGAAATCACGCATTCCAAAAACTTCACTTCCGACATCCAGAAGTCACTCTTCGACGGCTTAGAATACAATTTCTTCTCTTGGAGTACGTTCAGAATAACGCGGAGATGTTGGGCATGCTCCCCAATAGTCTTAGAGTACACCAAGATATCATAAATGAAAACTACCACAAACCGATCCAAGTAAGGGTGGGAAACCCTGTTCATGTAATCCATGAATACCGCTGGAGCATTAGTCAAACCGAAGGGCATCACTGCAAACTCGTAATGTCCATACCAAGTAAGGAAGGCTGTCTTCGGAATATCTAAGGCTCTAACTTTTATTTGATGATGTCCTGACCTCAGATCAATTTTAGAAACACTGCAGCACCTCAAATTGCTCAAGCAAATCGTCTATCCTTGGTAAGGGATATTTATTCCTGATCGTCACTTTGTTGAGTTGTCGATAATCAATGCACGATCTCATGCTACCATTTTTCCTTTTGACTAACCACACCAGAGCACTCCTTAGCGAAGTACTCGGTCGAATGAATTTCTTTAACATCGACTCTTCAAGTCGAGACTCCATTTCCTTTAATTCTAAAGAAACCTTCAATAAGAAACAGTAGATATTGATCCCGTGCCAGGAATCAATTCTGCAGTAAACTCTACTTCTCGCTCTGGAGGTCCAGAAGAAACTTCATCGTGAAGACATCCAGAAAGTCACTCACGACCTGAACGTTCGCCAAATCTAAACTAGTTTCAGCGGATGCAGATAACATACTAACGTGTGCATCCCGCACCTTGGAATGAAGATTGACCGTCTAAGGTGAACTAGGTAACCGCTTCCGAATTTGTCTTAGACAATTCAACTGATTCTGAAGCGAAGCTGATAGCTGATTAATACAGTCGATGGCAACATGATTTGCAGTCATCCAATTCATACCCAAAATGGTGTCCATACTTCTCACAGGCAAACAAATAATCCTTCTACGAAAGTTGTGTCTCCTATAACACGTAGACAATTCTGACACAAAGATTGGGTCTGGACACGACCCTTAGCCGCAGTTAAGATAGTTATCGGCTCGGATAGCGGAGACAATGCTAATCCTAACCGACCCACACATGATTGTGCTATAAAGCAATAGGTGGCACCCGAATCTTATAACATACTGATCGAGTTATTGAATAGGACTTCCATCCTTCTAAGTATACCGTCAGCATTCGTAACTGTCTAAGCATTCAAAGTGTTGACTCGTCCTTGCCTTGGAGCTGCTTATGACTCCTTTGAACTTTTCCTTACGGGGCACTCTTTACCATAGTGACCCTCTACATTTCTATAATAGCACCGATTAGATCTTCGCTTGCAATCATCGCCGTGAGGCTTTCCACAGTTAGAACATCTTCTGACTTTTGAAGAGTCAAAGATTTGCATCTGCTTTTCCTTTGATGAAATTATCTTAGGACTTTGCATTCGGAGTTGATAATTCAACTACCTTCTTCTTTCCCATACTTCCTATGAGGTCATCCTCGGCGACACGGGCTGACTGCACTAAGGCAACAAAATTGGTAACAGTATAAGAACTGAGACCATAAGTCATAAAAGCACTAAGGCCTTCATATACATCTGCATTCTCCATTCGTCATTCGAAGCTTACATTACCACTTGGTAAAACTGAGACAACTTCTCAAACTTAGCGGTGTATTCTCCCACCGTCATGCCACCTTTCCTGAGGATGCACCGGTTGGAGACTCCGGTCTTGGTCGAGGATTGCATCTTGATCATCCAGTCATAATTCCGCTTATGATGCACTAAGTATTAAGTTGATCAGGCTCAATGTCTCTTAGCATCACAAGTGTAATTACAAAAAGGACTAACAAGGAATCGACTCAACCCTAAACTAAGTCCGACTAGGTCGAACCGCTCTGATACCAACTGTAACACCCCGGTATAATTTATTGATTAAAAATACCAAAGTGAACATTAGTAACACACCAGAGATATATTTCCTGCTTAGACACTGAATATCACTATAAATTTTTCGCTGAATAAAACCCAAACAGTCTTATTTACAACAAGACAATATGGTTCTCAGACCATATATCATCAGCAATTATAGTATTCAGTATCATACAAGAAAGCGGAAGAAAGATATACCTTAAATACATAATGTCTTAATATACAGACAACAAAAGGGAAACAAGCTTAAACATAAAGCTAGGCTATCAGCAACCAATCCGAGCTCAACCTACTCGTGCCTCTTGGATTTCCGCTGTCCCTGTGTCTCTGTAAAACAACAACATTTAAACAGTGAGATACAATCTCAGTGAGTTCTACCGAGACCCCTACTAACTCTCTCGGTTCAATTAAAAATCCTTTTTTAAAATCATCACGACACCGACTGCAATAAAGTGCTAACCCCGGTGAACGTGAACAAACAAAGTGTGGCACCGACTGCAAATCCAGTGCTAATCCCGGTGTATCACACAGTACGACACCGACTGCAAATCCAGTGCTAATCCCGGTGAACGTACAACAAACAAAGTGCGGCACCGACTGCAAATCCAGTGCTAATCCCGGTGTATCACACAGTACGACACCGACTGCAAATCCAGTGCTAATCCCGGTGAACGTACAACAAACTCATGACATAACACCGACTGCAAATCCAGTGCTAATCCCGGTGAACCCCCTTACCAATAGTACATTCTCCTATTGGCACGGAGCCTAGGTTGGGGGAGCATGACTGCCCCGCCTAGTATGTCAAAACATGGGTCGTCACCCAACTCGATATACATATATATACATATATATCTACAGTACTATGAACCCACGGTCCATCAAATCAGACAATCAATGAAACACTTTAATCCACATTTTATAAAAACCAAGTTCACACTCGCAATCTAGTTGACCACTTCTCGACATAATTTTCAATATCAAAAACAGTTCATTTGGCCTTAAAAATAGAATATTCAGTTAGGCCTCTGAATAAGCTTTCCAACGCATCTTAGAACACCTCAATCGGGTTCCCGGATCAAAAGTTATCAATAAAACATATCCGCACACGTATGATATTATTCGGTTTTTCGAGACAATTCCAACTTCGAACTTATTTTACGAAACCCTTTTAAAACATACCCAAAATCATGGCATTATAAGCCTAATATCATTATTAAAGGGTTAGGAAAGGATTGGGAGAGGATTGGAATCGAAACGGAATCATTTTGGGCACTTTGAAATTTTTGGACAGAACAGGGCGCACGGGTCGTGCCCCTGGACGCACGGGTCGTGCTCATTTGACAGCATTGCAAAAATGGCCTGTTTTATGAAAAATTGCTTTCCGATTGATCCCGATACTCGTTCCGCTCAATTCCGATTCTTGTTCCGATCGAAAACAGACCAAACAACCAACAAAATAGACCCAACTAGAACCACACAATCAATCAACCCAATCAAAAACTCAATCAAAACGGATTTTATCAAAAACGACATATTTTCCAATTAACGGTTTTTAAGTCAAAATCTTTCGAAATCAAATCACCAAAAATTCCATTTCAACGCAACACAACTCGAGACTCGCTCCGATCGATTCCTAATCCGAAACAGACAATATCCAGAAATATTCCAGTCCAGCGAAAGCGATAAAACAGTTAATTAATAATTCGAAACATAAAATCCTAAACGTGAGTAAAACTCACCCTTGAAGCGTGAACCACGTACGGCCGGATCCACCGAGTAACCACACGAACATTCCCCGCTCCGGCGACATCCAATCCGCTTCCAAAGCTTTCCACTCGATCGCGAAATCTCATGTTGACCGAAATACCGATTTCCCCGAAATTCTCCACGGACACTATTCATCATCTTCCTCCTCTAACCTCCATGACACTATTCACCAAAACCCCAAATCACCCAACTCGCTTCCAATCTTTCAATCGAACCTCAATCAGCGATCCATCATCCTTGGGCTCGCTCCTAACCGAACCTAAACCTTCAAAACCAACCCAAAATCGGATTTCCCACAAAAGCTCCAAAAAAACGAAAATGGCCAAGTGAGAGAGAGTGAGCTGATCGTCACGAAATTGGTACCAAAACGAAGAGGAAGTAGCGATGAACATTTTTCGTGTTGGACGGAAGTCGTTTCGGCAGAGTCTCTCACTCCCTCTTCTCTTCTCCCTCACGCCATCTCTCTCTTTTTCTCTTCTTTCTCTCTTTTCTTCTCTCTGTTTCTCAGTTTCCTTTCCTTTCTCTTTTTAATTCTTTCTTCTCCTTTCACACGCACACACATACACATAATTATATATTTATTTAATATTTAAGTTGCAACGCGGTCAAATTACCATATCGATCGAAATCTCTTATTTCGATTCCAAAACTTCCTTGGTCCGTATTATCCGGTTAACGATCCGATGACAACAATTAAATAATTTTAGCACCCGATAAATTTACCAGTCGAGTACTAAATTGGTTTAATTGGGTTAACACCCAAATAATTCCATTAATTATTTTGGGGATGTTACATTAAGGCGGAACACCGAAGACCGGGCGGTCAGTTACAACCGCTAGATGTACCAGTTTGGAAGTGGGAAGATATCTCAATGGACTTCGTCATGGGTTTGCCGAGGTCACAGGCAGGCAATGATTCTATTTGGGTAGTAATGGACCGATTGACTAAATCCGCTCACTTTATTCCCGTTCGCTCGACTTATAAGGTTTCCAAGTTAGCAGATGAATATGTGAGGAACATTATCAGACTGCATGGAGTCCCAACGAGTATTGTGTCAGACCGAGATCCCAAGTTTACTTCCAGATTCTGGAGAGCATTGAATGAAGCTTTGGGAACAAGGGTGCTGGTCAGCACTGCTTATCATCCTCAGACTGATGGTCAGACGGAGAGGACTATCCAGACTCTTGAGGACATGCTTCGGGCTTGTGTGCTCGACAGTGGGAGGAAATGGGAGGACCATCTTCCGTTAGTGGAATTCTCCTACAACAACAGTTACCACTCTAGCATTGGAATGGCACCGTTTGAAGCACTTTATGGTAGGAAATGTAGAACTCCGTTGTGTTGGTGGGAGATTGGTGAGGATAAGTTTTTGGGACCTGACATGGTTCGCGAGACTACTGAGAAGATCAAGTTAATCCGAGAAAGGATGAAGGTTGCTCAGAGTCGGCAAAAGAGCTACGCTGACAACCGAAGGAGACCGTTGGAGTTTGAAGTTGGTGATCATGTATTCTTGAAAGTTTCTCCAACCATAGGCACCGGGAGAGCGTTGCGAGCGAAGAAGCTCAGTCCTCGATATGTTGGACCCTTCCAAATCATCGAGCGGATTGGGCCAGTTGCATATCGCCTCGCATTGTCTCCGACCCTATCAAACCTCCATGATGTGTTCCACGTGTCTCAATTGAGGAAGTATGTTCCTGATCTACATCAGCCGTTGAGTGTTGATACCATTGACCTGCAACCGGATTTGTCATTCCAACCACATCCTAGCTACATCTTGGAGCGTGGCGAGAAGACGCTACGGTCAAGGACTATTCCTATTGTCAAAGTAGTCTGGGATGGATTCTCACTCGAGGAGGCTACCTGGGAACTGGAAGAAGACATGCGCAATCAATATCCATATCTCTTTCAGTAAGGTATGTTTCGTCAATTTTGAGGACAAAATTTTTTAAAGTTGGGGAGATTGTAACATCCCTAATTTTTAAAGACTCGTATTATGATATCAGCCTAGGACCGATTAATCATTTGTGGAAATAATTAGTCGTGTCTCGGGGATTATTGTACGAGTAAAAGCCCAAAGAAAATCCTATCTCTCATTCACTTATGGATTAGTCATAACTTAATTGAAGATTTCAAGCTGAAGGGCACATTGGTAAATTCGCACCCCTCATATAAATACCTCAAGTCTGAACTCTCCAGCCACACTTCCTTCACTTTATCACTTTCTCAAAATTCTGAAGTGGAAACTGAAAAACAGAATAAGGAAAAGAAGGAGGAGGGGGCGCGAAGGAGGAGGAAGGGAGAAGGAGGAATCCACCTCAAATCTGAATGCATGTAAGTGCTCTCACTCCCATTCTACTCCATTTTTGATTCTGAATCCGATGGCACCACTTTCAAAGCTTGATTCTCACTCTTTCTCTCATCTCCATTGATGCCCATGAAGCTCCAAGTGGTGAAAATGGTGGAACTATGTGTTGATAGCTTGCATGTTCAGTTTTGCTGTTAAGAGGGGGAAGACTCAAGCTTGCATTTCGATTTGGAGGAAGTTGTGAAAGATTTGGGTTGCTGTTTCAGTTATAGAGAAAGGGAGCCACTATCCTTGTTCGAATTCGGTTCTAGCGGGGATAGTTCGTTGTTTTCGATTCGACGATTTCGTCTCTCGACTCAACTCTCGGATTTCGTCAACGGGTGAGTTCTACTCACGATAGGGCATTTTGATATTCTGAACTTGTTTTCGATTTTCGATATGGAATCCCTTGGTCACATTTTCTGTTTACAAAAGACTTATAACTGAAAAGCGTTTTTGAGTCAAAACGATGTTTTACGGTTTAATGAGATTTTGATTTAAATCGTTGAAATGAAATGAATTGTTATATATTCTGGGAAGTTTCTGAGTGTCAGGTGATTCAAATTAGAAATCGAATCGGACGAGAACGGAGAGCGAAAATGAGAAAAGTGAGAAATTCGGGTAACAGACACAGGTCGCACGGACCGTGCTCCCCTGAGCACGGGTCGTGCGCCTGCTTCGGGTTGGAAGTATTGGAAACAGAACGGGACGCACGGGTCGTGCGCCCCTGGGCACGGATCGTGCGCTTCCCTCTGGTAGATGGGTCTTGAGTAGTGCACCACGCACGGGTCGTGTGCCCCTGGGCACGGGTCGTGCGTGTAGTTCTGTTACCGGCTTCCGTTTTCTCGTTTTGTTGCTCCGTTTGATCCCGAACCTTTTCTAATTTCTTTCTCAACCATTCAAAAAGGGATTGCCTCACTGAAAACCTTATTTTGAACTTGTTCAACTCATGGTTTTGAAAAAGAGCTTTGAAAACCTATTTGATCGAAAAACCGAAACCCTAGTATACGTGTGGGTACACCGTCTGATGGATAGAATGTATATATATATATTTATATATATGTCAACTGTATATGATTATAATGCCGGATGTTTATAGATTCATCAAAACGGGTTATAAGTCAATAATACATTACAATATGATTATAATGCCGGATGTTTATGAATTCATCAAAACGGGTTATAGATCAATAAGTTATAAATTATCTAAAAAGATGATGTGATTGATCCTTTGGTGATCAAAATGAAAAGAAGATATAAATTATCTAACTCTCGAGAACTTGATGCGTATTGTCATACGTATTGCGTTGGGTGACGACCCGACAAGTAGCATACTAGGGAGGGTAGTCATGACCCCTTACCTAGGCCCTGAATGTGTTTTGGCGTGGTCAACTCACGGGTTACCGGGATTAGCACTGGATTGCAGTCGGTTTATGCTAAATGGAAAACACGATTACCGGGATTAGCACTGGATTGCAGTCGGTACGTGTTAAATAAATTCACGAAGTGCGTGGCATTTCGATTAATAAACATAAGACATGGTTATGTCAGTTTGGTTATAACGGTTTAATGAATTGAACCGAGTGTCAGTGAGGGGGCACGGTAGGACTCACTGAGATAATGTTATCTCACCCTATCCATATTTGTTGTTTTACAGAGAAGCAGGGAAAAAGGAAGACTATTGTGCACGAGTAGCTGGTATACTCTTGGAGGTGCCGAAGACTTAGTCATTTGATCCCTTGTTCTTTTGTTGTCTAATTGGTTGTATAAACTTGTATTGATTATGAGTTATATGAACCGTTTATGTTTCTGTTTGGTATTTGGACTGGGATATTGTAATCCACTCGGTATGGAACCGATAAACTTCAATTTTATGAAGTAATGTTATTTCCGATTACGTTTTATTTCGGAAAAAGTTTGTATGTCCAAAACTTAAACAGGAACTGTGTCCTCTGAATATTTCCGCATCTGTGCACTTTCGGTGTTTCTACACGTTAGAAATACCTGGGTGTTACATTTGGTATCAGAGCCGTTCGACCTAGTCGGACTTAGATGTTAAGAGTCTTTTACGTCTTCTAAGTCTGATTTTTCTTAGTATGCTATTAGACATTGAGCCTGATCAACTTAATACTTTGTGCATACTTCGCAGAATCATGGCTGGGAGAGGTAGAAGAAACCCACCTGTTGATCCTCATCAAGAATGGATGCAGAATGTCATCGAGACCCAACAGAAGATGATGAATGACATGATGCTAATGCAACAACAACAGATGGCTCAAATGGCTCAAATGCAGCAGATGCATCAGATGCCTCAACCACAGCCAGCTGAGCCAGTCAATGTGCCAACACCTGAGGATCCCAACAGGATGTATTTCCGGTTTCTGAAGATGAAACCCCCAACCTTCAAAGGAGGATCCGAGGCAATGAAAGCCCATTTTTGGGTAGATGCCATGGAACGGATCTTTGATACCTTGCAATGCAATGAAGGAGAAAAGGTAATTTGTGCTGCTAACGCTCTGGACGAGGATGCTCACACTTGGTGGGTTAACGCTCGTAGAATGCTTCAAAATCAAGGAACTCCTCTTGAGTGGGATAACTTCAAGGAGTTGTTTTTGGGTCATTATTTTCCCGACTCCCAAAGACTTGACAAGCAGATGGAATTTCTGAGTTTGAAACAGGGAGAGATGACAGTTGGGGAATATGCTGCCAAATTTGAGAGGTTATCACAATTCTATGAATTGGGGACCACCGCTCCTGATGATAAGTGGAAGAGGGTGATGTTCAGACAAGGTCTTAGAGGCGATGTGAATCAAGGCCTCAGTTCTTATTCCATGACCACTTACCCTGCTTTGGTTCAACAAGCTCATTCAGCCGAGAGCGATCTTAAAAGAATGTATGCTGAGAGGAAAGATTTTTGGAAGGATAAGAAAAAGGGAAACGGGTCAACTTCTTCAAACCCGAGGTATAAAGGGAATTTAGACAAAGGAAAACAGATTCAGTCGGATAACTCTTCGGGGTATCGGAATTGCAGAGTGTGTAAAAAGAGTCATCGTGGAAAATGTCAATTGGAGTCAAAATCAAACCAGTGTTATTATTGCAATGAAGAGGGGCACTATGCTAACAACTGCCCAGCGAGAAAGGCTTTCTTAGAGTCCCCTGATGCTCCTAGACAGGCTCGAGTCAACACTTTGGATGCCAAGACCATCAAACCAGCTGATAATCTTATAAGGGGTACAGGTTCTCTCTTTAATCAAACTGTTAATATTTTGTATGACTCTGGTGCTACTCATTGCTTTATTTCAGAAGCATGTGCTGAACGGTTAGGATTGACAGTATCTCCTATATCCGAGCCAATAACTATCCTTACTGCGGCGAAGGGTCGTGTGCGAACCCAATCCTTGTGCCTTAGCTGTCTGCTTACGATAAGAGACAGGGACTTTGTTGTTGATTTTATCTGTCTGCCTATGAGAGGAATGGAGATCGTGTTGGGAATGAATTGGATGACTTCCAATCACATTACGATTGACTGTTTCAATCGTGCAATTAATTTTCCTTCTGAAGTGGCTGAACATTCACTACCTGCAGATGATGGTGTTATCTCATTCGCTTCAGCCAGCCATTCTCTATTCCAAGGTGCGGAAGCTTTTGTTGTTATTTTGTCTGCATCAACTGAAGCTGATTTGGATTTATCATCTACTCAAGTTGTTAATGAATTCTTAGATGTGTTCCCCGAGGAAGTTTCCTCTTTACCTCCAGAACGAGAGGTAGAATTCTCTATAGATTTGGCGCCTGGCACAGGGCCAATATCCATAGCACCTTATAGGATGTCTCCTCTTGAACTGAAAGAATTGAAGTCCCAACTTGAGGAATTAATTTCCAAGAAGTTTATTCGACCGAGTGCTTCTCCATGGGGTGCTCCGGTATTGCTAGTCAAGAAGAAGGACGGAAGCATGAGGTTATGCATAGACTACCGTCAGCTGAATAAAATCACTATCAAGAACAAGTATCCATTGCCAAGGATAGATGATCTACTTGACCAACTTCGAGGTGCTAAAGTTTTCTCCAAAATTGATCTGAGGTCAGGGTACCATCAAATTAGGGTAAGAGCCTTAGACATTCCGAAGACTGCCTTTCGTACGAGGTACGGACACTACGAGTTTGTAGTGATGCCTTTCGGGTTAACTAACGCTCCAGCCGTATTCATGGATTATATGAATAGAGTATTTCATTCTTACCTAGATCAGTTTGTGGTCGTCTTTATTGATGATATCTTGGTTTACTCCAAGTCAGTTGAGGAGCATGCGCAGCATCTCCGATTTGTCCTAGGAGTACTCCGAGAGAAGAAACTCTATGCTAAACCATCAAAGTGTGACTTTTGGATGTCTGAAGTAAAATTCTTGGGTCATGTAATTTCCCAAGAAGGGGTTGCAGTGGATCCTAGCAAGGTGGAAGCTGTGTTGAATTGGGAGCGGCCAACGTCAGTGACTGAGATCAGAAGCTTTCTGGGTTTAGCTGGTTACTATAGAAGATTCATTGAAGGTTTTTCGCAAATGGTACTTCCGCTTACTCGATTGACTCGCAAGGGTCAACCGTTTACGGGGATGCCGATTGTGAAGAGTGCTTCCTTGGATTGAAAGAAAAGTTAACTTCTGCTCCGATCCTAATTCTTCCGGATCCGTCATTGGGATTTCAGATTTACAGTGATGCATCTGGGAAGGGTTTAGGATGCGTTCTCATGCAGAATCAACATGTTGTGGCCTATGCATCGAGGCAAATTGAAGACGCATGAACGCAATTACCCAACTCATGACTTAGAGTTGGCGGCTATTGTGTTTGCACTAAAAATTTGGAGACATTACCTTTACGGTTCTCGTTTCGAGGTTTTTAGTGATCACAAGAGCTTGAAATATCTATTTGACCAAAAGGAGTTGAATAACAGACAGAGAAGGTGGACTGAATTTTTGAAGGACTATGACTTCGAATTGAAATATCACCCTGGGAAAGCCAATGTGGTAGCGGATGCTCTGAGCAGGAAGTCTATCCACACGGCAAGGTTAATGGTTCACGAGATGGCTTTTTTGGAATCGTTCAGAGACTTGAAACTCAAGGTGGTAAGAAAGAGGGATCGCGTAGTGCTGCGGCATATACGGATAGCCAGTGTGCTAAGGGAACAAATCCGTGTAGCTCAAGAAGCTGATATGAAGTTGCAGTCTCAGAGGGGATCGCCAGATTTCACTGAGGATAGCGATGGCGTGATTTGCTTTAATGAGAGGATTTGTGTTCCCGATGACGATGATATCAAAAGGCAAGTATTGGAAGAAGCTCATAGGAGTCAGTACTCTGTACATCCGGGATCCACTAAGATGTACCGAGACTTGAAGCTAATGTATTGGTGGCCTGGGATGAAGGCCGAGGTTGCAGAATTTGTTTCTCGGTGCTTAACTTGTCAGAAGGTTAAGGCGGAACACCGAAGACCGGGCGGTCAGTTACAACCGCTAGATGTACCAGTTTGGAAGTGGGAAGATATCTCAATGGACTTCGTCATGGGTTTGCCGAGGTCACAGGCAGGCAATGATTCTATTTGGGTAGTAGTGGACCGATTGACTAAATCCGCTCACTTTATTCCCGTTCGCTCGACTTATAAGGTTTCCAAGTTAGCAGATGAATATGTGAGGAACATTATCAGACTGCATGGAGTCCCAACGAGTATTGTGTCAGACCGAGATCCCAAGTTTACTTCCAGATTCTGGAGAGCATTGAATGAAGCTTTGGGAACAAGGGTGCTGGTCAGCACTGCTTATCATCCTCAGACTGATGGTCAGACGGAGAGGACTATCCAGACTCTTGAGGACATGCTTCGGGCTTGTGTGCTCGACAGTGGGAGGAAATGGGAGGACCATCTTCCGTTAGTGGAATTCTCCTACAACAACAGTTACCACTCTAGCATTGGAATGGCACCGTTTGAAGCACTTTATGGTAGGAAATGTAGAACTCCGTTGTGTTGGTGGGAGATTGGTGAGGATAAGTTTTTGGGACCTGACATGGTTCGCGAGACTACTGAGAAGATCAAGTTAATCCGAGAAAGGATGAAGGTTGCTCAGAGTCGGCAAAAGAGCTACGCTGACAACCGAAGGAGACCGTTGGAGTTTGAAGTTGGTGATCATGTATTCTTGAAAGTTTCTCCAACCATAGGCACCGGGAGAGCGTTGCGAGCGAAGAAGCTCAGTCCTCGATATGTTGGACCCTTCCAAATCATCGAGCGGATTGGGCCAGTTGCATATCGCCTCGCATTGTCTCCGACCCTATCAAACCTCCATGATGTGTTCCACGTGTCTCAATTGAGGAAGTATGTTCCTGATCTACATCAGCCGTTGAGTGTTGATACCATTGACCTGCAACCGGATTTGTCATTCCAACCACATCCTAGCTACATCTTGGAGCGTGGCGAGAAGACGCTACGGTCAAGGACTATTCCTATTGTCAAAGTAGTCTGGGATGGATTCTCACTCGAGGAGGCTACCTGGGAACTGGAAGAAGACATGCGCAATCAATATCCATATCTCTTTCAGTAAGGTATGTTTCGTCAATTTTGAGGACAAAATTTTTTAAAGTTGGGGAGATTGTAACATCCCTAATTTTTAAAGACTCGTATTATGATATCAGCCTAGGACCGATTAATCATTTGTGGGAATAATTAGTCGTGTCTCGGGGATTATTGTACGAGTAAAAGCCCAAAGAAAATCCTATCTCTCATTCACTTATGGATTAGTCATAACTTAATTGAAGATTTCAAGCTGAAGGGCACATTGGTAAATTCGCACCCCTCATATAAATACCTCAAGTCTGAACTCTCCAGCCACACTTCCTTCACTTTATCACTTTCTCAAAATTCTGAAGTGGAAACTGAAAAACAGAATAAGGAAAAGAAGGAGGAAGGGGCGCGAAGGAGGAGGAAGGGAGAAGGAGGAATCCACCTCAAATCTGAATGCATGTAAGTGCTCTCACTCCCATTCTACTCCATTTTTGATTCTGAATCCGATGGCACCACTTTCAAAGCTTGATTCTCACTCTTTCTCTCATCTCCATTGATGCCCATGAAGCTCCAAGTGGTGAAAATGGTGGAACTATGTGTTGATAGCTTGCATGTTCAGTTTTGCTGTTAAGAGGGGGAAGACTCAAGCTTGCATTTCGATTTGGAGGAAGTTGTGAAAGATTTGGGTTGCTGTTTCAGTTATAGAGAAAGGGAGCCACTATCCTTGTTTGAATTCGGTTCTAGCGGGGATAGTTCGTTGTTTTCGATTCGACGATTTCGTCTCTCGACTCAACTCTCGGATTTCGTCAACGGGTGAGTTCTACTCACGATAGGGCATTTTGGTATTCTGAACTTGTTTTCGATTTTCGATATGGAATCCCTTGGTCACATTTTCTGTTTACAAAAGACTTATAACTGAAAAGCGTTTTTGAGTCAAAACGATGTTTTACGGTTTAATGAGATTTTGATTTAAATCGTTGAAATGAAATGAATTGTTATATATTCTGGGAAGTTTCTGAGTTTCAGGTGATTGAAATTAGAAATCGAATCGGACGAGAACGGAGAGCGAAAATGAGAAAAGTGAGAAATTCGGGTAACAGACACAGGTCGCACGGACCGTGCGCCCCTGGGCACGGGTCGTGCGCCTGCTTCGGGTTGGAAGTATTGGAAACAGAACGGGACGCACGGGTCGTGCGCCCCTGGGCACGGATCGTGCGCTTCCCTCTGGTAGATGGGTCTTGAGTAGTGCACCACGCACGGGTCGTGTGCCCCTGGGCACGGGTCGTGCGTGTAGTTCTGTTACCGGCTTCCGTTTTCTCGTTTTGTTGCTCCATTTGATCCCGAACCTTTTCTAATTTCTTTCTCAACCATTCAAAAAGGGATTGCCTCACTGAAAACCTTATTTTGAACTTGTTCAACTCATGGTTTTGAAAAAGAGCTTTGAAAACCTATTTGATCGAAAAACCGAAACCCTAGTATACGTGTGGGTACACCGTCTGATGGATAGAATGTATATATATATTTATATATATGTCAACTGTATATGATTATAATGCCGGATGTTTATAGATTCATCAAAACGGGTTATAAGTCAATAATACATTACAATATGATTATAATGCCGGATGTTTATGAATTCATCAAAACGGGTTATAGATCAATAAGTTATAAATTATCTAAAAAGATGATGTGATTGATCCTTTGGTGATCAAAATGAAAAGAAGATATAAATTATCTAACTCTCGAGAACTTGATGCGTATTGTCATACGTATTGCGTTGGGTGACGACCCGACAAGTAGCATACTAGGGAGGGTAGTCATGACCCCTTACCTAGGCCCTGAATGTGTTTTGGCGTGGTCAACTCACGGGTTACCGGGATTAGCACTGGATTGCAGTCGGTTTATGCTAAATGGAAAACACGATTACCGGGATTAGCACTGGATTGCAGTCGGTACGTGTTAAATAAATTCACGAAGTGCGTGGCATTTCAATTAATAAACATAAGACATGGTTATGTCAGTTTGGTTATAACGGTTTAATGAATTGAACCGAGTGTCAGTGAGGGGGCACGGTAGGACTCACTGAGATAATGTTATCTCACCCTATCCATATTTGTTGTTTTACAGAGAAGCAGGGAAAAAGGAAGACTATTGTGCACGAGTAGCTGGTATACTCTTGGAGGTGCCGAAGACTTAGTCATTTGATCCCTTGTTCTTTTGTTGTCTAATTGGTTGTATAAACTTGTATTGATTATGAGTTATATGAACCGTTTATGTTTCTGTTTGGTATTTGGACTGGGATATTGTAATCCACTCGGTATGGAACCGATAAACTTCAATTTTATGAAGTAATGTTATTTCCGATTACGTTTTATTTCGGAAAAAGTTTGTATGTCCAAAACTTAAACAGGAACTGTGTCCTCTGAATATTTCCGCATCTGTGCACTTTCGGTGTTTCTACACGTTAGAAATACCTGGGTGTTACATAATAGTTTCGACCAGATCGTACAATTTGGCCCATTTTGTACAAACTCGTACGAGTTCGTACCATTTTTTACGAAATCGTACCAGTTCCTACAATTTCGTACCTGTTTGTACCATTTCACACCATTTAGTATGATTTCGTACCAGTTCGGACCAAATCGTACGATTTGGCCCTTATTGAATAAAATGGTTCGATTTCGTACCATTTTTTTGAGTTCGTACTAGTTCATACCATTTTGTATGATTTCGTACCTGATAATACCATTTCGTGGGATTTTGTACCAATTCAGACGAAATCGTACGATTTGGCCCATATTCTACATACTCGTACGAGTTCATACTATTTTTCGTACCTGTTTGTACCATTTCATACCATTTCGTATGATTTCGTACCAGTTCGGACCAAATCGTACGATTTGGCCCATGTTGCAAAAACTGGTACGATTTCGTACCATCTTTTCAACATTGTACTAGTTCATACCATTTTGTATGATTTCGTACCTGTTTGTACCATTTCATACCATTTCGTATGATTTCGTACCAGTTCGGACCAAATCGTACGATTTGGCCCATGTTGCAAAAATAGGTACGATTTCGTACCATTTTTTCAATATCGAACTAGTTCATACCATTTCGTATGATTTCGTTCTTGTTCATAACATCTCGTGTGATTTCCTACCAGTTCGGACCAAATTGTACGATTTGGCCCATATTGTACATACACGTACGAGCTCGTACGATTTCGTCACTGTTTGTACCATTTCGTGTGATTTCGTACCAGTTCGGACCAAATCGTACGATTTGGCCCATATTGTACATACTCGTACGAGTTCGTACCAGTTTGTACTATTTCGTACCTGTTTGTACCATTTCATACCTATTCGTGTGATTTCATACCAATTCGGAGCAAATCGTACGATTTGGCCCATATTGGACAAACTCATACCAGTTCGGACAAAATCGTACGATTTGGCCCATATTGTATAAACTGGTACGATTTCGTACCATATTTTTGAGTTCGTACTAGTTGATACAGTTGCGTACGATTTTGTACTTGTTCATAACATTTCGTGTAATTTCGTACCAGTTTGGATCAAATTGTACAATTTGGCCCATATTGTACATACTCGTACCAGTTCGTACGATTTCTTACCTGTTTGTTCCATCTCATGCCATTTCGTGCGATTTCGTACCAGTTCGGACCAAATCGTACGATTTGGTCCATTTACGAACTTTTACGAGTTCGTACCAGTTCGTACGATTTCGTACATGCTTGTTCCATTTCATACCATTTCGTGTGATTTCGTACCAGTTCGGACAAAATCGTACGATTTGGCCCATATTGTACAAACTCTTACGAGTTCGTACCAGTTCGTACGATTTCGTACCTGTTTGTACCATTTCATACCATTTCGTATGATTTCGTACCAAATCGTACGATTTGGCCCTTATTGTATAAACTGGTACGATTTCGTACCATTTTTGGAGTTCGTAGTAGCTCATACCATTTCGTACATACTCATACCATTTCGTGTGATTTTCGTACCAGTTCGGAACAAATGGTACGATTTGGCCCATATTGTACCAACTCGTACAAGTTCGTACGATTTCGTACCTGTTTGTACCACTTCATACCATTTCGTGTGATTTCGTACCAGTTCGGACCAAATCGTACGATTTGGCCCATATTGCACAAACTGGTACGAGTTCATACTAGTTCGTACGATTTCGTACCTGTTTGTACCATTTCATAACATTTCGTGTGATTTCGTACCAGGTCGGACCAAATCGTACGATTTGGCCCATATTGTATAAACTAGTACGATTTCAAACCATTTTTTTGAGTTCGTACTATTCATACCATTTCGTACGATTTCGTACCCGTTCGAAATAGTTTCGACCAGATCGTACAATTTGGCCCATTCTGTACAAACTCGTACGAGTTCGTACCATTTTTTACGAGATCGTACGAGTTCGTACAATTTCGTACCTGTTTGTACCATTTCACACTATTTAGTATGATTTCGTACTAGTTCGGAACAAATCGTACGATTTGGCCCTTATTGAATAAAATGGATCGATTTCGTACCATTTTTTGAGTTCGTACTAGTTCATACCATTTCGTATGATTTCGTACCCGATAATACCATTTCGTGGCATTTCGTACCAATTCAGACGAAATCGTACGATTTGGCCCATATTCTACATACTCGTACGAGTTCATACTAGTTCGTTCGATTTCGTACCTGTTTGTACCATTTCATACCATTTCGTGTGATTTCGTACCAGGTCGGACCAAATCGTACGATTTGGCCCATATTGTATAAACTAGTACGATTTCGAACTATTTTTTTGAGTTCGTACTATTCATACCATTACGTACGATTTCGTACCCGTTCGTAATAGTTTCGACCAGATCGTACAATTTGGCCCATTTTGTACAAACTCGTACGAGATCGTACCATTTTTTACGAGATCGTACCAGTTCGTACAATTTCGTACCTGTTTGTACCATTTCACACCATTTTGTATGATTTCGTACCAGTTCGGACCAAATCGTACGATTTGGCCCTTATCGAATAAAATGGTTCGATTTCGTACCATTTTTTTGAGTTCGTACTACTTCATACCATTTCGTATGATTTCGTACCTGATAATTCGATTTCGTGGGATTTAGTACCAATTCAGACGAAATTGTACGATTTGGCCCATATTCTACATACTCGTACGAGTTCATACAATTTTTCGTACCTGTTTGTACCATTTCATACCATTTCTTATGATTTCGTACCAGTTCGGACCAAATCGTACGATTTGGCTCATGTTGCAAAAACTGGTACGATTTCGTACCATTTTTTCAACATCGTACTAGTTCATACCATTTCGTATGATTTCGTACCTGTTTGTACCATTACATACCATTTCGTATGATTTCGTACCAACTCTGACCAAATCGAACGATTTGGCCCATGTTGCAAAAACAGGAACTATTTCGTACCATTTTTTCAACATCGTACTATTTCATACCATTTTGTATGATTTCGTACTTGTTCATACCATCTCGTGTAATTTCCTACCAGTTCGGACCAAATTGTACGATTTGGCCCATATTGTTCATACATGTACGAGTTCGTACCAGTTCGTACGATTTCGTCACTGTTTGTACCATTTCGTGTGATTTCGTTCCAGTTCGGACCAAATCGTACGATTTGGCCCATATTGTACATACTCGTACGAGTTCGTACCAGTTTGTACTATTTCGTACCTGTTTGTACCAATTCATACCATTTCGTGTGATTTCATACCAATTCGGAGCAAATCGTACGATTTGGTCCATATTGTACAAACTCATACCAGTTCGGACAAAATCGTACGATTTGGCCCAGATTGTATAAACTGGTACGATTTCGTACCATATTTTTGAGTTTGTACTAGTTCATACCATTGCGTACGATTTTGGACTTGTTCATAACATTTCGTGTAATTTCGTACCAGTTCGGATCAAATTGTACAATTTGGCCCATATTGCACATACTCGTACAAGTTCGTACGATTTCTAACCTGTTTGTTCCATCTCATGCCATTTCGTGCAATTTCGTACCAGTGCGGACCAAATCGTACGATTTGGCCCATTTTGTACAAACTTGTACGAGTTCGTACCAGTTCGTCCGATTTCGTACATGCTAGTTCCATTTGATACAATTTCGTGTGATTTCGTACCAGTTCGGACAAAATCGTACGATTTGGCCCATATTGTACAAACTCTTACGAGTTCGTACCAGTTCGTACGATTTCGTACCTGTTTGTACCATTTCATACCATTTCGTATGATTTCGTACCAACTCGTACGATTTGGCCCTTATTGTGTAAACTGGTACGATTTCGTACCATTTTTCGAGTTCGTAGTAGTTCATACCATTTCGTACCTACTCGTGCCATTTCGTGTGATTTCGTACCAGTTCGGAACAAATGGTACGATTTGGCCCATATTGTACCAACTCGTACAAGTTCGTACCAGTTCGTACGATTTCGGACCTGTTTGTACCACTTCATACCATTTCGTGTGATTTCGTACCAGTTCGGACCAAATCGTACGATTTGGCCCATATTGTACAAACTCGTACGAGTTCAAACTAGTTCGTACGATTTCGTACCTGTTTGTACCATTTCGTGTGATTTCTTACCAGGTCGGACCAAATCGTACGATTTGGCCTATATTGTATAAACTAGTATGATTTCGAACCATTTTGTTGAGTTCGTATTATACAAACCATTTCGTACGATTGCGTACCCGTTCGTAATAGTTTCGACCAGATCGTACAATTTGGCCCATTTTGTACAAACTCGTACGAGTTCGTACCATTTTTTACGAAATCGTACCAGTTCCTACAATTTCGTACCTGTTTGTACCATTTCACACCATTTAGTATGATTTCGTACCAGTTCGGACCAAATCGTTCGATTTGGCCCTTATTGAATAAAATGGTTCGATTTCGTACCATTTTTTTGAGTTCGTACTAGTTCATACCATTTTGTATGATTTCGTACCTGATAATACCATTTCGTGGGATTTTGTACCAATTCAGACGAAATCGTACGATTTGGCCCATATTCTACATACTCGTACGAGTTCATACTATTTTTCGTACCTGTTTGTACCATTTCATACCATTTCGTATGATTTCGTACCAGTTCGGACCAAATCGTACGATTTGGCCCATGTTGCAAAAACTGGTACGATTTCGTACCATTTTTTCAACATTGTACTAGTTCATACCATTTTGTATGATTTCGTACCTGTTTGTACCATTTCATACCATTTCGTATGATTTCGTACCAGTTCGGACCAAATCGTACGATTTGGCCCATGTTGCAAAAATAGGTACGATTTCGTAACATTTTTTCAATATCGAACTAGTTCATACCATTCGTATGATTTCGTTCTTGCTCATAACATCTCGTGTGATTTCCTACCAGTTCGGACCAAATTGTACGATTTGGCCCATATTGTACATACACGTACGAGTTCGTACGATTTCGTCACTGTTTGTACCATTTCGTGTGATTTCGTACCAGTTCGGACCAAATCGTACGATTTGGCCCATATTGTACATACTCGTACGAGTTCGTACCAGTTTGTACTATTTCGTACCTGTTTGTACCATTTCATACCTATTCGTGTGATTTCATACCAATTCGGAGCAAATCGTACGATTTGGCCCATATTGGACAAACTCATACCAGTTCGGACAAAATCGTACGATTTGGCCCATATTGTATAAACTGGTACGATTTCGTACCATATTTTTGAGTTCGTACTAGTTGATACCGTTGCGTACGATTTTGTACTTGTTCATACCATTTCGTGTAATTTCGTACCAGTTTGGATCAAATTGTACAATTTGGCCCATATTGTACATACTCGTACCAGTTCGTACGATTTCTTACCTGTTTGTTCCATCTCATGCCATTTCGTGCGATTTCGTACCAGTTCGGACCAAATCGTACGATTTGGTCCATTTACGAACTTTTACGAGTTCGTACCAGTTCGTACGATTTCGTACATGCTTGTTCCATTTCATACCATTTCGTGTGATTTCGTACCAGTTCGGACAAAATCGTACGATTTGGCCCATATTGTACAAACTCTTACGAGTGCGTACCAGTTCGTACGATTTCGTACCTGTTTGTACCATTTCATACCATTTCGTATGATTTCGTACCAAATCGTACGATTTGGCCCTTATTGTATAAACTGGTACGATTTCGTACCATTTTTGGAGTTCGTAGTAGCTCATACCATTTCGTACATACTCATACCATTTCGTGTGATTTTCGTACCAGTTCGGAACAAATGGTACGATTTGGCCCATATTGTACCAACTCGTACTAGTTCGTACCAGTTCGTACGATTTCGTACCTGTTTGTACCATTTCATAACATTTCGTGTGATTTCGTACCAGGTCGGACCAAATCGTACGATTTGGCCCATATTGTATAAACTAGTACGATTTCAAACCATTTTTTTGAGTTCGTACTATTCATACCATTTCGTACGATTTCGTACCCGTTCGAAATAGTTTCGACCAGATCGTACAATTTGGCCCATTCTGTACAAACTCGTACGAGTTCGTACCATTTTTTACGAGATCGTACCAGTTCGTACAATTTCGTACCTGTTTGTACCATTTCACACCATTTAGTATGATTTCGTACCAGTTCGGACCAAATCGTACGATTTGGCCCTTATCGAATAAAATGGTTCGATTTCGTACCATTTTTTTGAGTTCGTACTAGTTCATACCATTTCGTATGATTTCGTACCTGATAATACGATTTCGTGGGATTTAGTACCAATTCAGACGAAATTGTACGATTTGGCCCATATTCTACATACTCGTACGAGTTCATACAAATTTTCGTACCTGTTTGTACCATTTCATACCATTTCGTATGATTTCGTACCAGTTCGGACCAAATCGTACGATTTGGCCCATGTTGCAAAAACTGGTACGATTTCGTACCATTTTTTCAACATCGTACTAGTTCATACCATTTCGTATGATTTCGTACCTGTTTGTACCATTACATACCATTTCCTATGATTTCGTACCAGTTCTGACCAAATCGAACGATTTGGCCCATGTTGCAAAAACAGGAACTATTTCGTACCATTTTTTCAACATCGTACTATTTCATACCATTTTGTATGATTTCGTACTTGTTCATACCATCTCGTGTGATTTCCTACCAGTTCGGACCAAATTGTACGATTTGGCCCATATTGTTCATACACGTACGAGTTCGTACCAGTTCGTACGATTTCGTCACTGTTTGTACCATTTCGTGTGATTTCGTTCCAGTTCGGACCAAATCGTACGATTTGGCCCATATTGTACATACTCGTACGAGTTCGTACCAGTTTGTACTATTTCGTACCTGTTTGTACCAATTCATACCATTTCGTGTGATTTCATACCAATTCGGAGCAAATCGTACGATTTGGTCCATATTGTACAAACTCATACCAGTTCGGACAAAATCGTACGATTTGGCCCATATTGTATAAACTGGTACGATTTCGTACCATATTTTTGAGTTTGTACTAGTTCATACCATTGCGTACGATTTTGGACTTGTTCATAACATTTCGTGTAATTTCGTACCAGTTCGGATCAAATTGTACAATTTGGCCCATATTGCATTTACTCGTACAAGTTCGTACGATTTCTAACCTGTTTGTTCCATCTCATGCCATTTCGTGCGATTTCGTACCAGTGCGGACCAAATCGTACGATTTGGCCCATTTTGTACAAACTTGTACGAGTTCGTACCAGTTCGTCCGATTTCGTACATGCTTGTTCCAGTTGATACAATTTCGTGTGATTTCGTACCAGTTCGGACAAAATCGTACGATTTGGCCCATATTGTACAAACTCTTACGAGTTCGTACCAGTTCGTACGATTTCGTACCTGTTTGTACCATTTCATACCATTTCGTATGATTTCGTACCAAATCGTACGATTTGGCCCTTATTGTATAAACTGGTACGATTTCGTACCATTTTTCGAGTTCGTAGTAGTTCATACCATTTCGTACCTACTCGTGCCATTTCGTGTGATTTCGTACCAGTTCGGAACAAATGGTACGATTTGGCCCATATTGTACCAACTCGTACAAGTTCGTACCAGTTCGTACGATTTCGTACCTGTTTGTACCACTTCATACCATTTCGTGTGATTTCGTACCAGTTCGGACCAAATCGTACGATTTGGCCCATATTGTACAAACTCGTACGAGTTCAAACTTGTTCGTACGATTTCGTACCTGTTTGTACCATTTCGTGTGATTTCTTACCAGGTCGGACCAAATCGTACGATTTGGCCTATATTGTATAAACTAGTATGATTTCGAACCATTTTTTTGAGTTCGTATTATACAAACCATTTCGTACGATTGCGTACCCGTTCGTAATAGTTTCGACCAGATCGTACAATTTGGCCCATTTTGTACAAACTCGTACGAGTTCGTACCATTTTTTACGAAATCGTACTAGTTCCTACAATTTCGTACCTGTTTGTACCATTTCACACCATTTAGTATGATTTCGTACCAGTTCGGACCAAATCGTTCGATTTGGCCCTTATTGAATAAAATGGTTCGATTTCGTACCATTTTTTTGAGTTCGTACTAGTTCATACCATTTTGTATGATTTCGTACCTGATAATACCATTTCGTGGGATTTTGTACCAATTCAGACGAAATCGTACGATTTGGCCCATATTCTACATACTCGTACGCGTTCATACTATTTTTCGTACCTGTTTGTACCATTTCATACCATTTCGTATGATTTCGTACCAGTTCGGACCAAATCGTACGATTTGGCCCATGTTGCAAAAACTGGTACGATTTCGTACCATTTTTTCAACATTGTACTAGTTCATACCATTTTGTATGATTTCGTACCTGTTTGTACCATTTCATACCATTTCGTATGATTTCGTACCAGTTCGGACCAAATCGTACGATTTGGCCCATGTTGCAAAAATAGGTACGATTTCGTAACATTTTTTCAATATCGAACTAGTTCATACCATTTCGTATGATTTCGTTCTTGCTCATAACATCTCGTGTGATTTCCTACCAGTTCGGACCAAATTGTACGATTTGGCCCATATTGTACATACACGTACGAGTTCGTACGATTTCGTCACTGTTTGTACCATTTCGTGTGATTTCGTACCAGTACGGACCAAATCGTACGATTTGGCCCATATTGTACATACTCGTACGAGTTCGTACCAGTTTGTACTATTTCGTACCTGTTTGTACCATTTCATACCTATTCGTGTGATTTCATACCAATTCGGAGCAAATCGTACGATTTGGCCCATATTGGACAAACTCATACCAGTTCGGACAAAATCGTACGATTTGGCCCATATTGTATAAACTGGTACGATTTCGTACCATATTTTTGAGTTCGTACTAGTTGATACCGTTGCGTACGATTTTGTACTTGTTCATAACATTTCGTGTAATTTCGTACCAGTTTGGATCAAATAGTACAATTTGGCCCATATTGTACATACTCGTACCAGTTCGTACGATTTCTTACCTGTTTGTTCCATCTCATGCCATTTCGTGTGATTTCGTACCCGATAATACCATTTCGTGGCATTTCGTACCAATTCAGACGAAATCGTACGATTTGGCCCATATTCTACATACTCGTACGAGTTCATACTATTTTTTCGTACCTGTTTGTACCATTTCATACCATTTCGTAGGATTTCGTACCAGTTCGGACCAAATCGTACGATTTGGCCCATGTTGCAAAAACTGGTACGATTTCGTACAATTTTTTCAACATCGTACTAGTTCATACCATTTCGTATGATTTCGTACCTGTTTGTACCATTACATACCATTTCGTATGATTTCGTACCAGTTCTGACCAAATCGTACGATTTGGCCCATGTTGCAAAAATAGGTACGATTTCGTACCATTTTTTCAACATCGTACTATTTCATACGATTTCGTACTTGTTCATACCATCTCGTGTGATTTCCAACCAGTTCGGACCAAATTGTACGATTTGGCCCATATTGTTCATACACGTACGAGTTCGTACCAGTTCGTACGATTTCGTCACTGTTTGTACCATTTCGTGTGATTTCGTTCCAGTTCGGACCAAATCGTACGATTTGGCCCATATTGTACAAACCCGTACGAGTTCATACTATTTCGTTCGATTTCGTACCTGTTCGTACCATTTCATACCATTTCGTGTGATTTCGTACCAGGTCGGACCAAATCGTACGATTCGGCCCATATTGTATAAACTAGTACGATTTCGAACCATTTTTTTGAGTTCGTACTATTCATACCATTACGTACGATTTCGTACCCGTTCATAATAGTTTCGACCAGATCGAACAATTTGGCCCATTTTGTACAAACTCGTACGAGTTCGTACCATTTTTTACGAGATCGTACCAGTTCGTACAATTTCGTACCTGTTTGTACCATTTCACACCATTTAGTATGATTTCGTACCAGTTCGGACCAAATCGTACGATTTGGCCCTTATTGAATAAAATGGTTCGATTTCGTACCATTTTTTTGAGTTCGTACTAATTCATACCATTTCGTATGATTTCGTACCTGATAATACGATTTCGTGGGATTTCGTACCAATTCAGACGAAATCGTACGATTTGGCCCATATTCTACATACTCGTACGAGTTCATACCATTTTTCGTACCTGTTTGTACCATTTCATACCATTTCGTATGATTTCCTACCAGTTCGGACCAAATCGTACGATTTGGCCCATGTTGCAAAAACTGGTACGATTTCGTACCATTTTTTCAACATCGTACTAGTTCATACCATTTCTTATGATTTCATACCTGTTTGTACCATTACATACCATTTCGTATGATTTCGTACCAGTTCTGACCAAATCGAACGATTTGGCCCATGTTGCAAAAACAGGAACTATTTCGTTCCATTTTTTCAACATCGTACAATTTCATACCATTTTGTACGATTTCGTACTTGTTCATACCATCTCGTGTGATTTCCTACCAGTTCGGACCAAATTGTACGATTTGGCCCATATTGTTCATACACGTACGAGTTCGTACCAGTTCGTACGATTTCGTCATTGTTTCTACCATTTCGTGTGATTTCGTTCTAGTTCGGACCAAATCGTACGATTTGGCCCATATTGTACTTACCCGTACGAGTTCGTACCAGTTTGTACTATTTCGTACCTGTTTGTACCAATTCATACCATTTCGTGTGATTTCATACCAATTCGGAGCAAATCGTACGATTTGGCCCATATTGTACAAACTCATACCAGTTCGGACAAAATCGTACGATTTGGCCCATATTGTATAAACTAGTACGATTTCGTACCATATTTTTGAGTTCGTACTAGTTCATACCATTGCGTACGATTTTGTACTTGTTCATAACATTTGGTGTAATTTCGTACCAGATCGGATCAAATTGTACAATTTGGCCCATATTGCACATACTCGTACAAGTTCGTACGATTTCTAACCTGTTTGTTCCATCTCATGCCATTTCGTGCGATTTCGTACCAGTGCGGACCAAATCGTACGATTTGGCCCATTTTGTACAAACTTGTACGAGTTCGTACCAGTTCGTCCGATTTCGTACATGCTTGTTCCATTTGATACAATTTCGTGTGATTTCGTACCAGTTCGGACAAAATCGTACGATTTGGCCCATATTGTACAAACTCTTACGAGTTCGTACCAGTTCGTACGATTTCGTACCTGTTTGTACCATTTCGTATGATTTCGTACCAAATCGTACGATTTGGCCCTTATTGTATAAACTGGTACGATTTCGTACCATTTTTCGAGTTCGTAGTAGTTCATACCATTTCGTACCTACTCATGCAATTTCGTGTGATTTCGTACCAGTTCGGAACAAATGGTACGATTTGGCCCATATTGTACCAACTCGTACAAATTCGTACCAGTTCGTACGATTTTGTACCTGTTTGTACCACTTCATACCATTTCGTGTGATTTTGTACCAGTTCGGACCAAATCGTACGATTTGGCCCATATTGTACAAACTCGTACGAGTTCAAACTAGTTCGTACGATTTCGTACCTGTTTGTACCATTTCGTGTGATTTCGTACCAGGTCGGACCAAATCGTACGATTTGGCCTATATTGTATAAACTAGTACGATTTCGAACCATTTTTTTGAGTTCGTATTATACATACCATTTCGTACGATTGCGTACCCGTTCGTAATAGTTTCGACCAGATCGTACAATTTGGCCCATTTTGTACAAACTCGTACGAGTTCGTACCATTTTTTACGAAATCGTACCAGTTCGTACAATTTCGTACCTGTTTGTACCATTTCACACCATTTAGTATGATTTCGTACCAGTTCGGACCAAATCGTACGATTTGGCCCTTATTGAATAAAATGGTTCGATTTCGTCCCATTCTTTTGAGTTCGTACTAGTTCATTCCATTTTGTATGATTTCGTACCTGATAATACCATTTCGTGGGATTTTGTACCAATTCAGACGAAATCGTACGATTTGGCCCATATTCTACATACTCGTACGAGTTCATACTATTTTTCGTACCTGTTTGTACCATTTCATACCATTTCGTATGATTTCGTACCAGTTCGGACCAAATCGTACGATTTGGCCCATGTTGCAAAAACTGGTACGATTTCGTACCATTTTTTCAACATTGTACTAGTTCCTACCATTTTGTATGATTTCGTACCTGTTTGTACCATTTCATACCATTTCGTATGATTTCGTACCAGTTCGGACCAAATCGTACGATTTGGCCCATGTTGCAAAAATAGGTACGATTTCGTACCATTTTTTCAATATCGAACTAGTTCATACCATTTCGTATGATTTCGTTCTTGTTCATAACATCTCGTGTGATTTCCTACCAGTTCGGACCAAATTGTACGATTTGGCCCATATTGTACATACACGTACGAGTTCGTACGATTTCGTCACTGTTTGTACCATTTCGTGTGATTTCGTACCAGTTCGGACCAAATCGTACGATTTGGCCCATATTGTACATACTCGTAAGAGTTCGTACCAGTTTGTACTATTTCGTACCTGTTTGTACCATTTCATACCTATTCGTGTGATTTCATACCAATTCGGAGCAAATCGTACGATTTGGCCCATATTGGACAAACTCATACCAGTTCGGACAAAATCGTACGATTTGGCCCATATTGTATAAACTGGTACGATTTCGTACCATATTTTTGAGTTCGTACTAGTTGATACCGTTGCGTACGATTTTGTACTTGTTCATAACATTTCGTGTAATTTCATACCAGTTCGGATCAAATTGTACAATTTGGCCCATATTGTACATACTCGTACGAGTTCGTACGATTTCTTACCTGTTTGTTCCATCTCATGCCATTTCGTGCGATTTCGTACCAGTTCGGACCAAATCGTACTATTTGGTCCATTTTGTACGAACTTTTACGAGTTCGTACCAGTTCGTACGATTTCGTACATGTTTGTTCCATTTCATACCATTTCGTGTGATTTCGTACCAGTTCGGACAAAATCGTACGATTTGGCCGATATTGTACAAACTCTTACGAGTTCGTACCAGTTCGTACCAGTTCGTACGATTTCGTACCTGTTTGTACCATTTCATACCATTTCGTATGATTTCGTACCAAATCGTACGATTTGGCCCTTATTGTATAAACTGGTACGATTTCGTACCATTTTTCGAGTTCGTAGTAGCTCATACCATTTCTTACATACTCATACCATTTCGTGTGATTTTCGTACCAGTTCGGAACAAATGGTACGATTTGGCCCATATTGTACCAACTCGTACTAGTTCGTACCAGTTCGTACGATTTCGTACCTGTTTGTACCACTTCATACCATTTCGTGTGATTTCGTACCAGTTCGGACCAAATCGTACGATTTGGCCCATATTGCACAAACTCGTACGAGTTCATACTAGTTCGTACGATTTCGTACCTGTTTGTACCATTTCATACCATTTCGTGTGATTTCGTACCAGGTCGGACCAAATCGTACGACTTGGCCCATATTGTATAAACTAGTACGATTTCGAACCATTTTTTTGAGTTCGTACTATTCATACCAATTCGTACGATTTCGTACCCGTTCGAAATAGTTTCGACCAGATCGTACAATTTGGCCCATTTTGTACAAACTCGTACGAGTTCGTACCATTTTTTACGAGATCGTACCAGTTCGTACAATTTCGTACCTGTTTGTACCATTTCACACTATTTAGTATGATTTCGTACTAGTTCGGACCAAATCGTACGATTTGGCCCTTATTGAATAAAATGGATCGATTTCGTACCATTTTTTTGAGTTCGTACTAGTTCATACCATTTCGTATGATTTCGTACCCGATAATACCATTTCGTGGCATTTCGTACCAATTAAGACGAAATCGTACGATTTGGCCCATATTCTACATACTCGTACGAGTTCATACTATTTTTTCGTACCTGTTTGTACCATTTCATACCATTTCGTAGGATTTCGTACCAGTTCGGACCAAATCGTACGATTTGGCCCATGTTGCAAAAACTGGTACGATTTCGTACAATTTTTTCAACATCGTACTAGTTCATACCATTTCGTATGATTTCGTACCTGTTTGTACCATTACTGATATGAATTAGAGTGCTTTAAATTCGTAACGGTAGCGGAAGCAAACAACCAATATCGAATGTACTAGGTACAACCCAGATTAGTCGAATTCTGTGAAGTATTGGTCGAATTCTGTGAAGTGTAGTCGAATTCTGTGAAGTGTTAGTCGAATTGTGTGAAGTGTTTGTCGATTTGTGTGAAGTGTTTTGTCGAATTATTTTAGTGGAATAAGAAGGGATACGCAATGTTAACCTACACCAATAGTTTAACAAAGAGATTAGCACTCAACACCAATTGAGCTAATCGGATTATTCTCAAGACGACGCTTGCAAATAACCTTTCGAAAATGTAGACACAAATTCTATGTTCTTGAACTGAATTCTATATATCCAAAATGATCAGCATACATGGCATATATAGCCGAAACATTGGCTTATTTAAAGTGCAACATAAAAGCAATTAAACTTAGTAATAATATGACATTATTCTATCAGCTATGTAACTCCTTTTCCAATGGCTTGAATTGTCTTTAATGCTCCTCCTTTGTAACTGCTCAGAATAGGATTCAAATGGCTGATTTATTGGTGATTGAATGACTAAAACAAAAACAGCCAAGTAACAATTAAATGACTTAAAATAGCCAAGTAATTAAACTCAGCCTTTGATGATGGCTAGCAAAGGACCCCACGCCAATAGCTCCTTGGTGATTGTCACTTGTGTTGATTGCAAACTCTTCTTGATCAATTTTCGCATCATCCCCTCCCCCTTTGAAAGGAATTGACCTCAATTCTTGAATACCATCATCATCCCAATATGGTGATAGATCTCCAACATTGAAAGTAGCATGTACTCCATATTCTCCGGGCAACTCAATCTTGTAGGCATTGTCATTGATCTTTGATATAACTTTGAAGGGACCATCAGCTCTAGGCATGAGCTTATTCTTTCTTTTGCTTGGGAATCTCTCCTTTCTCAAATGGACCCATACAAGATCACCTTTGTTGAATAACTTAGGCTTCTTATTCTTAGACCTTTGCTTGTAGGCTTCATTAACAGTCTTGATTCTTTCTTGCACTTGCTCATGTAGTTTCATCATTGATTTTAGTTTGGCCTCGGCATCTGGATGAACTAATTCTTCCTTCGGCATAGCAATCAGCTCCAATGGTAAGTAAGGATTCACACCATAAACAACTTCAAAAGGAGAATGGTTAGTAGCATATGTAGGGGATCGATTGTAGGCAAACTCGGCATGAGCTAACTTCAAGTCCCAATCCTTTTGAGTTTTATTAACCAAGCCACGCAGCAAAGTACCGAGAGTCCTATTAGTCACCTCTGTTTGCCCATCGGTTTGAGGGTGATGGGAAGTACTAAACAGCAACTTAGTACCCAATTTCCTCCATAATGTATTCCAAAAATAACTCAAAAACTTTGAATCACGATCGGAAACAATGGTTTTAGGAACTCCATGTAAGCGTACAATCTCACGAAAGTATAAATCAGCAACGTTACTAGCATCATCTGTTTTGTGACAAGCTACAAAGTGTGCCATCTTTGAAAACCTATCAACAACAACCATAATAGCATCCTTACCTCGCTGTGTGCGGGGCAAAGCCACAATAAAATCCATGCTCACGTCCATCCAAGAACCACTAGGTGTTGGTAATGGAATATATGCTCCTGGCTTGAAAGAACTCTTTGCCATATGACAAGTAACACACTTGCTAATGACCTTTTGCACATCTCCTAACATCTTTGGCCAATGAAAGTGTTCTTTTAAAATCTCTAGAGTTTTTGTGATGCCAAAGTGACCAGCCAAACCCCCACCATGAGCTTCACGAACTAGTAACTCACGAATTGAATGCTTTGGGATGCAAAGCCGATTTTCCTAGAACAAAAATCCACCCTGTATTATGTACTTTCCAAATGCTCCATTTACGCAGTTAGAGTATATCTCACCAAAATCTATATCCTCTTTATAATAATCTTTCAAAGTCTCAAAACCAAGTAAACGAGTTTCGAGAATTGAAATCAAAGCATACCTCCTTGAAAGTGCATCAGCCACCACGTTACTTTTACCATCTTTGTATTTTGAAGAGAAATTAAAAGATTGAAGGAATTCAACCCATTTAGCATGCCTTGGACTCAACTTTTGTTGTCCGTTGATATACTTTAAAGACTCGTGATCTGAATGCAACACAAAGTGGTTAGAACGCAAATAATGACTCCAATGATCAAGAGCTCTTACAATGGCATAGAATTCTTTGTCGTAGGTGCAATAGATCAATCGAGCTCCCCCAAGTTTCTCCGAGAAATAAGCTATAGGCCTTTTGTTTTGTATCAAAACAGCTCCAATGCCAACTCCACTAGCATCACAAAGCTTTAACTTAATCAACTCAAAAGCCTTTTGTGCTTGCTCATTCCACACAAATGCACCCTTCTTCAAACATTCAGTAATAGGGCTTGTTATAGTGCTGAAATTCTGTATAAAACGTCGATAAAATGATGCAAGACCATGGAAAGATCTCACCTTCGAAACTGTTGTAGGACTTGGCCAAGTTTTGATAGCATCCACCTTTGTTTGATCAACCGATACTCCATCTTTAGACACAACATATCCAAGAAACACCACACTTTCGACCAAGAAATTACACTTCTCCTTCTTCCCATAGAGTTTTTGCGCTCTTAGGGTTTCAAAGATTTGTTTCAAATGAGTGAAATGCTGCTCACTAGACCTGCTATACACCAAGATATCGTCAAGGTAAACAACAACAAACTTACCCAAAAATGGCTTGAGTACTTCGTTCATGAGCCTCATGAAGGTGCTAGGTGCATTCGTGAGCCCAAATGGCATAACCAGCCATTCATATAGACCATGCTTGGTCTTGAATGCCGTCTTCCATTCATCACCTTCACGCATTCTGATTTGGTGATACCCACTCCTTAGATCGATTTTTGAGAATATAACCGACCCATGTAACTCATCAAGCATATCATCTAACCTTGGAATGGGAAAGCGATATTTGATGGTTATGTTGTTCACCGCCCTACTATCAATACACATTCTCCATGAACCATCCTTCTTAGGAACCAACAACGTTGGGACAGCACAAGGACTCATTGATTCACGCACATAACCCATACTGATCAATTCTTCAATTTGCCTTTGCAACTCTTTTGTCTCCTCCGGATTACACCTATAGGCAGCCTTGTTTGGTAATGGAGCTCCCGGCATTAGATCAATTTGATGCTCAATTCCACGAACAGGTGGTAAACCAATTGGTAGTTCATTTGGAAACACATCGTCATACTCATTCAAGACAGCTTCCAATTGTTGTTTAAGAGGAGTTTCAATATCATCCTGTTTAGCATTCTTTGCAACCAACATGTAAACTAATTCACCATTATCAATAGCATTTTTCACTTCATTTTCAGTAGCAAACATAGTGTGGCTAGGACTTTTACCTCTCTTTATAGTCATGGAACGGACTTCATTTGATGCCATAGGTTTCAGCACAATCCTCTTGCCTTTGTAGTTCAATTCATACTCATTTGATCTTCCTCTATGCGTCACGTCTCTATCAGATTGCCAAGGACGTCCCAAAAGTATATGACTTGCATCCATGGGCACAACATCACACAAGATCTCATCAACATAAGACCCCATGGTTAACCCCACACGAACCTGTTTTGTAACTTTTATACTACTCCCATTGTCCAACCAATGTAATGCATAAGGTTTAGGATGTTTTGTTGTGAGCAATCCTAACTTAGACACCATTTCATTTGAAGCTGCATTGGTACAACTACCTCCATCCACAATGACACTACACCATTTATCCTTCACTTGACACTTAGTGTAGAAGATTTGATCCCTTTGATCCCCAGCCAAGGGTACAGTTTTAGTTTGTAAAGTTCTAAGCACCAAAGTATCATAGATGGGAGGTTCATATTCTTCTACCTCATCCTCGGCGTCTTCAACAACTTCAGGTTCATCCATGTCAACAGTGCCACCAGATTCTTCCTCTTCCTTAGCCAACTCATCACGCATGTTAACCGCCTCTCTGAGGGTCACAACTCGTTGATTAGGGCAAGCTCTAGCAAAGTGTCCAAAGCCTTGACACTTAAAACACCTAACCTTCGATAGGCTAGTCTCTTTGGGTGCAACACTAGACTGTTTAGGAGTAGGCTCACCTCGTTTTGGTTGAGTCACATTTGGCTTAGTGCTAGGAGCTGCATTTGCACTATTCGACGCACCTCCCTTGGACCAACCACTTGAACTCCCAGCATTATATCTGCTCTTATTTTGATTTTCAATCTTTAAGCACAAGGTGCACAAAGTGTCGAAATCAGTATAATTACATAGCTCAACAGCAAATGCTATGTTCTTATTCAGGCCACGAAGAAAACGACTCATTCTTTGTTCTTCATTTTCCTCCAACTCACCCATTAAACATAGGTTTTGGAATTCATCCATGTACTCGGCAACACTCATTTTGCCTTGTGCTAAATCTGAAATCTTCTTATACAAGTTCAATCTGTGGTTCGATGGCACATACCTTTTGCGCAACTTTCTTTTCAAGGACTCCCAAGAACTGATTTTCTCCTTCCTATCTCGTATTCGTTTAGCCTTCAAACCCTCATACCACAACGATGCACTTTTGCTAAGTTTCAGAATAGCATACTTACAACGCTTCTCATCGTCAAGATCCTTGAAGTCAAACATTCTATCGATCTTGCGCTCCCATTCCAAATAAACCTCCGGGTCTGCACTGCCATTGAATTCAGGTAGCTCGTTGAATTTGAACTCATCCACGTTTGGACGTGGTTCACCCCTTCTAGGCCTCCATCGTTCATCTCCCAAATCGACGCCCCTTAAGGCTTCTCGCAATCTGTCCATGAACTCATCGCAGTTGAAATCCACCATTGTCACGTAACAAGGATTCAAAGCCGAAGCTCTGATACCACAAATGATACGAATTAGAGTGCTTTAAATTCGTAAGGGTAGCGGAAGCAAACAACCAATATCGAATGTACTAGGTACAACCCAAATTAGTCAAATTCTGTGAAGTATTGGTCGAATTCTGTGAAGTGTAGTCGAATTCTGTGAAGTGTTAGTCGAATTGTGTGAAGTGTTTGTCGATTTGTGTGAAGTGTTTTGTCGAATTGTTTTAGTGGAATAAGAAGGGATACGCAATGTTAACCTACACCAATAGTTTAACAGAGAGATTAGCACTCAACACCAATTGAGCTAATCGGATTATTCTCAAGACGACGCTTGCAAATAACCTTTCGAAAATGTAGACACAAATTCTATGTTCTTGAACTGAATTCTATATATCCAAAATGATCAGCATACATGGCATATATAGCCGAAACATTGGCTTATTTAAAGTGCAACATAAAAGCAATTAAACTTAGTAATAATATGACATTATTCTATCAGCTATGTAACTCCTTTTCCAATGGCTTGAATTGTCTTTAATGCTCCTCCTTTGTAACTGCTCAGAATAGGATTCAAATGGCTGATTTATTGGTGATTGAATGACTAAAACAAAAACAGCCAAGTAACAATTAAATGACTTAAAATAGCCAAGTAATTAAACTCAGCCTTTGATGATGGCTAGCAAAGGACCCCACGCCAATAGCTCCTTGGTGATTGTCACTTGTGTTGATTGCAAACTCTTCTTGATCAATTTTCGCATCAATTACATACCATTTCGAATGATTTCGTACCAGTTCTGACCAAATCGTACGATTTGGCCCATGTTGCAAAAACAGGTACGATTTCGTACCATTTTTTCAACATCGTACTATTTCATACCATTTTGTACGATTTCGTACTTGTTCATACCATCTCGTGTGATTTCCTACCAGTTCGGACCAAATTGTACGATTTGGTCCATATTGTTCATACACGTACGACTTCGTACCAGCTCGTACGATTTCGTACCTGTTTGTACCATTTCGTGTGATTTGGTACCAGTTCGGACCAAATCGTACGATTTGGCCCATATTGTACATACTCGTACGAGTTCGTACCAATTTGTACTATTTCGTACCTGTTTGTACCATTTCATACCTATTCGTGTGATTTCATACCAATTCAGAGCAAATCGTACGATTTGGCCCATATTGTACAAACTCATACCAGTTCGGACAAAATCGTACGATTTGGCCCATATTGTATAAACTGGTACGATTTCGTACCATATTTTTGAGTTCGTACTAGTTGATACCATTGCGTACGATTTTGTACTTGTTCATAACATTTCGTGTAATTTCGTACCAGTTCGGATCAAATTGTACAATTTGGCCCATATTGTACATACTCGTACGAGTTCGTAGGATTTCTTACCTGTTTGTTCCATCTCATGCCATTTCGTGCGATTTCGTACCAGTTCGGACCAAATCGTACGATTTGGTCCATTTTGTACGAACTATTACGAGTTCGTACCAATTCGTATGATTTCGTACATGCTTGTTCCATTTCATACCATTTCGTGTGATTTCGTACCAGTTCGGACAAAATCGTACGATTTGGCCCATATTGTACAAACTCATACCAGTTCGGACAAAATCGTACGATTTGGCCCATATTGTATAAACTGGTACGATTTCGTACCATATTTTTAAGTTCGTACTAGTTCATACCATTGCGTACGATTTTGTACTTGTTCATAACATTTCGTGTAATTTCGTACTAGTTCGGATCAAATTATACAATTTGGCCCATATTGCACATACTCGTACAAGTTCGTACGATTACTAACCTGTTTGTTCCATCTCATGCCATTTCGTGCGATTTCGTACCAGTTCGGACCAAATCGTACAATTTGGCCCATTTTGTACAAACTTGTACGAGTTCGTACCAGTTCGTCCGATTTCGTACATGCTTGTTCCATTTCATACCATTTCGTGTGATTTCGTACCAATTCGGAACAAATGGTACGATTTGGCCCATATTGTACCAACTCGTACAAGTTCGTACCAGTTCGTACGATTTCGTTCCTGTTTGTACCACTTCATACCATTTCGTGTGATTTCGTACCAGTTCGGACCAAATCGTACGATTTGGCCCATATTGTACAAACTCGTACGAGTTCATACTAGTTCGTACGATTTCGTACCTATTTGTACCATTTCATACCATTTCGTGTGATTTCGTACCAGGTCGGACCAAATCGTACGATTTGGCCCATATTGCATAAACTAGTACGATTTCGAACCATTTTTTTGAGTTCGTACTATTCATACCATTACGTACGATTTCGTACCCGTTCGTAATAATTTCGACCAGATCGTACAATTTGGCCCATTTTGTACAAACTCGTACGAGTTCGAACCATTTTTTACGAGATCGTACCAGTTCGTACAATTTCGTACCTGTTTGTACCATTTCACACCATTTAGGATGATTTCGTACCAATTGGGACCAAATCGTACGATTTGGCCCTTATTGAATAAAATGGTTCGATTTCGTACCATTTTTTTGAGTTCGTACTAGTTCATACCATTTTGTATGATTTCGTACCTGATAATACCATTTCGTGGGATTTCGTACCAATTCAGACGAAATCGTACGATTTGGCACATATTCTACATACTCGTACGAGTTCATACCATTTTTCGTACCTATTTGTACCACTTCATACCATTTCGTATGATTTCGTACCAGTCTGGACCAAATCGTATGATTTGGCCCATGTTGCAAAAACTGGTACGACTTCGTACCATTTTTTCAACATCGTACTAGTTCATACCATTTCGTATGATTTCGTACCTGTTTGTACCATTTCATACCATTTCGTATGATTTCGTACCAGTTCGGACCAAATCGTACGATTTGGCCCATGTTGCAAAAACAGGTACGATTTCGTACCATTTTTTCAATATCGTACTAGTTAATACCATTTCGTATGATTTCGTTCTTGTTCATAACATCTCGTGTGATTTCCTACCAGTTCGGACCAAATTGTACGATTTGGCGCATATTGTACATACACGTACGAGTTCGTACCAGTTCGTCCGATTTCGTACATGCTTGTTCCATTTCATACCATTTCGTGTGATTTCGTACCAGTTCGGACAAAATCGTACGATTTGGCCCATATTGTACGAACTCTTACGAGTTCGTACCATTTCATACCATTTCGTATGATTTCGTACCAAATCGTACGATTTGGCCCTTATTGTATAAACTGGTACGATTTCATACCATTTTTCGAGTTCGTAGTAGTTCATACCATTTCGTACCTACTCATACCATTTCGTGTGACTTCGTACCAGTTCGGAACAAATGGTACGATTTGGCCCATATTGTACCAACTCGTACAAGTTCGTACCAGTTCGTACGATTTCGTTCCTGTTTGTACCACTTCATACCATTTCGTGTGATTTCGTACCAGTTCGGACCAAATCGTACGATTTGGCCCATATTGTACAAACTCGTACGAGTTCATACTAATTCGTACGATTTCGAACCTATTTGTACCATTTCATACCATTTCGTGTGATTTCGTACCAGGTCGGACCAAATCGTACGATTTGGCCCATATTGTATAAACTAGTACGATTTCGAACCATTTTTTTGAGTTCGTACTATTCATACCATTACGTACGATTTCGTACCCGTTCGTAAGAGTTTCGACCAGATCGTACAATTTGGCCCATTTTGTACAAACTCGTACCAGTTCGAACCATTTTTTACGAGATCGTACCAGTTCGTACAATTTCGTACCTGCTTGTACCATGTCACACCATTTAGTATGATTTCGTACCAGTTGGGACCAAATCGTACGATTTGGCCCTTATTGAATAAAATGGTTCGATTTCGTACCATTTTTTTGAGTTCGTACTAGTTCATACCATTTTGTATGATTTCGTACCAGATAAAACCATTTCGTGGGATTTCGTACCAATTCAGACGAAATCGTACGATTTGGCACATATTCTACATACTCGTACGAGTTCATACCATTTTTCGTACCTGTTTGTACCATTTCATACCATTTCGTATGATTTCGTACCAGTTCGGACCAAATCGTATGATTTGGCCCATGTTGCAAAAACTGGTACGACTTCGTACCATTTTTTCAACATCGTACTAGTTCATACCATTTCGTATGATTTCGTACCTGTTTGTACCATTTCATACCATTTCGTATGATTTCGAACCAGTTCGGACCAAATCGTACGATTTGGCCCATGTTGCAAAAACAGGTACGATTTCGTACCATTTTTTCAATATCGTACTAGTTCATACCATTTCGTATGATTTCGTTCTTGTTCATAACATCTCGTGTGATTTCCTACCAGTTCGGACCAAATTGAACGATTTGGCCCATATTGTACATACACGTACGAGTTCGTACGATTTCGTCACTGTTTACCATTTCGTGTGATTTCATACTAGTTCGGACCAAATCGTACGATTTGGCCCATATTGTACATACCCGTACGAGTTCGTACCAGTTTGTACTATTTCGTACCTGTTTGTACCATTTCATACCTATTCGTGCGATTTCATACCAAATCGGAGCAAATCGTACGATTTGGCCCATATTGTACAATCTCATACCAGTTCGGACAAAATCGTACGATTTGGCCCATATTGTATAAACTGGTAAGATTTTGTACCTTATTTTTGAGTTCGTACTAGTTCATACCATTGCGTACGATTTTGTACTTGTTCATAACATTTCGTGTAATTTCGTACCAGTTCGGATCAAATTGCACAATTTGGCCCATATTGTACATACTCGTACGAGTTCGTACCAGTTTGTACTATTTCGTACCTGTTTGTACCAATTCATACCATTTCGTGTGATTTCATACCAATTTGGAGCAAATCGTACGATTTGGCCCATATTGAGCAAACTCATACCAGTTCGGACAAAATCGTACGATTTGGCCCATATTGTATAAACTGGTACGATTTCGTACCATATTTTTGAGTTCGTACTAGTTGATACCATTGCGTACGATTTTGTACTTGTTCATAACATTTCGTGTAATTCGTACCAGTTCGGATCAAATTGTACAATTTGGCCCATATTGCACATACTCGTACAAGTTCGTACGATTTCTAACCTGTTTGTTCCATCTCATGCCATTTCGTGCGATTTCGTACCAGTGCGGAACAAATCGTACGATTTGGCCAATTTTGTACAAACGTGTACGACTTCGTACCAGTTCGTCCGATTTCATACATACTTGTTCCATTTAATACAATTTCGTGTGATTTCGTACCAGTTCGGACAAAATCGTACGATTTGGCCCATATTGTACAAACTCTTACGAGTTCGTACCAGTTCGTACGATTTCGTACCTGTTTGTACCATTTCATACCATTTCGTATGATTTCGTACCAAATCGTACGATTTGGCCCTTATTGTATAAACTGGTACGAGTTCGTACCATTTTTCGAGTTCGTAGTAGTTCATACCATTTCGTACCTACTCATGCCATTTCGTGTGATTTCGTACCAGTTCGGAACAAATGGTACGATTTGGCCCATATTGTACCAACTCGTACAAGTTCGTACCAGTTCGTACGATTTCGTACCTGTTTGTACCACTTCATAGCATTTCGTGTGATTTCGTACCAGTTCGGACCAAATCGTACGATTTGGCCCATATTGTACAAACTCATACCAGTTCGGACAAAATCGTACGATTTGGCCCATATTGTATAAACTGGTACGATTTCGTACCATATTTTTGAGGTCGTACTAGTTCATACCATTGCGTACGATTTTGTACTTGTTCATAACATTTCGTGTAATTTCGTACTAGTTCGGATCAAATTGTACAATTTGGCCCATATTGTACATACTCGTACGAGTTCGTACCAGTTCGGACAAAATCGTACGATTTGGCCCATATTGTACAAACTCTTACGAGTTCGTACTAGTTCGTACGATTTCGTACCTGTTTGTACCATTTCATACCATTTCGTATGATTTCGTACCAAATCGTACGATTTGGCCCTTATTGTATAAACTGGTACGATTTCGTACCATTTTTCGAGATCGTAGTAGTTCATACCATTTCGTACCTACTCATACCATTTCGTGTGATTTCGTACCAGTTCGGAACAAATGGTACGATTTGGCCCATATTGTACCAACTCGTACAAGTTCGTACCAGTTCGTACGATTTCGTACCTGTTTGTACCACTTCATACCATTTCGTGTGATTTCGTACCAGTTCGGACCAAATCGTACGATTTGGCCCATATTGTACAAACTCGTACGAGTTCATACTAGTTCGTACGATTTCGTACCTATTTGTACCATTTCATACCATTTCGTGTGATTTCGTACCAGGTCGGACCAAATCGTACGATTTGGCCCATATTGAATAAACTAGTACGATTTCGAACCATTTGTTCGAGATCGTACTATGCATACCATTTCGTACGATTTTGTACCCGTTCGTAACAGTTTCGACCAGATCGTACAATTTGGCCCCTTTTGTACAAACTCGTACGAGTTCGAACCATTTTTTACGAGATCGTACCAGTTCGTACAATTTCGTACCTGTTTGTACCATTTCACACCATTTAGTATGATTTCGTACCAGTTGGGACCAAATCGTACGATTTGCCCCTTATTGAATAAAATGGTTCGATTTCGTACCATTTTTTTGAGTTCGTATTAGTTCATACCATTTTGTATGATTTCGTACCTGATAATACCATTTCGTGGGATTTCGTACCAATTCAGACGAAATCGTACGATTTGGCACATATTCTACATACTCGTACGAGTTCATACCATTTTTCGTACCTGTTTGTACCATTTCATACCATTTCGTATGATTTCGTACCAGTTCGGACCAAATCGTATGATTTGGCCCATGTTGCAAAAACTGGTACGACTTCGTACCATTTTTTCAACATCGTACTAGTTCATACCATTTCGTACCAGTTCGGACAAAATCGTACGATTTGGCCCATATTGTACAAACTCTTACGAGTTCGTACCAGTTCGTACGATTTCGTACCAGTTTGTACCATTTCATACCATTTCGTATGATTTCGTACCAAATCGTACGATTTGGCCCTTATTGTATATACTGGTACGATTTCATACCATTTTTCGAGTTCGTAGTAGCTCATACCATTTCGTACCTACTCATACCATTTCGTGTGATTTCGTACCAGTTCGGAACAAATGGTACGATTTGGCCCATATTGTACCAACTCGTACAAGTTCGTAGCAGTTCGTACGATTTCGTTCCTGTTTGTACCACTTCATACCATTTCGTGTGATTTCGTACCAGTTCGGACCAAATCGTACGATTTGGCCCATATTGTACAAACTCGTACGAGTTCATACTAGTTCGTTCGATTTCGTACCTGTTTGTACCATTTCGTACCATTTCGTGTGATTTCGTACCAGGTCGGACCAAATCGTACGATTTGGCCCATATTGTATAAACTAGTACGATTTCGAACCATTTTTTTGAGTTCGTACTATTCATACCATTACGTACGATTTCGTACCCGTTCGTAATAGTTTCGACCAGATCGTACAATTTGGCCCATTTTGTACAAACTCGTACGAGTTCGTACCATTTTTTACGAGATCGTACCAGTTCGTACAATTTCGTACCTGTTTGTACCATTTCACACCATTTAGTATGATTTCGTACCAGTTCGGACCAAATCGTACGATTTGGCCCTTATTGAATAAAATGGTTCGATTTCGTACCATTTTTTTGAGTTCGTACTAGTTCATACCATTTCGTATGATTTCGTACCTGATAATACGATTTCGTGGGATTTCGTACCAATTCAGACGAAATCGTTCGATTTGGCACATATTCTACATACTCGTACGAGTTCATACCATTTTTCGTACCTGTTTGTACCATTTCATACCATTTCGTATGATTTCGTACCAGTTCGGACCAAATCGTACGATTTGGCCCATGTTGCAAAAACGGGTACGATTTCGTACCATTTTTTCAACATCGTACTAGTTCATACCATTTCGTATGATTTCGTACCTGTTTGTACCATTACATACCATTTCGTATGATTTCGTACCAGTTCTGACCAAATCGAACGATTTGGCCCATGTTGCAAAAACAGGAACAATTTCGTACCATTTTTTCAACATCGTACTATTTCATACCATTTTGTACGATTTCGTACTTGTTCATACCATCTCGTGTGATTTCCTACCAGTTCGGACCAAATTGTACGATTTGGCTTATATTGTTCATACACGTACGAGTTCGTACCAGTTCGTACGATTTCGTCACTGTTTGTACCATTTCGTGTGATTTCGTTCCAGTTCGGACCAAATCGTACGATTTGGCCCATATTGTACATACTCGTACGAGTTCGTACCAGTTTGTACTATTTCGTACCTGTTTGTACCAATTCATACCATTTCATGTGATTTCATACCAATTCGGAGCAAATCGTACGATTTGGCCAATATTGTACACACTCATACCAGTTCGGACAAAATCGTACGATTTGGCCCATATTGTATAAACTGGTACGATTTCGTACCATATTTTTGAGTTCGTACTAGTTCATACCATTGCGTACGATTTTGTACTTGTTCATAACATTTCGTGTAATTTCGTACCAGTTCGGATCAAATTGTACAATTTGGCCCATATTGCACATACTCGTACAAGTTCGTACGATTTCTAACCTGTTTGTTCCATCTCATGCCATTTCGTGCGATTTCGTACCAGTGCGGACCAAATCGTACGATTTGGCCCATTTTGTACAAACTTGTACGAGTTCGTACCAGTTCGTCCGATTTCGTACATGCTTGTTCCATTTCATACAATTTCGTGTGATTTCGTACCAGTTCGGACAAAATCGTACGATTTGGCCCATATTGTACAAACTCTTACGAGTTCGTACCAGTTCGTACGATTTCGTACCTGTTTGTACCATTTCATACCATTTCGTATGATTTCGTACCAAATCGTACGATTTGGCCCTTATTGTATAAACTGGTACGATTTCGTACCATTTTTCGAGTTCGTAGTAGTTCATACCATTTCGTACCTACTCATGCCATTTCGTGTGATTTCGTACCAGTTCGGAACAAATGGTACGATTTGGCCCATATTGTACCAACTCGTACAAGTTCGTACCAGTTCGTACGATTTCGTACCTGTTTGTACCACTTCATACCATTTCGTGTGATTTCGTACCAGTTCGGACCAAATCGTACGATTTGGCCCATATTGTACAAACTCGTACGAGTTCATACTAGTTCGTACGATTTCGTACCTGTTTGTACCATTTCGTGTGATTTCGTACCAGGTCGGACCAAATCGTACGATTTGGCCTATATTGTTTAAACTAGTACGATTTCGAACCATTTTTTTGAGTTCGTATTATACATACCATTTCGTACGATTTCGTACCCGTTCGTAATAGTTTCGACCAGATCGTACAATTTGGCCCATTTTGTACAAACTCGTACGAGTTCGTACCATTTTTTACGAAATCGTACCAGTTCGTACAATTTCGTACCTGTTTGTACCATTTCACACCATTTAGTATGATTTCGTACCAGTTCGGACCAAATCGTACGATTTGGCCCTTATTGAATAAAATGGTTCGATTTCGTACCATTTTTTTGAGTTCGTACTAGTTCATACCATTTTGTATGATTTCGTACCTGATAATACCATTTCGTGGGATTTCGTACCAATTCAGACGAAATCGTACGATTTGGCCCATATTCTACATACTCGTACGAGTTCATACCATTTTTCGTACCTGTTTGTACCATTTCATACCATTTCGTATGATTTCGTACCAGTTCGGACCAAATCGTACGATTTGGCCCATGTTGCAAAAACTGGTACGATTTCGTACCATTTTTTCAACATCGTACTAGTTCATACCATTTCGTATGATTTCGTACCTGTTTGTACCATTTCATACCATTTCGTATGATTTCGTACCAGTTCGGACCAAATCGTACGATTTGGCCCATGTTGCAAAAACAGGTACGATTTCGTACCATTTTTTCAATATCGAACTAGTTCATACCATTTCGTATGATTTCGTTCTTGTTCATAACATCTCGTGTGATTTCCTACCAGTTCGGACCAAATTGTACGATTTGGCCCATATTGTACATACACGTACGAGTTCGTACGATTTCGTCACTGTTTGTACCATTTCGTGTGATTTCGTACCAGTTCGGACCAAATCGTACGATTTGGCCCATATTGTACATACTCGTACGAGTTCGTACCAGTTTGTACTATTTCGTACCTGTTTGTACCATTTCATACCTATTCGTGTGATTTCATACCAATTCGGAGCAAATCGTACGATTTGGCCCATATTGTACAAACTCATACCAGTTCGGACAAAATCGTACGATTTGGCCCATATTGTATAAACTGGTACGATTTCGTACCATATTTTTGAGTTCGTACTAGTTGATACCATTGCGTACGATTTTGTACTTGTTCATAACATTTCGTGTAATTTCGTACCAGTTCGGATCAAATTGTACAATTTGGCCCATATTGTACATACTCGTACGAGTTCGTACGATTTCTTACCTGTTTGTTCCATCTCATGCCATTTCGTGCGATTTCGTACCAGTTCGGACCAAATCGTACGATTTGGTCCATTTTGTACGAACTTTTACGAGTTCGTACCAGTTCGTACGATTTCGTACATGCTTGTTCCATTTCATACCATTTCGTGTGATTTCGTATCAGTTCGGACAAAATCGTACGATTTGGCCCATATTGTACAAACTCTTACGAGTTCGTACCAGTTCGTACGATTTCGTACTTGTTTGTACCATTTCATACCATTTCGTATGATTTCGTACCAAATCGTACGATTTGGCCCTTATTGTATAAACTGGTACGATTTCGTACCATTTTTCGAGTTCGTAGTAGCTCATACCATTTCGTACCTACTCATACCATTTCGTGTGATTTTCGTACCAGTTCGGAACAAATGGTACGATTTGGCCCATATTGTACCAACTCGTACAAGTTCGTACCAGTTCGTACGATTTCGTACCTGTTTGTACCACTTCATACCATTTCGTGTGATTTCGTACCAGTTCGGACCAAATCGTACGATTTGGCCCATATTGCACAAACTCGTACGAGTTCATACTAGTTCGTACGATTTCGTACCTGTTTGTACCATTTCATACCATTTCGTGTGATTTCGTACCAGGTCGGACCAAATCGTACGATTTGGCCCATATTGTATAAACTAGTACGATTTCGAACCATTTTTTTGAGTTCGTACTATTCATACCATTTCGTACGATTTCGTACCCGTTCGAAATAGTTTCGACCAGATCGTACAATTTTGCCCATTTTGTACAAACTCGTACGAGTTCGTACCATTTTTTACGAGATCGTACCAGTTCGTACAATTTCGTACCTGTTTGTACCATTTCACACTATTTAGTATGATTTCGTACTAGTTCGGACCAAATCGTACGATTTGGCCCTTATTGAATAAAATGGTTCGATTTCGTACCATTTTTTTGAGTTCGTACTAGTTCATACCATTTCGTATGATTTCGTACCCGATAATACCATTTCGTGGCATTTCGTACCAATTCAGACGAAATCGTACGATTTGGCCCATGTTGCAAAAACAGGTACGATTTCGTACCATTTTTTCAACATCGTACTATTTCATACCATTTTGTACGATTTCGTACTTGTTCATACCATCTCGTGTGATTTCCTACCAGTTCGGACCAAATTGTACGATTTGGCCCATATTGTTCATACACGTACGAGTTCGTACCAGTTCGTACGATTTCGTCACTGTTTGTACCATTTCGTGTGATTTCGTTCCAGTTCGGACCAAATCGTACGATTTGGCCCATATTGTACATACTCGTACGAGTTCGTACCAGTTTGTACTATTTCGTACCTGTTTGTACCAATTCATACCATTTCGTGTGATTTCATACCAATTCGGAGCAAATCGTACGATTTGGCCCATATTGTACAAACTCATACCAGTTCGGACAAAATCGTACGATTTGGCCCATATTGTATAAACTGGTACGATTTCGTACCATATTTTTGAGTTCGTACTAGTTCATACCATTGCGTACGATTTTGTACTTGTTCATAACATTTCGTGTAATTTCGTACCAGTTCGGATCAAATTGTACAATTTGGCCCATATTGCACATACTCGTACAAGTTCGTACGATTTCTAACCTGTTTGTTCCATCTCATGCCATTTCGTGCGATTTCGTACCAGTGCGGACCAAATCGTACGATTTGGCCCATTTTGTACAAACTTGTACGAGTTCGTACCAGTTCGTCCGATTTCGTACATGCTTGTTCCATTTCATACAATTTCGTGTGATTTCGTACCAGTTCGGACAAAATCGTACGATTTGGCCCATATTGTACAAACTCTTACGAGTTCGTACCAGTTCGTACGATTTCGTACCTGTTTGTACCATTTCATACCATTTCGTATGATTTCGTACCAAATCGTACGATTTGGCCCTTATTGTATAAACTGGTACGATTTCGTACCATTTTTCGAGTTCGTAGTAGTTCATACCATTTCGTACCTACTCATGCCATTTCGTGTGATTTCGTACCAGTTCGGAACAAATGGTACGATTTGGCCCATATTGTACCAACTCGTACAAGTTCGTACCAGTTCGTACGATTTCGTACCTGTTTGTACCACTTCATACCATTTCGTGTGATTTCGTACCAGTTCGGACCAAATCGTACGATTTGGCCCATATTGTACAAACTCGTACGAGTTCATACTAGTTCGTACGATTTCGTACCTGTTTGTACCATTTTCGTGTGATTTCGTACCAGGTCGGACCAAATCGTACGATTTGGCCTATATTGTTTAAACTAGTACGATTTCGAACCATTTTTTTGAGTTCGTATTATACATACCATTTCGTACGATTTCGTACCCGTTCGTAATAGTTTCGACCAGATCGTACAATTTGGCCCATTTTGTACAAACTCGTACGAGTTCGTACCATTTTTTACGAAATCGTACCAGTTCGTACAATTTCGTACCTGTTTGTACCATTTCACACCATTTAGTATGATTTCGTACCAGTTCGGACCAAATCGTACGATTTGGCCCTTATTGAATAAAATGGTTCGATTTCGTACCATTTTTTTGAGTTCGTACTAGTTCATACCATTTTGTATGATTTCGTACCTGATAATACCATTTCGTGGGATTTCGTACCAATTCAGACGAAATCGTACGATTTGGCCCATATTCTACATACTCGTACGAGTTCATACCATTTTTCGTACCTGTTTGTACCATTTCATACCATTTCGTATGATTTCGTACCAGTTCGGACCAAATCGTACGATTTGGCCCATGTTGCAAAAACTGGTACGATTTCGTACCATTTTTTCAACATCGTACTAGTTCATACCATTTCGTATGATTTCGTACCTGTTTGTACCATTTCATACCATTTCGTATGATTTCGTACCAGTTCGGACCAAATCGTACGATTTGGCCCATGTTGCAAAAACAGGTACGATTTCGTACCATTTTTTCAATATCGAACTAGTTCATACCATTTCGTATGATTTCGTTCTTGTTCATAACATCTCGTGTGATTTCCTACCAGTTCGGACCAAATTGTACGATTTGGCCCATATTGTACATACACGTACGAGTTCGTACGATTTCGTCACTGTTTGTACCATTTCGTGTGATTTCGTACCAGTTCGGACCAAATCGTACGATTTGGCCCATATTGTACATACTCGTACGAGTTCGTACCAGTTTGTACTATTTCGTACCTGTTTGTACCATTTCATACCTATTCGTGTGATTTCATACCAATTCGGAGCAAATCGTACGATTTGGCCCATATTGTACAAACTCATACCAGTTCGGACAAAATCGTACGATTTGGCCCATATTGTATAAACTGGTACGATTTCGTACCATATTTTTGAGTTCGTACTAGTTGATACCATTGCGTACGATTTTGTACTTGTTCATAACATTTCGTGTAATTTCGTACCAGTTCGGATCAAATTGTACAATTTGGCCCATATTGTACATACTCGTACGAGTTCGTACGATTTCTTACCTGTTTGTTCCATCTCATGCCATTTCGTGCGATTTCGTACCAGTTCGGACCAAATCGTACGATTTGGTCCATTTTGTACGAACTTTTACGAGTTCGTACCAGTTCGTACGATTTCGTACATGCTTGTTCCATTTCATACCATTTCGTGTGATTTCGTATCAGTTCGGACAAAATCGTACGATTTGGCCCATATTGTACAAACTCTTACGAGTTCGTACCAGTTCGTACGATTTCGTACTTGTTTGTACCATTTCATACCATTTCGTATGATTTCGTACCAAATCGTACGATTTGGCCCTTATTGTATAAACTGGTACGATTTCGTACCATTTTTCGAGTTCGTAGTAGCTCATACCATTTCGTACCTACTCATACCATTTCGTGTGATTTTCGTACCAGTTCGGAACAAATGGTACGATTTGGCCCATATTGTACCAACTCGTACAAGTTCGTACCAGTTCGTACGATTTCGTACCTGTTTGTACCACTTCATACCATTTCGTGTGATTTCGTACCAGTTCGGACCAAATCGTACGATTTGGCCCATATTGCACAAACTCGTACGAGTTCATACTAGTTCGTACGATTTCGTACCTGTTTGTACCATTTCATACCATTTCGTGTGATTTCGTACCAGGTCGGACCAAATCGTACGATTTGGCCCATATTGTATAAACTAGTACGATTTCGAACCATTTTTTTGAGTTCGTACTATTCATACCATTTCGTACGATTTCGTACCCGTTCGAAATAGTTTCGACCAGATCGTACAATTTTGCCCATTTTGTACAAACTCGTACGAGTTCGTACCATTTTTTACGAGATCGTACCAGTTCGTACAATTTCGTACCTGTTTGTACCATTTCACACTATTTAGTATGATTTCGTACTAGTTCGGACCAAATCGTACGATTTGGCCCTTATTGAATAAAATGGTTCGATTTCGTACCATTTTTTTGAGTTCGTACTAGTTCATACCATTTCGTATGATTTCGTACCCGATAATACCATTTCGTGGCATTTCGTACCAATTCAGACGAAATCGTACGATTTGGCCCATGTTGCAAAAACAGGTACGATTTCGTACCATTTTTTCAACATCGTACTATTTCATACCATTTTGTACGATTTCGTACTTGTTCATACCATCTCGTGTGATTTCCTACCAGTTCGGACCAAATTGTACGATTTGGCCCATATTGTTCATACACGTACGACTTCGTACCAGTTCGTACGATTTCGTCACTGTTTGTACCATTTCGTGTGATTTCGTTCCAGTTCGGACCAAATCGTACGATTTGGCCCATATTGTACATACTCGTACGAGTTCGTACCAGTTTGTACTATTTCGTACCTGTTTGTACCAATTCATACCATTTCGTGTGATTTCATACCAATTCGGAGCAAATCGTACGATTTGGCCCATATTGTACAAACTCATACCAGTTCGGACAAAATCGTACGATTTGGCCCATATTGTATAAACTGGTACGATTTCGTACCATATTTTTGAGTTCGTACTAGTTCATACCATTGCGTACGATTTTGTACTTGTTCATAACATTTCGTGTAATTTCGTACCAGTTTGGATCAAATTGTACAATTTGGCCCATATTGCACATACTCGTACAAGTTCGTACGATTTCTAACCTGTTTGTTCCATCTCATGCCATTTCGTGCGATTTCGTACCAGTGCGGACCAAATCGTACGATTTGGCCCATTTTGTACAAACTTGTACGAGTTCGTACCAGTTCGTCCGATTTCGTACATGCTTGTTCCATTTCATACAATTTCGTGTGATTTCGTACCAGTTCGGACAAAATCGTACGATTTGGCCCATATTGTACAAACTCTTACGAGTTCGTACCAGTTCGTACGATTTCGTACCTGTTTGTACCATTTCATACCATTTCGTATGATTTCGTACCAAATCGTACGATTTGGCCCTTATTGTATAAACTGGTACGATTTCGTACCATTTTTCGAGTTCGTAGTAGTTCATACCATTTCGTACCTACTCATGCCATTTCGTGTGATTTCGTACCAGTTCGGAACAAATGGTACGATTTGGCCCATATTGTACCAACTCGTACAAGTTCGTACCAGTTCGTACGATTTCGTACCTGTTTGTACCACTTCATACCATTTCGTGTGATTTCGTACCAGTTCGGACCAAATCGTACGATTTGGCCCATATTGTACAAACTCGTACGAGTTCATACTAGTTCGTACGATTTCGTACCTGTTTGTACCATTTTGTGTGATTTCGTACCAGGTCGGAACAAATCGTACGATTTGGCCTATATTGTTTAAACTAGTACGATTTCGAACCATTTTTTTGAGTTCGTATTATACATACCATTTCGTACGATTTCGTACCCGTTCGTAATAGTTTCGACCAGATCGTACAATTTGGCCCATTTTGTACAAACTCGTACGAGTTCGTACCATTTTTTACGAAATCGTACCAGTTCGTACAATTTCGTACCTGTTTGTACCATTTCACACCATTTAGTATGATTTCGTACCAGTTCGGACCAAATCGTACGATTTGGCCCTTATTGAAATAAAATGGTTCGATTTCGTACCATTTTTTTGAGTTCGTACTAGTTCATACCATTTTGTATGATTTCGTACCTGATAATACCATTTCGTGGGATTTCGTACCAATTCAGACGAAATCGTACGATTTGGCCCATATTCTACATACTCGTACGAGTTCATACCATTTTTCGTACCTGTTTGTACCATTTCATACCATTTCGTATGATTTCGTACCAGTTCGGACCAAATCGTACGATTTGGCCCATGTTGCAAAAACTGGTACGATTTCGTACCATTTTTTCAACATCGTACTAGTTCATACCATTTCGTATGATTTCGTACCTCTTTGTACCATTTCATACCATTTCGTATGATTTCGTACCAGTTCGGACCAAATCGTACGATTTGGCCCATGTTGCAAAAACAGGTATGATTTCGTACCATTTTTTCAATATCGAACTAGTTCATACCATTTCGTACGATTTCGTACTTGTTCATACCATCTCGTGTGATTTCCTACCAGTTCGGACCAAATTGTACGATTTGGCCCATATTGTTCATACACGTACGAGTTCGTACGATTTCGTCACTGTTTGTACCATTTCGTGTGATTTCGTTCCAGTTCGGACCAAATCGTACGATTTGGCCCATATTGTACATACTCGTACGAGTTCGTACCAGTTTGTACTATTTCGTACCTGTTTGTACCAATTCATACCATTTCGTGTGATTTCATACCAATTCGGAGCAAATCGTACGATTTGGCCCATATTGTACAAACTCATACCAGTTCGGACAAAATCGTACGATTTGGCCCATATTGTATAAACTGGTACGATTTCGTACCATATTTTTGAGTTCGTACTAGTTCATACCATTGCGTACGATTTTGTACTTGTTCATAACATTTCGTGTAATTTCGTACCAGTTCGGATCAAATTGTACAATTTGGCCCATATTGTACATACTCGTACGAGTTCGTACGATTTCTTACCTGTTTGTTCCATCTCATGCCATTTCGTGCGATTTCGTACCAGTTCGGACCAAATCGTACGATTTGGTCCATTTTGTACGAACTTTTACGAGTTCGTACCAGTTCGTACGATTTCGTACATGCTTGTTCCATTTCATACCATTTCGTGGGATTTCGTATCAGTTCGGACAAAATCGTACGATTTGGCCCATATTGTACAAACTCTTACGAGTTCATACCAGTTCGTACGATTTCGTACTTGTTTGTACCATTTCATACCATTTCGTATGATTTCGTACCAAATCGTACGATTTGGCCCTTATTGTATAAACTGGTACGATTTCGTACCATTTTTCGAGTTCGTAGTAGCTCATACCATTTCGTACCTACTCATACCATTTCGTGTGATTTTCGTACCAGTTCGGAACAAATGGTACGATTTGGCCCATATTGTACCAACTCGTACAAGTTCGTACCAGTTCGTACGATTTCGTACCTGTTTGTACCACTTCATACCATTTCGTGTGATTTCGTACCAGTTCGGACCAAATCGTACGATTTGGCCCATATTGCACAAACTCGTACGAGTTCATACTAGTTCGTACGATTTCGTACCTGTTTGTACCATTTCATACCATTTCGTGTGATTTCGTACCAGGTCGGACCAAATCGTACGATTTGGCCCATATTGTATAAACTAGTACGATTTCGAACCATTTTTTTGAGTTCGTACTATTCATACCATTTCGTACGATTTCGTACCCGTTCGAAATAGTTTCGACCAGATCGTACAATTTTGCCCATTTTGTACAAACTCGTACGAGTTCGTACCATTTTTTACGAGATCGTACCAGTTCGTACAATTTCGTACCTGTTTGTACCATTTCACACTATTTAGTATGATTTCGTACTAGTTCGGACCAAATCGTACGATTTGGCCCTTATTGAATAAAATGGTTCGATTTCGTACCATTTTTTGAGTTCGTACTAGTTCATACCATTTCGTATGATTTCGTACCCGATAATACCATTTCGTGGCATTTCGTACCAATTCAGACGAAATCGTACGATTTGGCCCATGTTGCAAAAACAGGTACGATTTCGTACCATTTTTTCAACATCGTACTATTTCATACCATTTTGTACGATTTCGTACTTGTTCATACCATCTCGTGTGATTTCCTACCAGTTCGGACCAAATTGTACGATTTGGCCCATATTGTTCATACACGTACGAGTTCGTACCAGCTCGTACGATTTCGTCACTGTTTGTACCATTTCGTGTGATTTCGTTCCAGTTCGGACCAAATCGTACGATTTGGCCCATATTGTACATACTCGTACGAGTTCGTACCAGTTTGTACTATTTCGTACCTGTTTGTACCAATTCATACCATTTCGTGTGATTTCATACCAATTCGGAGCAAATCGTACGATTTGGCCCATATTGTACAAACTCATACCAGTTCGGACAAAATCGTACGATTTGGCCCATATTGTATAAACTGGTACGATTTCGTACCATATTTTTGAGTTCGTACTAGTTCATACCATTGCGTACGATTTTGTACTTGTTCATAACATTTCGTGTAATTTCGTACCAGTTCGGATCAAATTGTACAATTTGGCCCATATTGCACATACTCGTACAAGTTCGTACGATTTCTAACCTGTTTGTTCCATCTCATGCCATTTCGTGCGATTTCGTACCAGTGCGGACCAAATCGTACGATTTGGCCCATTTTGTACAAACTTGTACGAGTTCGTACCAGTTCGTCCGATTTCGTACATGCTTGTTCCATTTCATACAATTTCGTGTGATTTCGTACCAGTTCGGACAAAATCGTACGATTTGGCCCATATTGTACAAACTCTTACGAGTTCGTACCAGTTCGTACGATTTCGTACCTGTTTGTACCATTTCATACCATTTCGTATGATTTCGTACCAAATCGTACGATTTGGCCCTTATTGTATAAACTGGTACGATTTCGTACCATTTTTCGAGTTCGTAGTAGTTCATACCATTTCGTACCTACTCATGCCATTTCGTGTGATTTCGTACCAATTCGGAACAAATGGTACGATTTGGCCCATATTGTACCAACTCGTACAAGTTCGTACCAGTTCGTACGATTTCGTACCTATTTGTACCACTTCATACCATTTCGTGTGATTTCGTACCAGTTCGGACCAAATCGTACGATTTGGCCCATATTGTACAAACTCGTACGAGTTCATACTAGTTCGTACGATTTCGTACCTGTTTGTACCATTTCGTGTGATTTCGTACCAGGTCGGACCAAATCGTACGATTTGGCCTATATTGTATAAAATAGTACGATTTCGAACCATTTTTTTGAGTTCGTATTATACATACCATTTCGTACGATTTCGTACCCGTTCGTAATAGTTTTGACCAGATCGTACAATTTGGCCCATTTTGTACAAACTCGTACGAGTTCGTACCATTTTTTACGAAATCGTACCTGTTCGTACCTGTTTGTACCATTTCACACCATTTAGTATGATTTCGTACCAGTTCGGACCAAATCGTACGATTTGGCCCTTATTAAATAAAATGGTTCGATTTGGTACCATTTTTTTGAGTTCGTACTAGTTCATACCATTTTGTATGATTTCGTACCTGATAATACCATTTCGTGGGATTTCGTACCAATTCAGACAAAATCGTACGATTTGGCCCATATTCTACATACTCGTACGAGTTCATACCATTTTTCGTACCTGTTTGTACCATTTCATACCATTTCGTATGATTTCGTACCAGTTCGGACCAAATCGTACGATTTGGCCCATGTTGCAAAAACTGGTACGATTTCGTACCATTTTATCAACATCGTACTAGTTCATACCATTTCGTATGATTTCGTACCAGTTCGGACCAAATCGTACGATTTGGCCCATGTTGCAAAAACAGGTACGATTTCGTACCATTTTTTCAATATCGAACTAGTTCATACCATTTCGTATGATTTCGTTCTTGTTCATAACATCTCGTGTGATTTCCTACCAGTTCGGACCAAATTGTACGATTTGGCCCATATTGTACATACACGAACGAGTTGGTACGATTTCGTCACTGTTTGTACCATTTCGTGTGATTTCGTACCAGTTCGGACCAAATCGTACGATTTGGCCCATATTGTACATACTCGTACGAGTTCGTACCAGTTTGTACTATTTCGTACCTGTTTGTACCATTTCATACCTATTCGTGTGATTTCATACCAATTCGGAGCAAATCGTACGATTTGGCCCATATTGTACAAACTCATACCAGTTCGGACAAAATCGTACGATTTGGCCCATATTGTATAAACTGGTACGATTTCGTACCATATTTTTGAGTTCGTACTAGTTGATACCATTGCGTACGATTTTGTACTTGTTCATAACATTTCGTGTAATTTCGTACCAGTTCGGATCAAATTGTACAATTTGGCCCATATTGTACATACTCGTACAAGTTCGTACGATTTCTTACCTGTTTTTTCCATCTCATGCCATTTCGTGCGATTTCGTACCAGTTCGGACCAAATCGTACGATTTGGTCCATTTTGTACGAACTTTTACGAGTTCGTACCAGTTCGTACGATTTCGTACATGCTTGTTCCATTTCATACCATTTCGTGTGATTTCGTACCAGTTCGGACAAAATCGTACGATTTGGCCCATATTGAACAAACTCTTACGAGTTCGTACCAGTTCGTACGATTTCGTACCAGTTTGTACCATTTCATACCATTTCGTACGATTTCGAACCATTTTTCGAGTTCGTAGTAGCTCATACCATTTCGTACCTACTCATACCATTTCGTGTGATTTCGTACCAGTTCGGAACAAATGGTACGATTTGGCCCATATTGTACCAACTCGTACAAGTTCGTACGATTTCGTTCCTGTTTGTACCACTTCATACCATTTCGTGTGATTTCGTACCAGTTCGGACCAAATCGTACGATTTGGCCCATATTGTACAAACTCGTACGTGTTCATACTAGTTCGTACGATTTCGTACCTGTTTGTACCATTTCGTACCATTTCGTGTGATTTCGTACCAGGTCGGACCAAATCGTACGATTTGGCCCATATTGTATAAACTAGTACGATTTCGAACCATTTTTTTGAGTTCGTACTATTCATACCATTTCGTACGATTTCGTACCCGTTCGTAATAGTTTCGACCAGATCGTACAATTTTGCCCATTTTGTACAAACTCGTACGAGTTCGTACCATTTTTTACGAGATCGTACCAGTTCGTACAATTTCGTACCTGTTTGTACCATTTCACACCATTTAGTATGATTTCGTACCAGTTCGGACCAAATCGTACGATTTGGCCCTTATTGAATAAAATGGTTCGATTTCGTACCATTTTTTTGAGTTCGTACTAGTTCATACCATTTTCGTATGATTTCGTACCTGATAATACGATTTCGTGGGATTTCGTACCAATTCAGACGAAATCGTACGATTTGGCCCATATTCTACATACTCGTACGAGTTCATACCATTTTTCGTACCTGTTTGTACCATTTCATACCATTTCGTATGATTTCGTACCAGTTCGGACCAAATCGTACGATTTGGCCCATGTTGCAAAAACTGGTACGATTTCGTACCATTTTTTCAACATCGTACTAGTTCATACCATTTCGTATGATTTCGTACCTGTTTGTACCATTACATACCATTTCATACGATTTCGTACCAGTTTTGACCAAATCGAACGATTTGGCCCATGTTGCAAAAACAGGAACTATTTCGTACCATTTTTTCAACATCGAACTAGTTCATACCATTTCGTACGATTTCGTACTTGTTCATACCATCTCGTGTGATTTCCTACCAGTTCGGACCAAATTGTACGATTTGGCCCATATTGTTCATACACGTACGAGTTCGTACCAGTTCGTACGATTTCGTCACTGTTTGTACCATTTCGTGTGATTTCGTTCCAGTTCGGACCAAATCGTACGATTTGGCCCATATTGTACATACTCGTACGAGTTCGTACCAGTTTGTACTATTTCGTACCTGTTTGTACCAATTCATACCATTTCGTGTGATTTCATACCAATTCGGAGCAAATCGTACGATTTGGCCCATATTGTACAAACTCATACCAGTTCGGACAAAATCGTACGATTTGGCCCATATTGTATAAACTGGTACGATTTCGTACCATATTTTTGAGTTCGTACTAGTTCATACCATTGCGTACGATTTTGTACTTGTTCATAACATTTCGTGTAATTTCGTACCAGTTCGGATCAAATTGTACAATTTGGCCCATATTGCACATACTCGTACAAGTTCGTACGATTTCTAACCTGTTTGTTCCATCTCATGCCATTTCGTGCGATTTCGTACCAGTGCGGACCAAATCGTACGATTTGGCCCATTTTGTACAAACTTGTACGAGTTCGTACCAGTTCGTCCGATTTCGTACATGCTTGTTCCATTTCATACAATTTCGTGTGATTTCGTACCAGTTCGGACAAAATTGTACGATTTGGCCCATATTGTACAAACTCTTACGAGTTCGTACCTGTTCGTACGATTTCGTACCTGTTTGTACCATTTCATACCATTTCGTATGATTTCGTACCAAATCGTACGATTTGGCCCTTATTGTATAAACTGGTACGATTTCGTACCATTTTTCGAGTTCGTAGTAGTTCATACCATTTCGTACCTACTCATGCCATTTCGTGTGATTTCGTACCAATTCGGAACAAATGGTACGATTTGGCCCATATTGTACCAACTCGTACAAGTTCGTACCAGTTCGTACGATTTCGTACCTATTTGTACCACTTCATACCATTTCGTGTGATTTCGTACCAGTTCGGACCAAATCGTACGATTTGGCCCATATTGTACAAACTCGTACGAGTTCATACTAGTTCGTACGATTTCGTACCTGTTTGTACCATTTCGTGTGATTTCGTACCAGGTCGGAACAAATCGTACGATTTGGCCTATATTGTATAAACTAGTACGATTTCGAACCATTTTTTTGAGTTCGTATTATACATACCATTTCGTACGATTTCGTACCCGTTCGTAATAGTTTTGACCAGATCGTACAATTTGGCCCATTTTGTACAAACTCGTACGAGTTCGTACCATTTTTTACGGAATCGTACCTGTTCGTACAATTTCGTACCTGTTTGTACCATTTCACACCATTTAGTATGATTTCGTACCAGTTCGGACCAAATCGTACGATTTGGCCCTTATTGAATAAAATGGTTCGATTTCGTACCATTTTTTTGAGTTCGTACTAGTTCATACCATTTTGTATGATTTCGTACCTGATAATACCATTTCGTGGGATTTCGTACCAATTCAGACGAAATCGTACGATTTGGCCCATATTCTACATACTCGTACGAGTTCATACCATTTTTCGTACCTGTTTGTACCATTTCATACCATTTCGTATGATTTCGTACCAGTTCGGACCAAATCGTACGATTTGGCCCATGTTGCAAAAACTGGTACGATTTCGTACCATTTTTTCAACATCGTACTAGTTCATACCATTTCGTATGATTTCGTACCTGTTTGTACCATTTCATACCATTTCGTATGATTTCGTACCAGTTCGGACCAAATCGTACGATTTGGCCCATGTTGCAAAAACAGGTACGATTTCGTACCATTTTTTCAATATCGAACTAGTTCATACCATTTCGTATGATTTCGTTCTTGTTCATAACATCTCGTGTGATTTCCTACCAGTTCGGACCAAATTGTACGATTTGGCCCATATTGTACATACACGTACGAGTTCGTACGATTTCGTCACTGTTTGTACCATTTCGTGTGATTTCGTACCAGTTCGGACCAAATCGTACGATTTGGCCCATATTGTACATACTCGTACGAGTTCGTACCAGTTTGTACTATTTCGTACCTGTTTGTACCATTTCATGCCTATTCGTGTGATTTCATACCAATTCGGAGCAAATCGTACGATTTGGCCCATATTGTACAAACTCATACCAGTTCGGACAAAATCGTACGATTTGGCCCATATTGTATAAACTGGTACGATTTCGTACCATATTTTTGAGTTCGTACTAGTTGATACCATTGCGTACGATTTTGTACTTGTTCATAACATTTCGTGTAATTTCGTACCAGTTCGGATCAAATTGTACAATTTGGCCCATATTGTACATACTCGTACGAGTTCGTACGATTTCTTACCTGTTTGTTCCATCTCATGCCATTTCGTGCGATTTCGTACCAGTTCGGACCAAATCGTACGATTTGGTCCATTTTGTACGAACTTTTACGAGTTCGTACCAGTTCGTACGATTTCGTACATGCTTGTTCCATTTCATACCATTTCGTGGGATTTCGTATCAGTTCGGACAAAATCGTACGATTTGGCCCATATTGTACAAACTCTTACGAGTTCATACCAGTTCGTACGATTTCGTACTTGTTTGTACCATTTCATACCATTTCGTATGATTTCGTACCAAATCGTACGATTTGGCCCTTATTGTATAAACTGGTACGATTTCGTACCATTTTTCGAGTTCGTAGTAGCTCATACCATTTCGTACCTACTCATACCATTTCGTGTGATTTTCGTACCAGTTCGGAACAAATGGTACGATTTGGCCCATATTGTCCCAACTCGTACAAGTTCGTACGATTTCGTACCTGTTTGTACCACTTCATACCATTTCGTGTGATTTCGTACCAGTTCGGACCAAATCGTACGATTTGGCCCATATTGCACAAACTCGTACGAGTTCATACTAGTTCGTACGATTTCGTACCTGTTTGTACCATTTCATACCATTTCGTGTGATTTCGTACCAGGTCGGACCAAATCGTATGATTTGGCCCATATTGTATAAACTAGTACGATTTCGAACCATTTTTTTTAGTTCGTACTATTCATACCATTTCATACGATTTCGTACCCGTTCGAAATAGTTTCGACCAGATCGTACAATTTTGCCCATTTTGTACAAACTCGTACGAGTTCGTACCATTTTTTACGAGATTGATACGAATTAGAGTGCTTTAATTCGTAAGGGTAGCGGAAGCAAACAACCAATATCGAATGTACTAGGTACAACCCATATTAGTCGAATTCTGTGAAGTGTTGTCGAATTCTGTGAAGTGTTAGTCGAATTGTGTGTTTGTCGATTTGTGTGTTTGTCGAATTGTGTGAAGTGTTTGTCGAATTGGGTGAAGTGTTTGTCGAATGGTTTTAGGGGAATAACAAGAGATATGCAATGTTAACCTACACCAATAGTTTAACAATGAGATTAGCACTCAACACCAATTGAGCTAATCGGATTATTCTCAAGACGACGCTTGCAAATAACCGTTCGAAAATGTAGACACAAATTCTATGTTCTTGAACTGAATTCTATATATCAAAAATGATCAGCATACATGATATATATAGCCGAAACATTGGCTTATTTAAAGTGCAACATAAAAGTAATTAAAATAGTAATGATATGACATTATTCTATCAGCTATGTAACTCCTTTTCCAATGGCTTGAATTGTCTTTAATGCTCCTCCTTTGTAACTGATCAGAATAGGATTCAAATGGCTGATTTTATTGGTGATTAAATGACTAAAACAAAAACAGCCAAGTAACAATTAAATGACTTAAAATAGCCAAGTAATTAAACTCAGCCCTTGATGATGGCTAGCAAAGGAACCCACGCCACTAACTCCTTGGTGATTGTCACGTGTGTTGATTGCAAGTTCTTCATGATCAATTTTCGTATCATCCCCTCCCCCTTTGAAAGGAATTGACCTCAATTCTTGAATACCATCATCATCCAAATATGGTGAGAGATCTCCAACATTGAAGGTAGCATGTACTCCATATTCTCCCGGCAACTCAATCTTGTATGCATTGTCATTGATCTTTGATATAACCTTGAAGGGACCATCAGCTCTAGGCATGAGTTTATTCTTTCTCTTGCTTGGGAATCTCTCCTTTCGCAAATGTACCCATACAAGATCACCTTCGTTGAACAACTTAGGCTTCTTATTTTTAGACCTTTGCTTGTAGGCTTCATTAACAGCCTTGATTCTTGCTTGCACTTGCTCATGTAGTTTCAACATTGATTTGAGTTTGGCCTCGGCATCTGGATGAACTAATTCTTCCTTCGGCATAGCAATCAGATCCAATGGTAAGTAAGGATTCACACCATAAACAACTTCAAAAGGAGAATGGTTAGTAGCATATGTAGGGGATCGATTGTAGGCAAACTCGGCATGAGCTAACTTCAAATCCCAATCCTTTTGAGTTTTGTTAACCAAGCCACACAGCAAAGTACCAAGAGTTCTATTAGTCACCTCTGTTTGCCCATCGGTTTGAGGGTGATGGGAAGTACTAAACAACAACTTAGTACCCAATTTCCTCCATAATGTATTCCAAAAATAACTCAAAAACTTTGAATCACGATCGGAAACAATAGTTTTAGGAACTCCATGTAAGCGTACAATCTCACGAAAGTACAAATCAGCAACGTTACTAGCATCATCTGTTTTGTGACAAGCTACAAAGTGTGCCATCTTTGAAAACCTATCAACAACCACCATAATAGCATCCTTACCTCGCTGTGTGCGGGGCAAGGCCACAATAAAATCCATGCTCACGTCCATCCAAGGACCACTAGGTGTTGGTAATGGAATATATGCTCCTGGCTTGAAAGAACTCTTTGCCATATGACAAGTAACACACTTGCGAATGACCTTTTGCACATCTCCTAACATCTTTGGCCAATGAAAGTGTTCTTTTAAAATCTCTAGAGTTTTTGTAATGCCAAAGTGACCAGCCAAACTCCCACCATGAGCTTCACGAACTAGTAACTCACGAATTGAATGCCTTGGGATGCAAAGTCGATTCTCCTTGAACAAAAATCCACCCTGCATTATGTACTTTCCAAATGCTCCATTTTCGCAGTTAGAGTATATCTCACCAAAATCGATATCCTCTTTATAATAATCTTTCAAAGTCTCAAAACCAAGTAAACGAGTTTCGAGAATTGAAATCAAAACATACCTCCTTGAAAGTGCATCAGCCACCACGTTACTTTTACCATCCTTGTATTTTGAAGAGAAATTAAAAGATTGAAGAAATTCGACCCATTTAGCATGCCTTGGACTCAACTTCTGTTGTCCGTTGATATACTTTAAAGACTCATGATCTGAATGCAACACAAAGTGGTTAGAACGCAAATAATGACTCCAATGATCAAGAGCTCTTACAATGGCATAGAATTCCTTGTCATAGGTGCAATAGTTCAATCGAGCTCCCCCAAGTTTCTCCGAGAAATAAGCTATAGGCCTTTTGTTTTGTATCAAAACAGCTCCAATGCCAACTCCACTAGCATCACATTCAACCTCAAATGGTTGAGTGAAGTCGGGCAAAGCTAAAACAGGAGCTTCACAAAGCTTTAACTTAATCAATTCAAAAGCCTTTTGTGCTTGCTCATTCCACACAAATGCACCCTTCTTCAAACATTCAGTAATAGGGCTTGTTATAGTGCTGAAATTCTGTATAAAACGTCGATAAAATGATGCAAGACCATGGAAAGATCTCACCTCCGAAACTGTTGTAGGACTTGGCCAAGTTTTGATAGCATCCACCTTTGTTTGATCAACCGATACTCCATCTTTAGACACAACATATCCAAGAAACACCACACTTTCGACCAAGAAATTACACTTCTCCTTCTTCCCATAGAGTTTTTGCGCTCTTAGGGTTTCAAAGATTTGTTTCAAATGAGTGAAATGCTCCTCACTAGACCTGCTATACACCAAGATATCGTCAAGGTAAACAACAACAAACTTACCCAAAAATGGCTTGAGTACTTCGTTCATGAGCCTCATGAAGGTGCTAGGTGCATTCGTGAGCCCAAATGGCATAACCAGCCATTCATATAGACCATGCTTGGTCTTGAATGCCGTCTTCCATTCATCACCTTCACGCATTCTGATTTGGTGATACCCACTCCTTAGATCGATTTTTGAGAATATAACCGACCCATGTAACTCATCAAGCATATCATCTAATCTTGGAATGGGAAAGCGATATTTGATGGTTATGTTGTTCACCGCCCTACTATCAATACACATTCTCCATGAACCATCCTTCTTAGGAACCAACAACGTTGGGACAGCACAAGGACTCATTGATTCACGCACATACCCCATACTGATCAATTCTTCAATTTGCCTTTGCAACTCTTTTGTCTCCTCCGGATTACACCTATAGGCAGCCTTGTTTGGTAATGGAGCTCCCGGCATTAGATCAATTTGATGCTCAATTCCACGAACAGGTGGTCAACCAATTGGTAGTTCATTTGGAAAAACATCTTCATACTCATTCAAGACAGCTTCCAATTGTTGTTTAAGAGGAGTTTCAATATCATCCTGTTTAGCATTCTTTGCAACCAACATGTAAACTAATTCACCATTATCAATAGCATTTTTCACTTCATTTTCAGTAGCAAACATAGTGAGGCTAGGACTTTTACCTCTTTTTGTAGTCATGGAACGGACTTCATTTGATGCCATAGGTTTTAGCACAATCCTCTTACCTTTGTAGTTCAATTCATACTCATTTGATCTTCCTCTATGCGTCACATCTCTATCAGATTGCCAAGGACGTCCCAAAAGTATATGACTTGCATCCTTGGGCACAACATCACACAAGATCTCATCAATATAAGACCCCATGGTTAACCCCACACGAACCTGTTTTGTAACTTTTATACTACTCCCATTGTCCAACCAATGTAATGCATAAGGTTTAGGATGTTTTGTTGTGAGCAATCCTAACTTAGACACCATTTCAGTCGAAGCGGCATTGGTACAACTACCTCCATCCACAATGACACTACACCATTTATCCTTCACTTGACACTTAGTGTAGAAGATTTGATCCCTTTGATCCCCAGTCAAGGGTACAGTTTTAGTTTGTAAAGTTCTAAGCACCAAAGTATCATAGATGGGAGGTTCATATTCTTCTACCTCATCCTCGGCGTCTTCAACAATTTCAGGTCCATTCATGTCAACAGTGCCACCAGATTCTTCCTCTTCCTTAGCCAACTCATCACGCATGCTAACCGCCTCTCTGAGGGTCACAACTCGTTGATTAGGGCAAGCCCTAGCAAAGTGTCCAAAGCCTTGACACTTAAAACACCTAACCTTCGACAGGCTAGTCTCTTTGGGTGTAACACTAGACTGTTTAGGAGTAGGCTCACCTGGTGTTGGTTGAGTCACATTTGGCTTAGTGCTTGCACTACTCGACGCACCTCCCTTGGACCAACCACTTGAACTCCCAGCATTATATCTGCTCTTATTTTGATTTTCAATCTTTAAGCACAAGGTGCACAAAGTGTCGAAATCAGTATAATTACATAGCTCAACAGCAAATGCTATGTTCTTATTTAGGCCACGAAGAAACCGACTCATTCTTTGCTCTTCATTTTCCTCCAACTCACCCATTAAACATAGGTTTTGGAATTCATCCATGTACTCGGCAACACTCATTTTGCCTTGTACTAAATCTGAAATCTTCTTATACAAGTTCAATCTGTGGTTCGATGGCACATACCTCTTGCGCAACTTTCTTTTCAAGGACTCCCAAGAACTGATTTTCTCCTTCCTATCTCGTATTCTTTTAGCCTTCAAACCTTCATACCACAACGATGCACTTTTGCTAAGTTTCAGAATAGCATACTTACAACGCTTCTCATCGTCAAGATCCTTGAAGTCAAACATTCTATCGATCTTGCGCTCCCATTCCAAATAAACCTCCGGGTCTGCACTGCCATTGAATTCAGGTAGCTCGTTGAATTTGAACTCATCCACGTTTGGACGTGGTTCACCCCTTCTAGGCCTCCATCGTTCATCTCCCAAATCGACGCCCCTTAAGACTTCACGCAATCTGTCCATGAACTCATCGCTGTTGAAATCCACCATTGTCACGTAACAAGGATTCAAAGCCGAAGCTTTGATACCACAAATGATACGAATTAGAGTGCTTTAATTCGTAAGGGTAGCGGAAGCAAACAACCAATATCGAATGTACTAGGTACAACCCATATTAGTCGAATTCTGTGAAGTGTTGTCGAATTCTGTGAAGTGTTAGTCGAATTGTGTGTTTGTCGAATTGTGTGTTTGTCGAATTGTGTGAAGTGTTTGTCGAATTGTGTGAAGTGTTTGTTGAATGGTTTTAGGGGAATAACAAGAGATATGCAATGTTAACCTACACCAATAGTTTAACAAAGAGATTAGCACTCAACACCAATTGAGCTAATCGGATTATTCTCAAGACGACGCTTGCAAATAACCGTTCGAAAATGTAGACACAAATTCTATGTTCTTGAACTGAATTCTATATATCAAAAATGATCAGCATACATGATATATATAGCCGAAACATTGGCTTATTTAAAGTGCAACATAAAAGTAATTAAACTAGTAATGATATGACATTATTCTATCAGCTATGTAACTCCTTTTCCAATGGCTTGAATTGTCTTTAATGCTCCTCCTTTGTAACTGATCAGAATAGGATTCAAATGGCTGATTTTATTGGTGATTAAATGACTAAAACAAAAACAGCCAAGTAACAATTAAATGACTTAAAATAGCCAAGTAATTAAACTCAGCCCTTGATGATGGCTAGCAAAGGAACCCACGCCACTAACTCCTTGGTGATTGTCACGTGTGTTGATTGCAAGTTCTTCATGATCAATTTTCGTATCATCCCCTCCCCCTTTGAAAGGAATTGACCTCAATTCTTGAATACCATCATCATCCAAATATGGTGAGAGATCTCCAACATTGAAGGTAGCATGTACTCCATATTCTCCCGGCAACTCAATCTTGTATGCATTGTCATTGATCTTTGATATAACCTTGAAGGGACCATCAGCTCTAGGCATGAGTTTATTCTTTCTCTTGCTTGGGAATCTCTCCTTTCGCAAATGTACCCATACAAGATCACCTTCGTTGAACAACTTAGGCTTCTTATTTTTAGACCTTTGCTTGTAGGCTTCATTAACAGCCTTGATTCTTGCTTGCACTTGCTCATGTAGTTTCAACATTGATTTGAGTTTGGCCTCGGCATCTGGATGAACTAATTCTTCCTTCGGCATAGCAATCAGATCCAATGGTAAGTAAGGATTCACACCATAAACAACTTCAAAAGGAGAATGGTTAGTAGCATATGTAGGGGATCGATTGTAGGCAAACTCGGCATGAGCTAACTTCAAATCCCAATCCTTTTGAGTTTTGTTAACCAAGCCACACAGCAAAGTACCAAGAGTTCTATTAGTCACCTCTGTTTGCCCATCGGTTTGAGGGTGATGGGAAGTACTAAACAACAACTTAGTACCCAATTTCCTCCATAATGTATTCCAAAAATAACTCAAAAACTTTGAATCACGATCGGAAACAATAGTTTTAGGAACTCCATGTAAGCGTACAATCTCACGAAAGTACAAATCAGCAACGTTACTAGCATCATCTGTTTTGTGACAAGCTACAAAGTGTGCCATCTTTGAAAACCTATCAACAACCACCATAATAGCATCCTTACCTCGCTGTGTGCGGGGCAAGGCCACAATAAAATCCATGCTCACGTCCATCCAAGGACCACTAGGTGTTGGTAATGGAATATATGCTCCTGGCTTGAAAGAACTCTTTGCCATATGACAAGTAACACACTTGCGAATGACCTTTTGCACATCTCCTAACATCTTTGGCCAATGAAAGTGTTCTTTTAAAATCTCTAGAGTTTTTGTAATGCCAAAGTGACCAGCCAAACTCCCACCATGAGCTTCACGAACTAGTAACTCACGAATTGAATGCCTTGGGATGCAAAGTCGATTCTCCTTGAACAAAAATCCACCCTGCATTATGTACTTTCCAAATGCTCCATTTTCGCAGTTAGAGTATATCTCACCAAAATCGATATCCTCTTTATAATAATCTTTCAAAGTCTCAAAACCAAGTAAACGAGTTTCGAGAATTGAAATCAAAACATACCTCCTTGAAAGTGCATCAGCCACCACGTTACTTTTACCATCCTTGTATTTTGAAGAGAAATTAAAAGATTGAAGAAATTCGACCCATTTAGCATGCCTTGGACTCAACTTCTGTTGTCCGTTGATATACTTTAAAGACTCATGATCTGAATGCAACACAAAGTGGTTAGAACGCAAATAATGACTCCAATGATCAAGAGCTCTTACAATGGCATAGAATTCCTTGTCATAGGTGCAATAGTTCAATCGAGCTCCCCCAAGTTTCTCCGAGAAATAAGCTATAGGCCTTTTGTTTTGTATCAAAACAGCTCCAATGCCAACTCCACTAGCATCACATTCAACCTCAAATGGTTGAGTGAAGTCGGGCAAAGCTAAAACAGGAGCTTCACAAAGCTTTAACTTAATCAATTCAAAAGCCTTTTGTGCTTGCTCATTCCACACAAATGCACCCTTCTTCAAACATTCAGTAATAGGGCTTGTTATAGTGCTGAAATTCTGTATAAAACGTCGATAAAATGATGCAAGACCATGGAAAGATCTCACCTCCGAAACTGTTGTAGGACTTGGCCAAGTTTTGATAGCATCCACCTTTGTTTGATCAACCGATATTCCATCTTTAGACACAACATATCCAAGAAACACCACACTTTCGACCAAGAAATTACACTTCTCCTTCTTCCCATAGAGTTTTTGCGCTTTTAGGGTTTCAAAGATTTGTTTCAAATGAGTGAAATGCTCCTCACTAGACCTGCTATACACCAAGATATCGTCAAGGTAAACAACAACAAACTTACCCAAAAATGGCTTGAGTACTTCGTTCATGAGCCTCATGAAGGTGCTAGGTGCATTCGTGAGCCCAAATGGCATAACCAGCCATTCATATAGACCATGCTTGGTCTTGAATGCCGTCTTCCATTCATCAACTTCACGCATTCTGATTTGGTGATACCCACTCCTTAGATCGATTTTTGAGAATATAACCGACCCATGTAACTCATCAAGCATATCATCTAATCTTGGAATGGGAAAGCGATATTTGATGGTTATGTTGTTCACCGCCCTACTATCAATACACATTCTCCATGAACCATCCTTCTTAGGAACCAACAACGTTGGGACAGCACAAGGACTCATTGATTCACGCACATACCCCATACTGATCAATTCTTCAATTTGCCTTTGCAACTCTTTTGTCTCCTCCGGATTACACCTATAGGCAGCCTTGTTTGGTAATGGAGCTCCCGGCATTAGATCAATTTGATGCTCAATTCCACGAACAGGTGGTAAACCAATTGGTAGTTCGTTTGGAAAAACATCTTCATACTCATTCAAGACAGCTTCCAATTGTTGTTTAAGAGGAGTTTCAATATCATCCTGTTTAGCATTCTTTGCAACCAACATGTAAACTAATTCACCATTATCAATAACATTTTTCACTTCATTTTCAGTAGCAAACATAGTGAGGCTAGGACTTTTACCTCTTTTTGTAGTCATGGAACGGACTTCATTTGATGCCATAGGTTTCAGCACAATCCTCTTACCTTTGTAGTTCAATTCATACTCATTTGATCTTCCTCTATGCGTCACATCTCTATCAGATTGCCAAGGACGTCCCAAAAGTATATGACTTGCATCCATGGGCACAACATCACACAAGATCTCATCAACATAAGACCCCATGGTTAACCCCACACGAACCTGTTTTGTAACTTTTATACTACTCCCATTGTCCAACCAATGTAATGCATAAGGTTTAGGATGTTTTGTTGTGAGCAATCCTAACTTAGACACCATTTCAATCGAAGCGGCATTGGTACAACTACCTCCATCCACAATGACACTACACCATTTATCCTTCACTTGAAACTTAGTGTAGAAGATTTGATCCCTTTGATCCCCAGTCAAGGGTACAGTTTTAGTTTGTAAAGTTCTAAGCACCAAAGTATCATAGATGGGAGGTTCATATTCTTCTACCTCATCCTCGGCGTCTTCAACAATTTCAGGTCCATTCATGTCAACAGTGCCACCAGATTCTTCCTCTTCCTTAGCCAACTCATCACGCATGCTAACCGCCTCTCTGAGGGTCACAACTCGTTGATTAGGGCAAGCCCTAGCAAAGTGTCCAAAGCCTTGACACTTAAAACACCTAACCTTCGACAGGCTAGTCTCTTTGGGTGTAACACTAGACTGTTTAGGAGTAGGCTCACCTGGTGTTGGTTGAGTCACATTTGGCTTAGTGCTTGCACTACTCGACGCACCTCCCTTGGACCAACCACTTGAACTCCCAGCATTATATCTGCTCTTATTTTGATTTTCAATCTTTAAGCACAAGGTGCACAAAGTGTCGAAATCAGTATAATTACATAGCTCAACAGCAAATGCTATGTTCTTATTTAGGCCACGAAGAAACCGACTCATTCTTTGTTCTTCATTTTCCTCCAACTCACCCATTAAACATAGGTTTTGGAATTCATCCATGTACTCGGCAACACTCATTTTGCCTTGTACTAAATCTGAAATCTTCTTATACAAGTTCAATCTGTGGTTCGATGGCACATACCTCTTGCGCAACTTTCTTTTCAAGGACTCCCAAGAACTGATTTTCTCCTTCCTATCTCGTATTCTTTTAGCCTTCAAACCTTCATACCACAACGATGCACTTTTGCTAAGTTTCAGAATAGCATACTTACAACGCTTCTCATCGTCAAGATCCTTGAAGTCAAACATTCTATCGATCTTGCGCTCCCATTCCAAATAAACCTCCGGGTCTGCACTGCCATTGAATTCAGGTAGCTCGTTGAATTTGAACTCATCCACGTTTGGACGTGGTTCACCCCTTCTAGGCCTCCATCGTTCATCTCCCAAATCGACGCCCCTTAAGACTTCACGCAATCTGTCCATGAACTCATCGCTGTTGAAATCCACCATTGTCACGTAACAAGGATTCAAAGCCGAATCTTTGATACCACAAATGATACGAATTAGAGTGCTTTAATTCGTAAGGGTAGCGGAAGCAAACAACCAATATCGAATGTACTAGGTACAACCCATATTAGTCGAATTCTGTGAAGTGTTGTCGAATTCTGTGAAGTGTTAGTCGAATTGTGTGTTTGTCGAATTGTGTGTTTGTCGAATTGTGTGAAGTGTTTGTCGAATTGTGTGAAGTGTTTGTCGAATGGTTTTAGGGGAATAACAAGAGATATGCAATGTTAACCTACACCAATAGTTTAACAAAGAGATTAGCACTCAACACCAATTGAGCTAATCGGATTATTCTCAAGACGACGCTTGCAAATAACCGTTCGAAAATGTAGACACAAATTCTATGTTCTTGAACTGAATTCTATATATCAAAAATGATCAGCATACATGATATATATAGCCGAAACATTGGCTTATTTAAAGTGCAACATAAAAGTAATTAAACTAGTAATGATATGACATTATTCTATCAGCTATGTAACTCCTTTTCCAATGGCTTGAATTGTCTTTAATGCTCCTCCTTTGTAACTGATCAGAATAGGATTCAAATGGCTGATTTTATTGGTGATTAAATGACTAAAACAAAAACAGCCAAGTAACAATTAAATGACTTAAAATAGCCAAGTAATTAAATTCAGCCCTTGATGATGGCTAGCAAAGGAACCCACGCCACTAACTCCTTGGTGATTGTCACGTGTGTTGATTGCAAGTTCTTCATGATCAATTTTCGTATCAGAACCCGTACAAGTTTGTACAATATGGGCCAAATCGTACGATTTGGTCCGAACTAGTACGAAATCACACGAAATGGTATGAAATGGAACAAATAGGTACGAACTGGTACGAAATCACACGAAATGGTAAGAACAGGTACGAAATCGTACGAAATGGTATGAACTCGTATGAGTTTGTACAATATGGGCCAAATAGTACGATTTGGTCTGAACTGGTACGAACAGGTACGGAATCGTACAAAATGGTATGAACTAGTACGAACTCAAAAAATGGTACGAACTCGTACGAGTATGTACCATATGGGCCAAATTGTACGATTTCCTCCGAACTGGTACGAAATCACACGAAATGGTATGAAATGGTACAAACAGGTACGAGCTGGTACAAATTCGAAAAAATGGTACGAACTCGTACGAGTATGTACAATATGGGCCAAATCGTACGATTTGGTCCGAACTGATACGAAATCATACGAAATGGTATGATATGTACAAACAGGTACGAAATCGTTCGAAATGGTATGAACTAGCTTGAGTTTGTATAATACGGGCCAAATAGTACGATTTGGTCCGAACCGGTACGAACAGGTATGGAATCGTACAAAATGGTATGAACTGGTACGAACTCAAAAAAATGGTTCGAAATCGTACCAGTTTATACAATATGGGATAAATCGTACGATTTGGTCCAAACTAGTAAGAAATCACACAAAATGGTATGAAATGGAACAAACAGGTACGAAATCGTACGAACTGGTACGAACTCGTACATGTTTGTACAATATGGGCCAAATTGTACAATTTGGTTCGAACTGGTACGAAATCACACGAAATGATACGAACAGGTAGGAAATCGTGCGAAATGGTACGAACTCGTATGAGTTTGTACAATATGGGCCAAATAGTACGATTTGGTCCGAATTGGTACGAACAGGTACGGACTCGTACAAAATGGTATGAACTAGTACGAGCTCAAAAAAATTGTTCGAAATCGTACCAGTTTATACAATATGGACCAAATCGTACGATTTGGTCCGACCTGGTACGAAATCATACGAAATGGTATGAAATGGTACAAATGGGTACGAAATCGTACGAACTGGTACGAACTCGTACGAGTTTGTACAATATGGGCCAAATCGTACGATTTGGTCCGAACAGGTACGAAATCACACGAAATGGTATGAAATGGAACAAACAGGAACGAAATCACCCGAAATGGTAAGAACAGGTACGAAATCGTACGAAATGGTATGAACTCGTATGAGTTTGTACAATATGGGCCAAATAGTACGATTTGGTCCGAACTGGTACAAACAGGTACGGAATCGTACAAAATGGTATGAACTAGTACGAACTCAAAAAAAATGGTACGGAATCGTACCAGTTTATACAATATGGGATAAATCGTACGACTTGGTCCGAACTGGTACGAAATCACACGAAATGGTATGAAATGGAAAAAACAGGTACGAAATCACACGAAATGGTAAGAACAGTTACGAAATCATACGAAATGGTATGAACTCGTATGAGTTTGTACAATATGGGCCAAATAGTACGATTTGGTCCGAACTGGTACAAACAGGTACGGAATCGTACAAACTGGTATGAACTAGTACGAACTCAAAAAAAAATGGTACGAAATCGTACCAGTTTATACAATATGGGATAAATCGTACGACTTATGGGATAAATCGTACGACTTGGTCCGAACTGGTACGAAATCACACGAAATGGTATGAAATGGTACAAACAAGTACGAAATCGTACAAACGGGTACGAACTCAAAAAAAAAACGGTACGAACTCGTACGAGTATGTACCATACGGGCCAATTTGTACGATTTGGTCCGACCTGGTACGAAATCACACGAAATGGTATGAAATGGTACAAACAGGTACGAACTGGTACAAATTCGAAAAAATGGTACGAACTGGTACGAGTATGTACAATATGGGCCAAATCGTACGATTTGGTCCGAACTGATACGAAATCACACGAAATGGTATGAAATGTACAAACAGGTACGAAATCGTACGAAATGGTATGAACTAGCTTGGGTTTGTACAATATGGGCCAAATAGTACGATTTGGTCCGAACAGGTACGGAATCGTACAAAATGCTATGAACTGGTACGACCTCAAAAAAATGGTTCGAAATCGTACCAGTTTATACAATATGGGATAAATCGTACGATTTGGTCCAAACTGTTACGAAATCACACGAAATGGTATGAAATGGAACAAACAGGTACGAAATCGTACGAACTGGTACGAACTCGTACATGTTTGTACAATATGGGCGAAATTGTACAATTTGGTCCGAACTGGTACGAAATCACACGAAATGATATGAACAGGTAGGAAATCGTACGAAATGGTACGAACTCGTATGAGTTTGTACAATATGGGCCAAATAGTGCGATTTGGTCTGAACTGGTACGAACAGGTACGGAGCCGTACAAAATGGTATGAACTAGTACGAGCTCAAAAAAATTGTTCGAAATCGTACCAGTTTATACAATATGGACCAAATCGTACGATTTGGTCCGACCTGGTACGAAATCATACGAAATGGTATGAAATGGTACAAACGGGTACGAAATCATACGAACTGGTACGAACTCGTACGAATTTGTACAATATGGGCCAAATCGTACGATTTGGTCCGAACTGGTACGAAATCACACGAAATGGTATGAAATGGAACAAACAGGTACGAAATCACACGAAATGGTAAGAACAGGTACGAAATCGTACGAAATGGTATGAACTCGTATGAGTTTGTACAATATGGGCCAAATAGTACGATTTGGTCCGAACTGGTACAAACATGTACGGAATCGTACAAAATGGTATGAACTAGTACGAACTCAAAAAAAATGGTACGAAATCGTACCAGTTTCTACAATATGGGATAAATCGTACGACTGGGTCCGAACTGGTACGAAATCACACGAAATGGTATGAAATGGTACAAACAGGATTGAAATCGTACAAACGGGTACGAACTCAAAAAAAAACGGTACGAACTCGTACGAGTATGTACCATATGGGCCAAATCGTACGATTTGGTCCGACCTGGTACGAAATCACACGAAATGGTATGAAATGGTACAAACAGGTACGAACTGGTACAAATTTGAAAAAATGGTACGAACTCGTACGAGTATGTACAATATGGGCCAAATCGTACGATTTGGTCCGAACTGATACGAAATCACACGAAATGGTATGAAATGTACAAACAGGTACGAAATCGTACGAAATGGTATGAACTAGCTTGAGTTTGTACAATAGGGGCCAAATAGTACGATTTGGTCCGAACAGGTACGGAATCGTACAAAATGCTATGAACTGGTACGACCTCAAAAAAATGGTTCGAAATCGTACCAGTTTAAATAATATGGGATAAATCGTACGATTTGGTCCAAACTGTTACGAAATCACACGAAATGGTATGAAATGGAACAAACAGGTACGAAATCGTACGAACTGGTACGAACTCGTACATGTTTGTACTCGAACTGGGCCAAATTGTACAATTTGGTCCGAACTGGTACGAAATCACACGAAATGATATGAACAGGTAGGAAATCGTACGAAATGGTATGAACTCGTATGAGTTTGAACAATATGGGCTAAATAGTACGATTTGGTCCGAACTGGTACGGACAGGTACGGACTCGTACAAAATGGTATGAACTAGTACGAGCTCAAAAAAATTGTTCGAAATCGTACCAGTTTATACAATATGGACCAAATCGTACGATTTGGTCCGACCTAGTACGAAATCATACGAAATGGTATGAAATGGTACAAACGGGTACGGAATCGTACGAACTGGTACGAAATGGTATGAACTACTACGAACTCAAAAAAATGGTTCGAAATCGTACTAGTTTATACAATATGGGCCAAATCGTACGATTTGGCCCGACCTGGTACGAAATCCTACGAAATGGTATGAAATGGTACAAATAGGTACGAAATCATACGAACTGGTAGGAACCCGTACAAGTTTGTACAAGTTCCGAACTGGTATGAAATCATACGAAATGGTATGAAAGGGTACAAACAGGTACGAACCCGTACGAGTATGTACAATATGGGTCAAATCGTACGATTTGGTCCGAACTGATACGAAATCACACGAAATGGTATGAAATGTACAAACTGGTACGAAATCGTACTAAATGGTATGAACTAGCTTGAGTTTGTACAATAGGGGCCAAATAGTACGATTTGGTCCGAACAGGTACGGAATCGTACAAAATGGTATGAACTGGTACGAACTCAAAAAAATGGTTTGAAATCGTACCAGTTTATACAATATGGGATAAATCGTACGATTTGGTCCAAACTGGTACGAAATCAAACGAAATGGTATGAAATGGAACAAAGATGTACGAAATCGTACGAACTGGTACGAACTCGTACATGTTTGTACAATATGGGCCAAATTGTACAATTTGGTCCGAACTGGTACGAAATCACACGAAATGATATGAACAGGTAGGAAATCGTACGAAATGGTATGAACTCGTATGGGTTTGTACAATATGGGCCAAATAGTACGATTTGGTCCGAACTGGTACGAACAGGTACGGACTCGTACAAAATGGTATGAACTAGTACGAGATCAAAAAAATTGTTCGAAATCGTACCAGTTTATACAATATGGACCAAATCGTACGATTTGGTCTGACCTGGTACGAAATCATACGAAATGGTATGAAATGGTACAAACGGGTACGAAATCGTACGAGTTTGTACAATATGTGCCAAATCGTACGATTTGGTCCGAACTGGTACGAAATCACAGGAAATGGTATGAAGTGGTACAAAGAGGTACGAAATCGTACGAACTGGTACGAACTTGTACGAGTTGGTACAATATGGGCCAAATCGTACAATTTGTTCCGAACTGGTACGAAATCACACGAAATGGTATGAATAAGTACGAAATGGTACGAAATCGTATGAACTACTACAAACTCAAAAAAATTGTTCGAAATCGTATTAGTTTATACAATATGGGCCAAATCGTACGATTTGGTCCGACCTGGTACGAAATGATGCGAAAATTGATCAAGAAGAGTTTGCAATCAACACAAGTGACAATCACCCAGGAGCTATTGGCGTGGGGTCCTTTCCTAGCCATCATCAAAGGCTGAGTTTAATTACTTGGCTATTTTAAGTCATTTAATTGTTACTTGGCTGTTTTTGTTTTAGTCATTCAATCACCAATAAATCAGCCATTTGAAACCTATTCTGAGCAGTTACAAAGGAGGAGCATTAAAGACAATTCAAGCCATTGGAAAAGGAGTTACATAGCTGATAGAATAATGTCATATTATTACTAAGTTTAATTGCTTTTATGTTGCACTTTAAATAAGCCAATGTTTCGGCTATATATGCCATGTATGCTGATCATTTTGGAAATATAGAATTCAGTTCAAGAACATAGAATTTGTGTCTACATTTTCGAAAGGTTATTTGCAAGCGTCGTCTTGAGAATAATCCGATTAGCTCAATTGGTGTTGAGTGCTAATCTCTTTGTTAAACTATTGGTGTAGGTTAACATTGCGTATCCCTTCTTATTCCACTAAAACAATTCGACAAACACTTCACACAAATCGACAAAACACTTCACACAAATCGACAAACACTTCACACAATTCGACTAACACTTCACAGAACTCGACTACACTTCACAGAATTCGACCAATACTTCACAGAATTCGTCTAATATGGGTTGTACCTAGTACATTCGATATTGGTTGTTTGCTTCCGCTACTCTTATGAATTTAAAGCACTCTAATTCGTATCATTTGTGGTATCAAAGCTTCGGCTTTGAATCCTTGTTACGTGACAATGGTGGATTTCAACAGCGATGAGTTCATGGACAGATTGCGTGAAGCCTTAAGGGGCGTCGACTTGGGAGATGAACGATGGAGGGCTAGAAGGGGTGAACCACGTCCAAACGTGGATGAGTTCAAATTCAACGAGCTACCTGAATTCAATGGCAGTGCAGACCCGGAGGTTTATTTGGAATGGGAGCGCAAGATCGATAGAATGTTTGACTTCAAGGATCTTGACAATGAGAAGCGTTGTAAGTATGCTATTCTGAAACTTTGCAAAAGTGCATCATTGTGGTATGAGGGTTTGAAGGCTAAACGAATACGAGATAGGAAGGAGAAAATCAGTTCTTGGGAGTCCTTGAAAAGAAAAATCACACGAAATGGTATGAAATGGAACAAACAGGTACGAACTGGTACGAAATCACAAGAAATGGTATGAAATGGAACAAACAGGTACGAAATCGTACGAACTGGTACGAAATCACACGAAATGGTATGAAATGGAACAATGAGGTACGAAATCGTACGAACTTGTACGAGTTGGTACAATATGGGCCAAATCGTACAATTTGTTTCGAACTGGTACGAAATGGTATGAACTACTACGAACTCAAAAAAATGGTTCGAAATCGTACTAGCTTTTACAATATGGGCCAAATCGTACGATTTGGCCCGACCTGGTACGAAATCATACGAAAGGGTATGAAATGGTACAAATAGGTACGAAATCATACGAATTGGTACGAACCCGTACAAGTTTGTACAAGTTCCGAACTGGTATGAAATCATACGAAATTGTATGAAATGGTACAAACAGGTACGAACCCGTACGAGTATGTACAATATGGGTCAAATCGTACGACTTGGTCCGAACTGATACGAAATCACACGAAATGGTATGAAATGTACAAACAGGTACGAAATCGTACGAAATGGTATGAACTAGCTTGAGTTTGTACAATAGGGGCCAAATAGTACGATTTGGTCCGAACAGGTACGGAATCGTACAAAATGGTATGAACTGGTACGAACTGGTACGAACTCAAAGAAATGGTTCGAAATCGTACCAGTTTATACAATATGGGATAAATCGTACGATTTAGTCCAAACTGGTACGAAATCACACGAAATGGTATGAAATGGAACAAACAGGTACGAAATCGTACGAACTGGTACGAACTCGTACATGTTTGTACAATATTGGCCAAATTGAACAATTTGGTCCGAACTGGTACGAAATCACACGAAATGATATGAACAGGTAGGAAATCGTACGAAATGGTATGAACTCGTATGAGTTTGTACAATATGGGTCAAATAGTACGATTTGGTCCGAACTGGTACGAACAGGTACGGACTCGTACAAAATGGTATGAACTAGTACGAGCTCAAAAAAATTGGTCGAAATCGTACCAGTTTATACAATATGGACCAAATCGAAATCATACGAAATGGTATGAAATGGTACAAACGGGTACGAAATCGTACGAACTGGTACGAACACGTACGAGTTGGTACAATATTGGCCAAATCGTACGATTTGGTCCGAACTGGTACGAAATCACACGAAATGGTATGAAGTGGTACAAAGAGGTACGAAATCGTACGAACTGGTACGAACTCGTACAGTTGGTACAATATGGGCCAAATCGTACAATTTGTTCTGAACTGGTACTAAATCACACGAAATGGTATGAATAAGTGCGAAATGGTACGAAATCACACGACATGGTATGAATAAGTACGAAATGGTACGAAATGGTTTGAACTACTACGAACTCGAAAAAATGGTTCGAAATCGTACTAGTTTATACAATATGGGCCAAATCGTACGATTTAGTCCGACCTGGTACGAAATCACACGAAATGGTATGAAATGGTACAAACAGGTACGAAATCTTACGAACTGGTACGAACCCGTACAAGTTTGTACAATATGGGCCAAATCGTACGATTTGGTCTGAACTGGTACGAAATCACACGAAATGGTATGAAATGTACAAACAGGTACGAAATCGTACGAAATGGTATGAACTAGCTTGGGTTTGTACAATATGGGCCAAATAGTATGATTTGGTCCGAACAGGTACGGAATCGTACAAAATGCTATGAACTGGTACGACCTCAAAAAATGGTTCGAAATCGTACCAGTTTATACAATATGGGATAAATCGTACGATTTGGTCCAAACTGTTACAAAATCACACGAAATGGTATGAAATGGAACAAACAGGTACGAAATCGTACGAACTGGTACGAACTCGTACATATTTGTACAATATGGGCCAAATTGTACAATTTGGTCCGAACTGGTACGAAATCACACGAAATAATATGAACAGGCAGGAAATCGTACGAAATGGTATGAACTCGTATGAGTTTGAACAATATGGGCCAAATAGTACGATTTGGTCCGAACTGGTACGAACAGGTACGGACTCGTACAAAATGGTATGAACTAGTACGAGCTCAAAAAACTTGTTCGAAATCGTACCAGTTTATACAATATGGACCAAATCGTACGATTTGGTCTGACCTGGTACGAAATCATACGAAATGGTATGAAATGGTACAAACGGGTACGAAATCGTACGAACTGGTACGAAGTCGTACGAGTTTGTACAATATGGGCCAAATCGTACGATTTAGTCCGAACTGGTACGAAATCACAGGAAATGGTATGAAGTGGTACAAAGAGGTACGAAATCGTACGAACTGGTACGAACTTGTACGAGTTGGTACAATATGGGCCAAATCGTACAATTTGTTCCGAACTGGTACGAAATCACACGAAATGGTATGAATAAGTACGAAATGGTACGAAATCGTATGAACTACTACGAACTCAAAAAAATGGTTCGAAATCGTATTAGTTTATACAATATGGGCCAAATCGTACGATTTGGTCCGACCTGGTACGAAATCATACGAAATGGTATGAAATGGTACAAATAGGTACGAAATCATACGAACTGGTACGAACCCGTACAAGTTTGTACAATATGGGCCAAATCGTACGATTTGGTCCGAACTGGTACGAAATCACACGAAATGGTATGAAATAGAACAAACAGGTACGAACTGGTACGAAATCACACGAAATGGTAAGAACAGGTACGAAATCGTACGAAATGGTATGAACTCGTATGAGTTTGTACAATATGGGCCAAATAGTACGATTTGGTCTGAACTGGTACGAACAGGTACGGAATCGTACAAAATGGTATGAACTAGTACGAACTCAAAAAAATGGTACGAACTCGTACGAGTATGTACCATATGGGCCAAATCGTACGATTTCCTCCGAACTGGTACGAAATCACACGAAATAGTATGAAATGGTACAAACAGGTACGAACTGGTACAAATTCGAAAAAATGGTACGAACTCGTACGAGTATGTACAATATGGGCCAAATCGTACGATTTGGTCCGAACTGATACGAAATCACACGAAATGGTATGAAATGTACAAACAGGTACGAAATCGTTCGAAATGGTATGAACTAGCTTGAGTTTGTACAATACGGGCAAAATAGTACGATTTGGTCCGAGCCGGTACGAACAGGTATGGAATCGTACAAAATGGTATGAACTGGTACTGTAACATCCTCAAAATAATTAATCGTATTATTTGGATGTTAACCCAATTGAATTAATTTGGTATTTAATAAGTAAAATTATTGAGTGCTAAAATTAATTATTGGCTGTCACAGGATCGTTGACCGAATAATACGGGTCAAGGAAGTTTCGAAATCGGAAAAAGGGATTAAGATCAATACGGTAATTGGACCACGCTACTACTCATTTATTAATTAAATAAGTATATGTGTGTGTGTGTTTAATAAAAGAAAGAAAGAAAAGAGAGAAAGAAGCGCTGGGAACAGAAGAGAAGCAGAGGAAGAAAAGAAGAAGAAGAGAGGAGAAAAGAGAGAAAGAAGAAGAAGAAAGGAAAAGAGAAAGGAAGGAGAAGAAGATCATCACCCATAATCCCAAAGCTTCATCCTCATCATCATCCTTGTTTCTCCTTCCATAGGTAAGCTCACACCCTTATTTCCTCCCTCTTCTCTTGAATTCGAATTTAAGAGGGATGATGAATAGTGACCCAAGTTTGAGTTGATCTTCATGGTTGAATCATGTCTAGCAGCAAGCCCAACAACAGTTGAAAGCGGATTGAAGCTAAATTCGAAGTTTGGAGCGGATTGGAAACTCTAGGGTTCGATTGGGGATTTTTCGTGTCTCGGTGATTTCGACTCGACAACGACTCTCGCTTCAAAGGTGAGTTTTACTCACGCTTAGGATGTTTTTGGTGTCTCGTTAGTTTTTACGTTAATTGATTTCGAGGGATTTTAGAACGAAAACCGTTATTTGAAAATATGTCGCGTTTTAATACAATTCGTTTAGATTGATTTTTGGATTGGATTGATTGATTGTGTGGTTTGTATTGGATTTATTTTACTGGTTGTAAAATCTGTTTTCGATCGGAACAAAAATCGAAATTGAGCGGAATAGCGGAATTCGCGAAAATCGCAAAATTCTGCACTCGACAGGCCACAGGCCCCCTGTTCTGCCACTCCACGCGCCGTTGGCGCACCGCGCGTGACTCGCGCGCTACTGGGCAGAAGTTAGCTGTCAACTCGCGCGCCGTTTGCGCGCCACGCGCCATTCGCGCGCCAGTTGGCAGAATTTTCAGCAACCAAACACTGTTTTTTCGTTTCGCGATATCTTTTGATCCGGGAACCCGATTGAGGTGTTCTAAAGTGCGTTGGAAAGCTTATTCAGAGGCCTAACTGAATATTCTATTTTTAAGGCAAAATGAACTGTTTTTGATATTGAAAATAGTGTCGAAAAGTGGTCAACTAGAGTGCGAGTGTGAACTTGGATTTTATAAAAGGTGGATTAAAGTGTTTCATTGATTGTCTGATTTGATGGACCGTGGGTTCATAGTATTGTAGATATACGTATATAGTATATCGAGTTGGGTGACGACCCATGTATAACATACTAGGCGGGGCAGTCATGATCCCTTACCCTAGGCTCCATGCCAATAGGAGAATGTACTATTGGTAGGGGGGTTCACCGGGGTTTAGCGGTTACGCAGTCGGTGTTATGTTAAAAGATTATTGTGCGATACACCGGGGTTTAGCAGTCATGCAGTCGGTGCCGCACTTTGTTTGTTGTGCGATACATCGGGGTTTAGCAGTCATGCAGTCGATGCCGCACTCTGTGATAACACGTTTACCGGGGTTAGCAGTCATGCAGTCGGTGCCGTGTTAAGTTAAAACGAATTTACTAATTGAACCGAGAGAGTTAGTAGGGGTCTCGGTAGAACTCACTGAGATTGTATCTCACTGTTTAAATGTTGTTGTTTTACAGATAAACAGGGACAGAAGAAACCTCAAAGGCACGAGTAGGTGGCCCCGAGTGATGGATGATGACTTAGTTTTACGTTTAAGTTTATTTCCCTTCTGTTGTCTGTGTATCACAATACTATGGCATTAGTATTATGTTATCTTTCTTTCCGCTTTCCTGTATGACTCTGACTACCATAGTTGCTGACAGGTTATGGTCTGAGTACCGTATGGTCTTGTTTGTATATAAGACTGTTTTGTTTTATTCAGCGAAAAATTTATAATGGTATTCAGTGTCTGAGCAGGAAATAATATCTCTGATGTATGTTTAAGGTGCACTTGGGTGTTTTTAATAAATAAAAATACCGGGGTGTTACAATTGGTATCAGAGCGGTTCGACCCAGTCGGACTTAGCTTATAGGGTCTTTGCTTTTTCCAGTTGTGATTTTCTTGGTATGCTATTAGACATTGAGCTTGATCAACTTAATACTTTGTGCATATTTCGCAGAATCATGGCTAGAAGAGGTAGAGGCGTTCCTCCTCCTGTTGATCCAAATTTTGAGTGGATGCAGAATGTAATTGAGAACCAGCAGAAGATGATGCAAGACATGATGCTTATGCATCAGCAGCAACAAATCCTACAGCAAAATGCTCAGCAGCATCAAGCTCCAGAGCCACAAGTGAACCCAAGGAGAATTTTCACAGAGTTCCTGAAAATGAAACCCTCCCAGTTTATACAATATGGGATAAATCGTAGGATTTGGTCCAAACTGGTACGAAATCACACGAAATGGTATGAAATGGAACAAACAGGTACGAAATCGTACGAACTGGTACGAACTCGTACATGTTTGTACAATATTGGCCAAATTGAACAATTTGGTCCGAACTGGTACGAAATCACACGAAATGATATGAACAGGTAGGAAATCGTACGAAATGGTATGAACTCGTATGAGTTTGTACAATATGGGTAAAATAGTACGATTTGGTCCGAACTGGTACGAACAGGTACGGACTCGTACAAAATGGTATGAACTAGTACGAGCTCAAAAAAATTGTTCGAAATCGTACCAGTTTATACAATATGGACCAAATCGAAATCATACGAAATGGTATGAAATGGTACAAACGGGTACGAAATCGTACGAACTGGTACGAACTCGTACGAGTTTGTACAATATTGGCCAAATCGTACGATTTGGTCCGAACTGGTACGAAATCACACGAAATGGTATGAAGTGGTACAAAGAGGTACGAAATCGTACGAACTGGTACGAACTCGTACAGTTGGTACAATATGGGCCAAATCGTACAATTTGTTCTGAACTGGTACTAAATCACACGAAATGGTATGAATAAGTGCGAAATGGTACGAAATCACACGACATAGTATGAATAAGTACGAAATGGTATGAACTACTACGAACTCGAAAAAATGGTTCGAAATCGTACTAGTTTATACAATATGGGCCAAATCGTACGATTTAGTCCGACCTGGTACGAAATCACACGAAATGGTATGAAATGGTACAAACAGGTACGAAATCATACGAACTGGTACGAACCCGTACAAGTTTGTACAATATGGGCCAAATCGTACGATTTGGTCTGAACTGGTACGAAATCACACGAAATGGTATGAAATTGTACAATCTGGTACGAAATCGTACGAACTCGTACGAACTCGAACGAGTTTGTACAATATGGGCCAAATCGTACGATTTGGTCCGAACTGGTACGAAATCACAGGAAATGGTATGAAGTGGTACAACGAGGTACGAAATCGTACGAACTTGTACGAGTTGGTACAATATGGGCCAAATCGTACAATTTGTTCCGAACTGATACGAAATGGTATGAACTACTACGAACTCAAAAAAATGGTTCGAAATCGTACTAGTTTATACAATATGGGCCAAATCGTACGATTTGGCCCGACCTGGTACGAAATCATACGAAATGGTATGAAATGGTACAAATAGGTACGAAATCATACGAACTGGTACGAACCCGTACAAGTTTGTACAAGGTCCGAACTGGTATGAAATCATACGAAATGGTATGAAATGGTACAAACAGGTACGAACCCGTACAAGTTTGTACAATATGGGCCAAATCGTACGATTTGGTCCGAACTGGTACGAAATCACACGAAATGGTATGAAATGGAACAAACAGGTACGAACTGGTACGAAATCACAGGAAATGGTATGAAGTGGTACAAAGAGGTACGAAATCGTACGAACTGGTACGAACATGTACGAGTTGGTACAATATGGGCCAAATCGTACAATTTGTTCCGAACTGGTACGAAATGGTATGAACTACTACGAACTCAAAAAAATGGTTCGAAATCATACTAGTTTATACAATATGGGCCAAATCGTACGATTTGGCCCGACCTGGTACGAAATCATACGAAATGGTATGAAATGGAACAAATAGGTACGAAATCATACGAACTGGTACGAACCCGTACAAGTTTGTACAAGTTCCGAACTGGTATGAAGTCATACGAAATGGTATGAAATGGTACAAACAGGTACGAACCCGTACGAGTATGTACAATATGGGTCAAATCGTACGACTTGGTCCGAATTGATACGAAATCACACGAAATGGTATGAAATGTACAAACAGGTACGAAATGGTATGCACAAGCTTGAGTTTGTACAATAGGGGCCAAATAGTACGATTTGGTCCGAACAGGTACGGAATCGTACAAAATGGTATGAACAGGTACGAACTCAAAAAAATGGTTCGAAATCGTACCAGTTTATACAATATGGGATAAATCGTACGATTTGGTCCAAACTGGTACGAAATCACACGAAATGGTATGAAATGGAACAAACAGGTACGAAATCGTACGAACTGGTACGAACTCGTACATGTTTGTACAATATGGGCCAAATTGTACAATTTGGTCCGAACTGGTACGAAATCACACGAAATGATATGAACAGGTAGGAAATCGTACGAAATGGTATGAACTCGTATGAGTTTGTACAATATGGGCCAAGTAGTACGATTTGGTCCGAACTAGTACGAACAGGTACGGACTCGTACAAAATGGTATGAACTAGTACGAGCTCAAAAAAATTGTTCGAAATCGTACCAGTTTATACAATATGGACCAAATCGTACGATTTGGTCCGACCTGGTATGAAATCATACGAAATGGTATGAAATGGTACAAACGGGTACGAAATCGTACGAACTGGTACGAACTCGTACGAGTTTGTACAATATGGGCCAAATCGTACGATTTGGTCCGAACAGGTACGAAATCTCACGAAATGGTATGAAGTGGTACAAAGAGGTACGAAATCGTACGAACTGGTACGAACTCGTACAGTTGGTACAATATGGGACAAATCGTACAATTTGTTCCTAACTGGTACTAAATCACACGAAAAGGGTATGAATAAGTGCGAAATGGTACGAAATCACACGAAATGGTATGAATACGTACGAAATGGTACGAAATGGTATGAACTACTATGAACTCGAAAAAATGGTTCGAAATCGTACTAGTTTATACAATATGGGCCAAATCGTACGAATTGGTCCGACCTGGTACGAAATCACACGAAATGGTATGAAATGGTACAAACAGGTACGAAATCATACGAACTGGTACGAACCCGTACAAGTTTGTACAATATGGGCCAAATCGTACAATTTGTTCCGAACTGGTACTAAATCACACGAAAATGGTATGAATAAGTGCGAAATGGTACGAAATCACACGAAATGGTACGAATAAGTACGAAATGGTATGAACTACTACGAACTCGAAAAAATGGTTCGAAATCGTACTAGTTTATTCAATATGGGCCAAATTGTACGATTTGGTCCGACCCGGTACGAAATCACACGAAATGGTATGAAATGGTACAAACAGGTACGAAATCATACGAACTAGTACGAACCCGTACAAGTTTGTACAATATGGGCCAAATGGTACGATTTGGTCTGAACTGGTACGAAGTCACACGAAATGGTATGAAATGGTACAAACTGGTACGATATCGTACGAACTGGTACGAACTCGTACGAGTTTGTACAATATGGGCCAAATCGTACGATTTGGTCCGAACAGGTACGAAATCCCAGGAAATGGTATGAAGTGGTACAAAGAGGTACGAAATCGTACGAACTGGTACGAACTTGTACGAGTTGGTACAATATGGGCCAAATCGTACAATATGTTCCGAACTGGTACGAATTGGTATGAACTACTACGAACTCAAAAAAATGGTTCGAAATCGTACTAGTTTATACAATATGGGCCAAATCGTACGATTTGGCCCGACCTGGTACGAAATCATACGAAATGGTATGAAATGGTACAAACAGGTACGAACCCGTACAAGTTTGTACAATATGGGCCAAATCGTACGATTTGGTCCGAACTGGTACGAAATCACACGAAATGGTATGAAATGGAACAAACAGGTACGAAATCACAGGAAATGGTATGAAGTGGTACAAAGAGGTACGAAATCGTACGAACTGGTACGAACATGTACGAGTTGGTACAATATGGGCCAAATCGTACAATTTGTTCCGAACTGGTAGGAAATGGTATGAACTACTACGAACTCAAAAAAATGGTTCGAAATCATACTAGTTTATACAATATGGGCCAAATCGTACGATTTGGCCCGACCTGGTACGAAATCATACGAAATGGTATGAAAAGGAACAAATAGGTACGAAATCATACGAACTGGTACGAACCCGTACAAGTTTGTACAAGTTCCGAACTGGTATGAAATCATACGAAATGGTATGAAATGGTACAAACAGGTACGAACCCGTACGAGTATGTTACAATATGGGTCAAATCGTACGATTTGATCCGAACTGATACGAAATCACACGAAATGGTATGAAATGTACAAACAGGTACGAAATCGTACGAAATGGTATGAACTAGCTTGAGTTTGTACAATAGGGGCCAAATAGAACGATTTGGTCCGAACAGGTACGGAATCGTACAAAATGGTATGAACTGCTACGAACTCAAAAAAATGGTTCGAAATCGTACCAGTTTATACAATATGGGATAAATCGTACGATTTGTTCCAAACTGGTACGAAATCACACGAAATGGTATGAAATGGAACAAACAGGTACGAAATGTTACGAACTGGTACGAACTCGTACATGTTTGTACAATATGGGCCAAATTGTACAATTTGGTCCGAACTGGTACGAAATCACACGAAATGATATGAACAGGTAGGAAATCGTACGAAATGGTATGAACTCGTATGAGTTTGTACAATATGGGCCAAGTAGTACGATTTGGTCCGAACTAGTACGAACAGGTACGGACTCGTACAAAATGGTATGAACTAGTACGAGCTCAAAAAAATTGTTCGAAATCGTACCAGTTTATACAATATGGACTAAATCGTACGATTTGGTCCGACCTGGTACGAAATCATACGAAATGGTATGAAATGGTACAAACGGGTACGAAATCATACGAACTGGTACGAACCCGTACAAGTTTGTACAATATGGGCCAAATCGTACGATTTGGTCTGAACTGGTACGAAATCACACGAAATGGTATGAAATGGTACAAACTGGTACGAAATCGTACGAACTCGTACGAACTCGAACGAGTTTGTACAATATGGGCCAAATCGTACGATTTGGTCCGAACTGGTACGAAATCACAGGAAATGGTATGAAGTGGTACAACGAGGTACGAAATCGTACGAACTTGTACGAGTTGGTACAATATGGGCCAAATCGTACAATTGGTTCCGAACTGGTACGAAATGGTATGAACAACTACGAACTCAAAAAAATGGTTCGAAATCGTACTAGTTTATACAATATGGGCCAAATCGTACGATTTGGCCCGACCTGGTACGAAATCATACGAAATGGTATGAAATGGTACAAATAGGTACGAAATCATACGAACTGGTACGAACCCGTACAAGTTTGTACAAGGTCCGAACTGGTATGAAATCATACGAAATGGTATGAAATGGTACAAACAGGTACGAACCCGTACAGGTTTGTACAATATGGGCCAAATCGTACGATTTGGTCCGAACTGGTACAAAATCACACGAAATGGTATGAAATGGAACAAACAGGTACGAACTGGTACGAAATCACAGGAAATGGTATGAAGTGGTACAAAGAGGTACGAAATCGTACGAACTGGTACGAACTTGTACGAGTTGGTACAATATGGGCCAAATCGTACAATTTGTTCCGAACTGGTACGAAATGGTATGAACTACTACGAACTCAAAAAAATGGTTCGAAATCATACTAGTTTATACAATATGGGCCAAATCGTACGATTTGGCCCGACCTGGTACGAAATCATACGAAATGGTATGAAATGGTACAAATAGGTACAAAATCATAAGAAACTGGGACGAACCCGTACAAGTTTGTACAAGGTCCGAACTGGTATGAAATCATACGAAATGGTATGAAATGGTACAAACAGGTACGAACCCGTACAAGTTTGTACAATATGGGCCAAATCGTACGATTTGGTCCGAACTGGTACGAAATCACACGAAATGGTATAAAATGGAACAAATAGGTACGAAATCATACGAACTGGTACGAACTCGTACAAGTTTGTACAAGGTCCGAACTGGTATGAAATCATACGAAATGGTATGAAATGGTACAAACAGGTACGAACCCGTACAAGTTTGTACAATATGGGCCAAATCGTACGATTTGGTCCGAACTGGTACAAAATCACACGAAATGGTATGAAATGGAACAAACAGGTACGAACTGGTACGAAATCACAGGAAATGGTATGAAGTGGTATAAAGTGGTACGAAATCGTAGGAACTGGTACGAACTTGTACGAGTTGGTACAATATGGGCCAAATCGTACAATTTGTTCCGAACTGGTACGAAATGGTATGAACTACTACGAACTCAAAAAAATGGTTCGAAATCGTACTAGTTTATATAATATGGGCCAAATCGTACGATTTGGCCCGACCTGGTACGAAATCATACGAAATGGTATGAAATGGTACAAATAGGTACGAAATCATACGAACTGGTACAAACACGTACAAGTTTGTACATGTTCCGAACTGGTATGAAATCATACGAAATGGTATGAAAGGGTACAAACAGGTACGAACCCGTACGAGTATGTACAATATGGGTCAAATCGTACGATTTGGTCCGAACTGATACGAAATCACACGAAATGGTATGAAATGTACAAACAGGTACGAAATCGTACGAAATGGTATGAACTAGCTTGAATTTGTACAATAGGGGCCAAATAGTACGATTTGGTCCGAACAGGTACGGAATCGTACAAAATGGTATGAACTGGTACGAACTCAAAAAAATGGTTCGAAATCGTACCAGTTTATACAATATGGGATAAATCGTACGATTTGGTCCAAACTGGTACGAAATCACACGAAATGGTATGAAATGGAACAAGGATGTTCGAAATCGTACGAACTGGTACGAACTCGTACATGTTTGTACAATATGGGCCAAATTGTACAATTTGGTCCGAACTGGTACGAAATCACACGAAATGGTATTAAATGTACAAACAGGTAGGAAATCGTACGAAATGGTATGAACTAGCTTGAGTTTGTACAATAGGGGCCAAATAGTACGATTTGGTCCGAACAGGTACGGAATCGTACAAAATGGTATGAACTGGTACGAACTCAAAAAAATGGTTCGAAATCGTACCAGTTTATACAATATGGGATAAATCGTACGATTTGGTCCAAACTGGTACGAAATCACACGAAATGGTATGAAATGGAACAACGAGGTACGAAATCGTACGAACTTGTACGAGTTGGTACAATATGGGCCAAATCGTACAAATTGTACAATTTGGTACGAAATGGTATGAACTACTACGAACTCAAAAAAATGGTTCGAAATCGTACTAGTTTATACAATATGGGCCAAATCGTACGATTTGGCCCGACCTGGTACGAAATCATACGAAATGGTTTGAAATGGTACAAATAGGTACGAAATCATACGAACTGGTACGAACCCGTACAAGTTTGTACAAGGTCCGAACTGGTATGAAATCATACGAAATGGTATGAAATGGTACAAACAGGTACGAACCCGGACAAGTTTGTACAATATCGGCCAAATCGTACGATTTGGTCCGAACTGGTACGAAATCACACGAAATGGTATGAAATGGAACAAACAGGTACGAAATAGTACAAACTGGGACGAACTCGTACGAGTATGTACAATATAGGCCAAATCGTACGATTTGGTCCGAACTGGTACGAAATCACACGAAATGGTACAAACAATGACGAAATCGTACGAACTCGTACGTGTATGTACAATATGGGCCAAATCATTCAATTTGGTCCGAACCGGTAGTAAATCACACGAGATGGTACGAGCAAGTGCGAAATCGTACGAAATGGTATGAACTGGTACGATGTTAAAAAAATGGTACGAAATCGTACCAGTTTTTGCAACATGGGCCAAATCGTACGATTTGGTCCGAACTGGTACGAAATCATACGAAATGGTATGAAATGGTACAAACAGGTACGAAATCGTACGAACTGTTACGATCTCAAAAAAATGGTACGAACTCGTACGAGTATGTACAATATGGGCCAAATCGTACGATTTCGTCCGCTTGGAAGGAAATCTCACGAAATGGTATTATCAGGTACGAAATCGTACGAAAATGTATGAACTAGTACGAACTCAAAAAATGGTACGAAATCGAACAATTTTATTCAATAAGGGCCAAATCGTACGATTTGGTCCGAACTGGTACGAAATCATACTAAATGGTGTGAAATGGTACAAACAGGTACGAAATTATACGAACTAGTACGATCTCTTAAAAAATGGTACGAACTCGTCCGAGTTTGTACAAAATGGGCCAAATTGTACGATCTGGTCGAAGCTATTACGAATGGGTACGAAATCGTACGAAATGGTATGAATAGTACGATCTCGAAAAAATGGCTCGAAATCGTACTAGTTTATACAATATGGGCCAAATCGTACGATTTGGTCCGACCTGGTTCGAAATCACACGAAATGGTATGAAATGGTACAAACAGGTACGACATCGTACGAACTAGTATGAACTCGTACGAGTTTGTACAATTTGGGCCAAATCGTACAATTTGGTCCGAATTGGTACGAAATCACACGAAATGGTATGAAATTGTACAAACAGGTACGAAATCGTACGAACTTGTACGAACTGGAACGAGTTTGTACAATATGGGCCAAATCGTACGATTTGTTCAGAACAGGTACGAAATTACACGAAATGTTATGAACAAGTACAAAATCGTACGAAATGGTGTGAACTAGTACGAACTCAAAAATATGGTACGAAATCGTACCAGTTTATACAATATGGGCCAAATCGTACGATTTTGTCCGAACTGGCATGAGTATGTACAATATGGGCCAAATCGTACGATTTGGTCCGAACTGGTACGAAATCACACGAAATGGTACAAACAGTGACGAAATCGTACGAACTAGTACGAACTCGTACGTGTATGTACAATATGGGCCAAATCGTACAATTTGCTCCGAACTGGTAGGAAATCACAGGAGATGGTATGAACAAATACGAAATCGTACGAAATGTTATGAACTAGTACGATGTTGAAAAAATGGTACGAAATCGTACCAATTTTTGCAACATGGGCCAAATCGTACAATTTAGTCCGAACTGGTACGAAATCAGACGAAACGGAATGAAATGCTACAAACAGGTACGAAATCATACGAACTGGTACGAACTCGAAAAAATGGTATGAACTCGTACGAGTATGTACAATATGGACCAAGTCGTACGATATGGTCCGAATTGGTACGAAATCCCACGAAATGGTATTAACTGGTACGAAATCGTACGAA